>OY856412.1:351630456-351637956 GCA_963693085.1 Alisma plantago-aquatica
GGAACCATTTTCACTACAAAGGGAAGGACTATATTTTACACATAATAACCAAGAATATTTTTGGAAGAAAGACAATGACTAGTATATATAGTGTCTACATAGTAGCAGGAATTATATATGAGGAATATAAAACAGAATATTTTCATGCATTCATAGACACAGGTGCAGGAACTTGCATTGCGCGAAGACAATGTTTTCCTGAAGAATATATCACAACACTACCTACGTTATATGGAAAAGATTTTACGGGAAAAAGACATGAATTAACTCATGGAGTTAAAAAACCTAAAATCATTTTAGGAAATTATATAATTACATGTCCACCATTTTATACTCCTGAATATGCACAACAAGATATATTATTAGGAAATAACTTCACACAAAAATTTAAATTATATATACAACATCAAAATTATATTCAGTTATTAACACCCTGTGACCATTGGATTACAGTAAAAAGAATACAAAAAGCATATAAAAGAAACAAATTTAATTTTCGCAGCAAACGTGGTGATTATATTACAAATAAAAAACAACCAATAACAGGGAGAATCATTGCACAACTCAATATACAAGATATTGAGGCATTATTTGAAAAGAACTATAGTGATAATCCATTAGCCCTTTGGAATATCAGTCAAGAATGGGCTACAATCGAACTAATTGATGAAAATAAAATAATCAGAGTAAAACCCATGAGATATAATCCTGTTGATATTGAGGAATTCCGTACCCAATTACAAGAATTAGAAACATCACAACTAATACAAAAATCAAAAAGCCCACATTCTAGTCCAGCATTCATGGTAAGAAACCATGCAGAAATAAAAAGAGGAAAAGCTAGAATGGTAGTAAATTATAAGCAACTAAATCAATATACCAAGTTTGATGGATATTTTCTTCCACATAAAGAAACCTTAATAAATATGACAAGAGGAAAAAATATTTATTCAAAATTTGACTGTAAATCAGGATTTTACCAAATACGATTAGATGAAAAAAGTATACCATTAACAGCATTTAGCACTCCACAAGGACATTATGAATGGACGGTAATGCCCTTTGGATTAAAAAATGCTCCACAGATATATCAAAGAAGAATGGATAAGGTATTTGAACCATATAACTCTTTTTGTCTAGTATATGTTGATGACATTTTAATAGCCAGTAAAAATGAGGAAGAACATTATAAACATTTACAAATATTTTCCCTTCTTTGTCAAAAGACAGGAATAGTATTATCTAAGAAGAAAACAGAAATTTGTAAATCTAAAATAGAATTCTTAGGACTAAAATTAGACTCAAGTGGAATAGAATTACAGGAACATATTGTAGAAAAAATTGTTAAGTTTCCAGATAAAATAGAAGACAAAAAACAATTACAAAGATTTTTGGGATGTTTAAATTACGCTGAACAATTCATAGAAAACTTGGCAAAATTAAGGAATCCCTTACAAAAACTATTAAAGAAAAATACTATCCTTCTTATGACAGAAGAACTCATAAATCATGTTAGATTTATAAAAGAAAAATGTAAAAATTTACCAAGATTAGATCTTCCTTTAGAAAATGACGAATTAATAATAGAAACCGATGCCTCAGAAGAATTTTGGGGAGCAGTCTTAAAAAAGAAAGATGAACAAAAAGAAAAAATATGCAGATATACATCTGGAACATTTACAGATACAGAAAAAAGATATCACTCAAACGAAAAAGAATTATTAGCATTAAAAAAGGGAATTAAAAAGTTTTCCTATTTTTTATTACCTAAAAAATTCCTAGTAAGAGTTGATAATACGCAGGTAAAAGCTTTTATTAAAAATAATTTACCATCCACGCCAGAGTATAAAAGACTAAGTAGATGGCAAACATTCTTTGCAGAATATATTTTTGATATAGAAATTATTAAAGGAGAAACTAACGTTCTTGCAGATTTTTTATCAAGAGAATACAATGGAGCAGGTTGACAAAAAACTTGCAGAATTGGAAGATCGACTACAACAAAATTGCAATTTGTTACAAGAAAACTACGTAGAATTAGTAGAGATGATCCAAAAGCAAGATAAAATTATTGATAACATAGAAGAAAGTAAACAAGACATTGCAGGGATAATTGCAGATTTAAACTGCTTCAGAAGGGAGATTAAACAAAAAGGATCAGAAACAAGGACGGATAAAATGACAGGTAAAAGGCCGATAGACATATCTCTCCAGATTTCTGATTCTGTCAGAAAAAATAATGAAAATACAAGCCTGACGGCAAAAGAAAGCAGCTTTAAAACTGCTAAGACCAGCTTTACAGCTGAGAATACTATCTCCTCAGAGAAAGAAAGTAGCCAAGTGGCAAGAAGCAGTTTTCAAACTGCTATTTCTTCAGAAAATAGTTCCCGCCTAACATCGGAGAATATGATCTCTTCGGAGAAAGAATCCCGCAATAAAGCGGAAAATATAAAATTGATGCCCGAAAGGATATTTAAATTCAGGGTATCTCAGAATGAGCAGGAGTATGACCTGCAATTGAGTCTTGCAGAATTTTTAGCAAAAAATGAAAATGAATATAGAACTTTATTAAAGATTGTTTACAATCTCAAAACGACAGAAACATGTGTTCCAGATCATACGGGAATATATCCCAGGATTAACTTTGACAAAGGAGCTGATCCAAGAATCATCAGAGACTGTTTCAGAATCGGAGCTGCAAATTTAATATATTTAAGCCAAGACCTTGGGGAAATACAAGGACTACCCCAAGATATTGCCAGAGCAATTAGAGAATTTAAAAGCAATAGTCCACTAGTAAAACCTACTAGTGACATTTATATCAAGATTTTCTCAGCATCGGAGGACTGGGAAAAATTAAAGAAATTCAGTCCAATACACTGCATTCAAATTGGGGTCTCTTCCCCAGAATACGTCAAAGAGATTGATGCAGATTACAGAAAAGAATTTGAAGAGAACAAGGTTAACAAGGAATTTGTTGAAACTAGAAGGGCATTAGGATTAAAAGTCCTTTGCCAAGTATTGGAAAAATTAATTAATGAAAATCGAAGTTGGCTTCATAAAGCTTCAGATAACACAATTATTCTATCCAATACGAGAAGAACTAATACATCCACAAAAATCAATTTAGAAAGGTTTCTAAAAAGAATAGAAACCGGACAAATCAAATCAAGCGACAGATGTCAGCAGATATTTTGCCAACTTAGAAGACATGAAGGGAAAATATGTCCCGCATGTCAAGATAAGATGGAAAGAGACAGCCATAGCAGCACAAGCCGATAAAAAGCATTCTAGAAGAAGACACATCATCAATGACGTAAGAAGACACTTGCAAGAAGCAAAGAACGACAAAGAATCCTCCACCGGACAGATGTACGTTGGAGAAAGATTTCAAAAAGAAGAACGCTCGCCACCGGACAAGTGTTCGACAACCATGTAAAGAAAAAGAGAAGCATCAATGTAATGTAACGAAGAGAGTCTCTATATAAACTCTCGAGGGATAGTAGTAGGGGCACTCGTAGTGGGAGTGAGTCCCAAAGGGTAGCTATGTATGTAAATTAGGTCCTGCAATAAAAGAGCAGAGGCTCGCTTTCCTAATTCTATTCCAGATTCCATTTCAAGTTCTTGAGATGATTCTTGCGTGCTAATTCCACAAGTGTAGGAAACAAGCTCCAGCTTGAAGATCATAATCCTTGTACTATCATAGAATAGGAAAGATAGTGTGTAACCCGTTACACCCCCAGTTCTTCTATCTTCATTAGTCGAGAGATATCTCTCCTTTTTTCATCCCAGAGGCCATCGTCCAGAAGTCCGACCAAGCAAAGAAGTGCATAAGAACACGGGGACATGAAGGCTATAGGATGATGAAGAGTCTGAGATCTGGAACGTCGAAAGTCTAAGGAGTACTTCTCTTAGAAATCGTTAAGAGAAGATCGGCTGGCGATTGAAGATAAGAGGAAGCGAGGTGGGCAACACAGGTATACAGATTATCTTGCTATCTATGATACTCAGAGTGTTATCGTCTTCTTTCTGGATGCTAGTTTCTTACACTATGAATTTAATTATGCGAAAACCTCGTAGTACAAAGAAGAATGCATTAAGAATCCGATCTAAAAAATATAATAATTATAGACAAAATGATAAAGCTGAGAAAGCATACAACACCCATAAGGGCAGTTCGAGTATGTTTTCAAAGCATGATAACAGAATCAAAAATTTCTGCACCAACGAAGTGGTATCAGAGCCATGTAACGATTCAAAACTCAAAGATAAAATTTTGCAGAATGAATTTAACGATTTAGAAGATAATAACATATACGAAGCTTTAGATCTGGAATTTGAAGTTAATATTGAATAATATGTATAAGAAACTAGAAGTACAGGTTCATGAAAACCATTCAAAGAACTTTCAGAAGATCCAAGAAATGATAGTGGAATTACAAAGAACAATGGAATATTTGTATGAAAAACGAAATAACGAATGTTTATCAAAAATAAACTTATTCCAAACAAGTGGAAACGAAATAAGTTTATGTCCTCTTCAGATAGAAGAAACAGACGACTTTAAAATCGAACAATTAGAAAATAGATACTTAGAAGCCGAAGCAGAAGAATTAGACAGTCTAAGTCAAGAAATAGTAAGATTAACGGAAAAAGTTAGAACGGTAAACATGAAACCACTACAGGGAGAAAGTTCTGGAAGCCAAGTAACCATGCCTATTCCTACAACTGTCCCTAGCGGACAAGGCAGTAGAAATGAAACACCAGAACAACCAGGGGCGAGATACTGGTCAGATCCTAGCTTTAGAAGAAAACCTACTGATAGAAATAGATACGAAGGAATAAATTGGGCATCTGATAGAAGACCAAGTAATATTGCTATAGAAACCCCAGTTGATTATATGAATCAAGAATATATTAGCGCTAACGGAATTTATTTAAATTTAAATTGTGTAAGAAATATAGATGAAGCCATAACAAGATGGGCAAAAGCCACTTATTTATCAGTTACATCACAAAGTTATGATATTGAAACAGCATCAAGATTTTGTCATTTAACCTTCCAAGGAATCGTAGCAGATTGGTGGAAAGGATTAACTGACAACGATAAAGAAGCAGTAAAAGGAACAGCAACCACATTAGCTCAAGTAGTAAACAACTATGAAAACGAATTAAGAAGAGAATTTTTAGGAGAAACGTGGAATGTAAATAAAGACACAGAAAAAGAAAAAGAAAAACAGAGATTTATCTTTTTATTATATAACTTAAAACTCTGTGATATGTGCCGAATTGATGAATATATATGTAAATTTCAGGAATATTTTTATAAAATATATGACAGAACGGATAAAGAAAATGTTACCAACAAGAGTTTATTAAATTTATTTTATACCAAGGTACCCGACCCATGGGGATTTAAAGCGATGCAATTATATCCCCAATACATCGGACAAAGAGCAGATACATTAGGAGGACGAATAGAATTTTTAAGAATGAAATTAGAAGAATGGTGTGCAGAAGCCACACTAAGTAGAAAAACAAATAAAGTAGTAAAACAAGGACTTTGTTGTTCCCAATTAACTCATCCAATAACCATAGGATGTGAACCAATGAGGTACAATAGAAGAAACAAATATAAATTCAAGAAAAGGAAAAGGTTTGGATTTAAACCTAAACCCAAACAAAAATATTACAGAAGAAAGAAAAATTATAATAAAAAGAAACCAAAAGAATGTAAATGTTTTATATGTCAAGAAATAGGACATTATGCTAATGAATGTCCAAAGAGAGGATCTAAGAAGATTAATCAAAAGCAATTCGAGGAAATTATAGAAGAAGAACTTTCTGAGATCGAAAATATTCAAGAATTTGTCCAAACAACTGATGATGAGCAATCCGATGGATCAATCTATTATTTCTCAGACACAGAATCAGACTGAGGAAGAAATAATAGAAGAATATCAGGAAGAAGCAGGAAATTTCTTGCAAGAAGTATTAATAGATAGAAAATTATTTAATAGGATAAGAAACACCGAATTAAGATTAGAAAATTCTGATGGATTTAAAACATCAATTTTTGAGAAAATTACCCAACGAAAACACATTTTTTATTATGGAATAACTAATAGAGAAATGCCTATGCAAATAGAATATACTAGAAATAGAATAAATATACCTTTACTACGAAAGGAGGACTTAATGAGGAAAATGGAAAAAATAAAAGATAGATCTAAAATAGGATGGATTCACATAGGAGCCATTCAAATGATGATCAAAGCAACTTTTAGAGAAGGAATAGATTCACCTATAAATATGGTATTAATGGATAATAGGATTAATGATAGAAGAGATGCTACGTTAGGAATATTACAAGGAAATCTTAGTCATCAGAAACTAATATTTAATATTTATCCAAAGATAAGTGTAAATATTAGAGATAATAATATAAACAGAACCTTAAGTTTAATACAGGATTTTCAAAGAACAGAATTTATGAAAAAAGGATCTATTCCTTATTCGATAACATATATAATAAGCTATGCTCTTAGTAATACACATCACTCTGAAAAATTTGAAGATAAAGATATTATAATGCTTCCTAATATATTTAAAGACATAGGAAAAATTACTAAGCCAGATATAATATCTGAAATAGATATACCAGAAAACATAAACATAGATGTTTCAGAGAAACCCCTAGTAACAGATAATAAAATCCCAAGAAGATTACGATATGAGGGAAATCAATTACAATTAACAAATGGAGATAGAATAGAAGAAGCTAGAGCAAGCACAGATAGATATAACGGAAGATTACGACCAATATTAAGAAATTTGCCAAGAACGACAAGTTTAAGAATTTTAGCAGACAATAGAAATGCTAGAAATTATAAATTATATGGAAAATATTTCAATGGACAAGAATGGAATATGACTACAATATTAATAGATTCAGGGGCAGGGGCTTCATTTATTCAACAAGGAATGATACCCTACTTAGAAAAAATACCCATAGGATCACCTTATGCATATACGAATTTTGATGGACAAGAATATGAAATCACACATCAGGCCATTGTTCCAATTGAAATACAAGATATAAAAATTGATATTACGCTATATGTACAATCAGATAGTCGTAATGACGATATAGAAATTATACTAGGAATGAGTGCATTACAACAAATGGAACCATTTTCACTACAAAGGGAAGGACTATATTTTACACATAATAACCAAGAATATTTTTGGAAGAAAGACAATGACTAGTATATATAGTGTCTACATAGTAGCAGGAATTATATATGAGGAATATAAAACAGAATATTTTCATGCATTCATAGACACAGGTGCAGGAACTTGCATTGCGCGAAGACAATGTTTTCCTGAAGAATATATCACAACACTACCTACGTTATATGGAAAAGATTTTACGGGAAAAAGACATGAATTAACTCATGGAGTTAAAAAACCTAAAATCATTTTAGGAAATTATATAAT
>OY856412.1:352242956-352570456 GCA_963693085.1 Alisma plantago-aquatica
CGATCGGCTCAAGTGGTGAGTCGATCGGCTCAAGGACAAGGTGAACGATTGCTTCAAGTGTTGAAATGATCGGTTCAACTGTTGCAACCGGGAAAGTTGGGAAAGTAAGATTGGTGAGAAATTTCCTTTCGTTTCACTTGCCCAATTTGATTAGAACAAGGATTGGTATTTGATACCAATTAGAAATAAAAGAAGGGAAGTCAATCGGGAACTGATCAGGACCACAAACTGACCAGTTCAGAAGTGAACTGACCGGTTCATGGGTCCCAACTGATCGGTTGAGGTGTCAACCGACCGGCTCAGATCCCCAACTGACCGTTTCAGTTATGAAACGATCGGTTCAGGTTGTGAGTTGGTTGTTTTTTGTGGAAAATCTTGAACCCTTCTACTCCTTCTTTAGTCCCATATTGCCTGGGATAGAGAACCATGTCCCATGACCCGCCTAAATATATAGGGGTATTGGGGGCTTCTCAAAACACAACACAGTGCAAACCAGTTGCTCTGCAAAGTTGTCGTTCTCTCTAGTTTTGGTAATCGAGAGAGCCCGAGCAAGTGCTACCCAAAAAGGGAGGCACAACAAGGGAAAGACAACTGCAAAAAGTGACTGGTGGCGGGAGAGTGTGTTGGCGACTAGTAAGCTGACAGGAGGGTACGACTCCTTCCGGTTCCTTGTAGGACAAGGAGATCGGAGTTCCAGGTGTTCTGTGTGGACGAATGTAGAGGCGGGAGACCTCTGCCGCTCGGAGGACAACTGTCCGATAGTCTTGGTGAGATGAGGAGTCTTCAGTCCCGATGTGACCAGGAGCTGCATAGACACCGTCCAAGACCGGAGGTGAAGACCGCGCAAGGCGCGAGGTACTGTCGCCGAGTAAGCCTCGGGACAAGGTATGCATCCACAAACCATCTTTCCTATTGTATAGATGTTGACGCGATTCCTTTCGTTCTGGGTTTTGGGGAGAAAATTTTTGTTTCCGCTGCTTCTTTGCCTCCTCTAAAACCCAACACAGACTCCATCACCTCATCTGTCTCGGTCAGTACAAGATCATATGCAGGAGATCTTGTGTCTCTATGAAATAGCTTTCCAGGGTATACTGGCATCTTCGCTATAGAGTTATAGCCTGTAGCATATACTCTTTTTAGGATATGGCCCGTAGCCAATGCCTGGTATTGTGAAGTTATGACCCATAGCCATACTATTTTTGGGATATGGTCCATAACCATTCCTGTACATAGGATATGGCCCTCAGTCATTCTTATGAGGTGTAAGGATATTTTCACCCATTACCCCACATATTAAAAATATGCATTCCAGGAATTCCCATAGAAAAACCTATTTCACCATCACCAATTACTGATGATGATGGATTTACGGTCAGGGCTCTAAATGATAAGATGTCACTTGATTAATTAAGTGCATTTCCATATTCTCTTAGCATCCATCAAGTTTTCAAACATAAATTATTATAACAAATGCTACAAAGAATGTGTAATACTTCTATCAAATACTTCTCAAAGCTTTATAAAACATTAGGATCTCAATCCCTTGTCCCATCATGGGCATTCTCATCCCTTAACATCTCATCATCATGATTATGGAATATGGGTATTCAAACCCTTAGTTAATCAAAGAACACTTGTTACCACTTATCAGGTGACTAATACCTTCAAGTCATCTGACTAAGGTAAACACGATACTTGCTACACAAGCATCTCACATGGCTCTCAAAGCCTATTTAATTTCTTGTTACCTCTTACTAGGTAACAAAACATATTATGGCTCACAAGGCCCATAAAACAATTTCAATGATAACACATCATGGCTCATACCTGGCTATGCCCAACATCTCATGATACCTGCATGGTTAGTACACATGATAACAGTTATATCAATTACATATCAGCACTATGCAATGTAATGGTAGCATCACTATTCCCTCATTAGGGTTAGGATTTCCAAATTCATGTCAATTAGGGATACTCATCTCATTACCCAAGATTAGGGTTAGGGATTATTATCATATTGCTCAATTTTTAGGGTTTCATGCACTATAACCCAAAATTAGGGTTTCAGATACCTTCACCCTATATTAGGGTTAAGGTTTCATATAGCATCACCCTAGATTAGGGTTTTACATAATATCATCCTTTATTAGGTTTTCACATAACATCACCCTGTATTAGGGTTCCACATAACAATACCCTATATTAGGGTTTTCACATAACATCATCCCATCTTAGGGTTTCACAACCCTTTACTCAAATTAGGGTCAGTGATTTCCCATTTTATTTCAATTAGAATTTCTCAACCCATTACCCAAAGTTAGGGTTAGGGTTTCTCATCTTTCTCGATTAGGGTTTCCATTCTCCATTAATAAGAGTTTAATGATTATCTCATTAATCCAATCCCTAAATCAATGCTTCCACATATATTGGAGCACATAGCATTATTTAAGTATTAATCATACTTATCATTGTTCCATGTACTTAGGAACACACATAACATCATCATCATACCTTATTAGGTTGACTTAACCTCTCACTAAGGACATACACCTATGTTTATCATGGTGTATTGAATTTAATACTTTCATAAGAATGAAGTGATAATCACTTTAATTATACTAATTACCTAAGCACTTTAAAGGTACTTCCATTTGAAATCATCCTTGAGATACCCTTCAACCACTTATGGGGTTAGAAGTAATTACATGATTTTGAACCAATTAGACCTTCAAACGGTCTTGGACCAATTGACACTTCAAATGGTCTTGGTCCCATTGACCCTCAAACAGTCTTGGTCCAATCTTCCAAACGGTCTTGGACTAATCCTCTAAACGGTCTGAGACCGTTTAGACCTTAAACGGTCTTGGTTCAATTAAATCTCCAAACGGTCTTGAGGTACCCAACCTCTAAACGGTCTTGATGTGCTTGACCTCAAAATGGTCTTGAGGTGCTTGACCTCCAAATGGTCTTGAGTCCGTTAGACCTTAAACAATCTTGATCTCATTTATCCAAACGGTCTTGATCTCAATTGTCCAAAAGGATCTTGCCCTAATTCCTTCAATCGGTTTTGAAACCGTTTGAATTAATTATTATTAAACCCTAAATGGTTTGAGACCGTTTGAATTAAATATTAATAAACCCTAAATGGTTTGAGACCATTTAGTCCCCAAAAGGTTTGAAGACCGAATGGTCAAATCAGCAATGAAATCAATTGAACTTAAACTAGGGTTTTATCTTCAATCGATATAGGGTTTGTAATCAAGGAACCATCAATTGCTAAAACCTTTGGAACTAGATCAATTGTAACCATTGGATCTCCATCCAACCATGAAACCACTTGACCTTAAATGGTCGTGAGACCGTTTGGTCTCAATCGGTCTTGAGACCATTTGACCTCACACTGTCTTGAGACCGTTTGGTCACCAAACGATCTTGAGACCGTTTGGTCACCAAAAAGTGAAACCGTTTGCTCATGATTCTTGTTGAGGTGTGTGCTAAGATGACATCATCATTTTCAAGCTACAAACCTTGAAATTTGTCTGTGATCTTTGTCGTGATTTCAACAATTAATCAAAAGAAAATTTGGGAATGAAAAAGGAATCAACTTATGATGAAGAAATGAAATCAATAATGATGTTTAAGGGTTCAAGTTATATAAACTTCCTTCAAAGTTGAATCCAAGCTTCAAGCTTCACATCCTCAATGGTGAATGAAGCTTTCTCAACTATCCAAGGTCCATTCTCAAGTCTTTGGATGCAAAGGATGATCAAGGTTGAGCATTGAGTGAAGAAAAGAAGAAAATAAGCATTGAATTTCGATTTCCACCATGAAATTAAGGTTGAAGATGAATATGGAGCTTGCCTACAGGTTGGGGCACGTCCTCCTATTTCTCCTAATCTCCCTTGTGCACGGCCAAAGCAAGGAGAGAAAGTAGATTCGAAAAAGAGTCTTTCATGTGGGTGGAAAATGGGATATATGTAAGGGAATTTCAACAGAGAGAAAACAATAGAAAATTCCTTCAACTCCCAAAATCGGTGCCACTTATCCCCCTTAATTCCTTGCATATGAAGCCATCATCCTTGCCTTCAAAAACCTCTCGTTTATCCTTGGATTAAAAGCAACCACTTTAAGCACCTTAATCATTATAATACTACAATTGCAAATGGATTCTTCACCTACTTTGGATATTTCGGTGCCACTCAAGGCATTTGGACGTCCTTGAACTATAGGATTTCAACCAAAGCCTTTTTAGTTTATGGGCACTTCAACTATTATATTCATTTTTGCATTAAATTGAATTAGGGTTTCAATTATGCTTAAATCTTGATTATTTTAATATCAAGATTCTCTCTCCTTCAAAGAGATTCAAATGAGATGCCCCTCTGATTTTCTTGTCTCCAATTAATACTAAGCAACATTAGGAACTCTCTAGAAGTGGTATTTTACATATTGAACTCTAGTTTTTGGGTAAATTGCACATTACACCAAACTAGGTTTTAATGCTCAACATTGCTTAATAAGCTCTTTCTTGGTGCTCATGCTATCAAAAGCCATACCTATGCATCATTCTCATTCTCATGATGCTTCAACACTTGAGGAACATTTTATCATGTAACATTTTCAAGTTAACCCCTCAACTTGGGTAATTTGCACTTTAGTCCAAAACAGGCAAAACATTGCTTCAACATTATTTGAAAAGGACTAAAATTGAAACATAAGTTCTTCTTGAGCCTTAATTACTTTTCAAAAGATAAGAGCAAGAATATAATTATCTTTCTTAAACAAAACACCTAGGGTTAAAGCATAACCCAGGTCAGGGATGTTACAGTAGTGTCCTCCACTATATCTTATTGTCACTTCTCCTCATATAGCAGAAGAAGTAAAAATTGAAGATGACTGGAGCACATGAAGAACATGATGTTGAGAGCAATATTTCTGCACCAGGAGGTGGTGTAAGGGATCAGGCTAGAGAGGAACCAGTGCCTGAGAATCCCCAGCTTGACCAAGCTATGTTAGAAAACCCAACCTTTCATGCTCGTTTTGGGCAGATCATGAATACGATGACGCATATGAATGATCGAATACCAACACCAGCACCTAGGGCACCGGTTTCTATTGTGGGACACATATTTGGTAAGAACTTTGAACAGTTGTACCAGGTAGGAGCCACTGAATATGCTGGCACAGCTGACCCAACAGACGCAAATTCATGGCTTACTGAGATAGAGAAAGCCTTTAGGATCCTTGACATTCCAGAGGTTGATAAAGTTAAGCATGATGTATACCTTCTGAAAGGAAGCGCTGGCCACTGGTGGGCCATCAAAGAAGAGAAAAGACTTGGTCCTGAGGTCAGATGGCAGGAATTCCAACAAGAGTTTGTTAATAGATACTTTCCTAAGACATATCTAGATGAGAAGATATCGCAATTTGAATGAATTAGACAGGGACCGATGAAGGTTAGTGAGTACAAAGCTAAGTTTATGGAGCTTCTGTGGTTTTGTCCACACATGGCTACCACATATGAGGAGAGAATTTGACATTTTGAGAAGGGTCTAAATGCTGAATTAACCACACCTGTATGTACTCTAGAGAATAGAGAGAGATTTTCTACCTTTATGGAGTCAGTTAGGCGGATAGAGATATCTGTGACTGAGAAATGAGAGGCAAATAGTAGGAAAGCACTTGCACAATTCTAGGGTCAGAGGTTTGGCAGTTTTAAGAAACCAAGGTTTACTGCATTAGTAGAACCACATAGGTTCAGTGCTCAGACACAGTGGACGTCCAACCGAGGAAGAGGCCGTAATTTTTCACCAAGTGGAGCCCATAGCTCAGCATCAATGTCAGTGAAAGGACCACCTAGATCACAACAGGATGAATAATATGCTACAGGTCTAGGTAGACAGGACATTTGATAAGGGATTGTCCAGTTAGATATATAGAAGTAACTCAACCATCGATGTAGAGTCAACAAGGCTCTCAGAGACAATAGTATAGTAGTGGCACATGAGGACATGGACAAGCATCCCAAGTAGGATCATCTACACCAGCCAATAGAGCACGAGGTCAGTAATAAGCAACAATGAGATTCTATGCTATGAATCAGCCGGAGGCAATAGTTACTCCACGAGTCGTGACATGTCAGGTGGAATTATTTTATTCTGATATGTCATCATCTTATTTTGTATCTTTTTTGCTTGATCTGGGTGCTACACATTTCTTTGTCACTCAAGAAGTGATTCATGACTGCAATATAACTGTTAATTATAGAATGGATAATCTGCTATTAGAAACTCTGCTAGTCGAATCTGCTATGTTGTGGGAGGTATGCTCTTCCTATGTTCTTTCTTTCTCCAACCATAGCATTCAGGTGGATCTTATACCACTTGAGATGCATGGGTTTGATGTAATTCTTGGGATGGATACCCTAGAGAAGTATAAGGTTGTCTTGGATTGTGGTTCCATGCAAGCTATGTTTACACACGGTGATAAGACATGGGTTTTTCGGGGGGATAGAAAGATTCTTCCAACATGTCTAGTGTCAGCAATGGTAGCAGAGAAGTTGATGTGACAAGGATGCTTCACATTCTTAGAACAAGTGGTAGATACTAGAATGGAGATTCCTAGTCTTTTTGAAGTTCCTATTGTAAGGAAATTCGAGGATGTGGTTCTTGAGGAATTTCCCAATATTCCTCCACCCCGAGAGATTGATTTTGAGATTAATATTATTTTGGGTACACAACCCATAGCTCAAACACCTTATAGGATGGCGCCAACAAAGATGGCAAAACTCAAGAAATAGTTACAAGAGTTACTTGAGAAAGGTTTCATTCGACTGAGTACTTCACCTTGGGGTGTTGTAGTTCTTTTTGTTAAAAAGAAAGATGGGTCTATGAGATTATGCATAGACTATAGACAGCTTAACAAGGTACTATTAAGAACAAATATCTTTTTCCAGGGATTGATGATTTGTTTGACTAGTTGCGTGATGTAATAATGTTTTCTAAGATAGATTTGAGGACAAGATATCATCAGTTACGTATAAAGGAGAGTGACATACCTAAGTCATCCTTTAGAACAAGGTATGGTCATTATGAGTTTGTAGTTATGTCGTTTGGACTAACTAATGCACCAACTGCATTCATGGAATTGATGAATAGAATCTTCCAACCATTTCATTTATGAATTTGTAGAGGTTTTCATAGACGACATCCTGGTCTACATTAGAGATAGACAACAATATGAACAACACCTTCACCAAGCTTTGACTTTTTTGAGACAACACAAGTTATATGCTTAGTTCAACAAGTGCAAATTTGGCTATCCAAAGTGTCTTTTCTTGGACACGTTATATAACTACTTCAGGTATTTGTGTTGATCCAAAGAAAGTAGAGTTTGTTGTGGAGTGGGAACAACCCAAGACACCGACGGAGGTTCACAGTTTCCTAGGTTTGGTAGGGTACTACAAAAGGTTTATTAGAAACTTTAGTTCTGTAGTATTACCCCTAACCAAGTTGACCAGGAAGGAAGTTCCTTTTGTCTGGAATGATGTCAGCATTCTTTCCAGTTGTTGAAAGAAAGGTTGACTAGTGCACCTGTGTCAGTTTTTCCTGAGCAAGGTAAGGGATACATTGTTTTCTGTGACACTTCTAAGAATGGTCTAGGCTGGGTGCTGATGCAGAGTGATCATGTAGTTTCTTTTGCTTCCCGACAAATTAAGAAACATGAGGAGAATTATCCAACGCATGACCAAGAACTAGATGCAGTAGTTCACACACTAAAAATCTGGAGGGATTATCTGTTGGTATGAATGCCCTAAGAGCCAATCATGGGATTATTGGTGGGATACATTAAGATTGACTTGATAAACATCAAAGGCAAGCTTCCAATTCTTTCTGGTTCAGTCATATGAGATAGTGATAGAACAGATTGAATGTCTAGAGAATGACAATACTCAATGACATATGCTTTCAGGTTGAGGACCTGAACGATGAGATCATACAGATGCTAAGAGTTTGTACATTCTTGTTATGTCCCTAGTCAGATGTCATTGTGGAAGGTACATAGACAACAATGACACACAAGACTAGATTGTGGTGTTGGTTGATGACATAATCTCATTAGTCATGATATAGAGATATCAAACCAAATACATAGGTACTTGTTAGAGAACAAGTGTACCGGACAGACCCACCATGAGTTTGACACATGGAACCATGACATGGTAGTCACAGTCAGTACTCACATTGGTGGTGGTGAGTGTGATTCTTTGACCTGAAATCACTACACTTAACACATGTCGTTGGGCACACTTTGACATCATCAAACGCAGTCCTGAAACATGGGTTGTTATAAAGGTGATGATTGGGTGGCTTTGACACATGGGGATTTTGAGGGGTGAGCGATAGATATGGGATTTGTCCCTCCTGAGGGAGTTCAATATCCATGGCCACTTGATGAGTAGGATTGAGAAAGGCGTGCACGCATGTGTGAATCAATATGTGATATTGATGTCATACATATCTCTTCCAATCTACTCTGAGATTAAGAAAGTGAATGAACATTGATAGGATGACTGTTCCATGCCTCAAGTTCATTCGGGATGTCAGTGATAAAGGAATTATACATTTACTGTAACACCATTCATGGATTGTAGGATTGAAAGTTGTTCTCCAACTTTCTATTTCACTTGGGTAGCACTGATGTGTGACTAGGCGCCGCTCTTTGCTTGTGAAGTCATAAGTGTTATGGACTTTCAGTGCCAACGTGAAAAGGACCTACATGGTCACACACATAGGATTTAACCTGGAAGAGGAGTTTTGTCCACAAACAATGTTTAGATTGATTGCTAAAGGAGTTTAGTAGTTCAATTAAACACTCAATTGATAGCTCAGTATCATAATGTTCAAGGTGTTGGACTGATTGATTAGAGTATCAGATTGATTGAAACTGCAATTGACTATTTCTACACAATCTGCACTCCCAACCGATCGGCTTATGTGATGAATCGATCGGCTGAGCTTGGTGAACCGATCGGCTCACTTGGTGAATCGATCGACTCATGGATAGGGTGAAATGATCAGTTCAAGTGTTGAAATGATCGGTTCAACTAGTCCAACCGAGCAAGTTGGGAAAGTCAGGTTGGTGAGAAATTTCTTTTCGTTTCACTTGCCCAATTTGATTGGAGCAAGGATTGGTATTTGATACCAATTAGAAACAAAAGAAGAAAAGTCAATCGGGAACTGATCAGGACCACAAACTGACCGGTTCAGAAGTGAACTGACCATTTCATGGGTCCCAAACGATGGGTTGAGGTGTCAACCGATCGGCTCAGGTCCCCAACCGACCATTTCAGAGATGAGACGATCGGTTCAGGTTGCGTAGTTGGTTGTTTTTGTGGAAAATCTCGAACCCTTCTACTCCTGCTTCAGTCCCGCATTGCCCAGGATAGAGAAACATGTCCCATGACCCTCCTATATATATAGGGGTATTGGGGGCTTCTCAAAAGAACAACTCAGTGCAACCAGTTGCTCTGTAAAGTTGTCGTTCTCTCTGGTTTTGGTAACCGAGAGAGACCGAGCAAGTGCTACCTGATAAGGGAGGCACAATAAGGGAAAGACAACTGCAGAAAGTGACTGGTGGCAGGAGAGTGTGTTAGTGACTAGTATGCTTACAGGAGGGTGCGACTCCTTCCAATTCCTTATGGGACAAGGAGACTGGAGTTCTATGTGGTCCGTGTGGACTACTTTAGAGGTGGGAGATTTCTGCCGCTCGGAGGACAGCTGTCAATCCCGACAGTCCCGGTGAGACCAGGAGTCATCAGTCCCGGTGCGACCAGGAGCTGCATAGACACCGTCTAAGACCGGAGGTGAAGATTGCGCAAGCCACGAGGTATTGTCTCTGAGCAAGCCTCGGGACAAGGTATGATTCCACAAACCATCGCTTCCTATTGTATAGACATTGACGCGTTTCCTTATTCTGGGTTTGGAGGAGATTTTTTTTATTTCCGCTGCCTTCTCTGCCTCCCCTAAACCCCTACAGTGGTATCAGAGCCACGTCAACTGCTCTATACTTTAGGATTATTGATATGATTGATTTTGGTTTGTCTCCTTTATTTATTGCATACGATGCGAATAAAATTGGCTTTATGCATGTCCAATCCTAAATTTACAAATCCCAATTTACATATATGATATGTATTATGAATGCACTCGATATACGTCACCCTTAAATGAGTTTTCTGGTGGATGTATAGCGTGGTTATGGCCAATAAACCCTATATGTGTATGGTTGTATGTGGTTTCTTGCATCTCGGTCTGTGCACCGATCTTCCTTCTCCTATTCTAGATGTAACTCGAAATAATTCGAGATTTCTTTCCTACCTTTGCTCCCCTCGAATGTAACTCAAGGTTTCTCTTTTTACAATGTAAAATAGGATAGAATTTTATTTCATGTTATGTCAAAGAACGGAGGACATCCTGACGACAATTGAGATGATCGGTTCAAGGCGTGAACCGATCGGTTGACGTTCGAGACGATCAGTTCAAGGAGTGAGCCGATCGGTTGATGACCAGTTCGAGGAGCGAGACGAGCAGGTGGTGGCCAGAAGGAATTACACGACGACCAGGTGTACCGATCGGTTGGAGGAGCCAACCGATCGGCTGGTGGCACCCAGACGATCGGGCCAGAACGAGCAAGTCATTCATGTGACGAGTTGATCTACTCAAAAGGCATAGCACATAGTTCATCTTGTACAGGATTCATGTGATGTACACCTCGATGTACGTGATTCCTCTTGGCTCCAGGAATCACATTAGGATGGCCATAATCATCGCTTTTATCATTTTGCATGTTTTCTGTGGGATATAGCATGTATATGATACATACTATGTATTGTGGTGATTGGATATGTATATGTATATAAAACCAAATCCCTCCTTAAATATTAAGTTTTAGATGCCTTCCAAATGCGACACACGTGAAAAGCTTGATCGACCAAGTGTGGGCACGCCCTAGCGTGGTGCACCATCTATCTTGTGGAAGCGTGAAGGATGAATGTGTGGGTCTGCCCTAGCAGGGTGCATATTCATCGTGTTGGCTTTGGGTCAGACTTAACAAGGTGACCTAGATAGGATCTAGTACCTTGAGGCATGGAGATGATCATGGCAAGGAGTTTCATATGACATCTTATCAAGAGTTGCATATGATGCAATTGGCAAAAGTTGCCTACCTGAGAGATCTAAGTTGTGGGTGACAGCCCTAGCTGGTCCATGACTTAGAGGATTTCAGGATCTTGCCCACTAGAAGGTTGTACACTGCAATCTTCCAAATTGATGGTGAGGGCTATCAATTTGATGTAAAATAGTGGGAGCGATAATTAATTAAAGGCCTAATTATATCGTCAACTTTTCAAATCAATCAAATAAGTCAAAAATGAGTTTTGGTCTAAAATTGTATGTTTTCCTTTTGTAGTACAAATGGCAACAAACAACAATCACTTTTCTTTGCGATCCATCCTTGAAAAGGACAAGCTGAATGGGACAAACATCCATGACTGGTATAGGACATTGAGAATTGTTCTCACTCAAGAGCGAAAGCTCTATATCCTGGACACTCCAATTCTAGAGGAACCTGCTCCTAATGCACCAAAGGCATAAAGGGATGCTTACAAGAAGCATTCTGATGATGCCATTGATGCAAAGTGCATGATGTTGTGTTCTATGAACCACGAGTTGTAGAGACAACATGAGAACATGGGTGTCATTGAGATGATTCAACATCTCAGGAACATGTATGAAGATCAAGCACATCAAGAGAGATATGATGTCTCAAGGGCACTGTTCAAGTGCGTCATGACAGAAGGAGATCTAGTTGGTCCTCACACACTCAAGATGATTGGGTATGTGGAGAACCTGACAAGACTGGGATTTCCACTGAGCCAAGAGTTGGCTACTGACGTGATACTGCAATCGTTTCCAGAATCCTACAGTCAGTTTGTGATGAACTACAACATGAACAACTTTGATAGGCCACTGTCAGAGTTGTTGGGCATGTTGAGGACATCCAAGACACAGATGAAGAAGGACAAGCCTAAGTCTGTGATGGTGATCACGAGCAAGAAAGGCAAGTCCAAGCACAAGAGCAAGGGCAAAGCTAAGAAAGGTTCTGATGCTAGCCAGGAGCTCAAGTCATCTTCAGCTCTCAAGGCCAAGGGAGGCGTGACCAAGAAAGACAATTGCCACCATTGTCAAAAGCCAGGACATTGGAAAAGGAATTGTCCTCTCTATCTGGAAGAACAAAAGAAGAAGGTGGCGACAGACGTCTCTACTTAAAGGTGTCATGAAAGTAAACTTGTAACACTTTTGAGGTATATTATACCAAGATGTAAAGTGTAAAGCACTCAATAAATGGGGCAAGTTTTGCCACCATGGATAAGAGTACTTTAGTTTATTTTCAGCCTAAAAGGCATGTAATACAGTTATGAACAACTATTTCATATTTGGCAATAGATAGAAACACTTTATTTTTGCATATTGTATGACAATGATGGCAATCAATAAAGAGATGTTTCAATTTCTAAAGATATGATCTTTGTGGCAATGCCTGGTTTATCTTGTGGTATTTGATATGCATAAGATAAAATGATACCTAAAAGTTATAGATAACTCAAATGATCAAATTAGCATAAATCATGAGAAATTCATTTATAGTTTCCATGTGATGGATAAATCTAGACTCTTTTGGTTAGAGAACCAGTAAGAGACATGAATATCTTGGACATGATTAATCAATCTTCACTAAAGGTAGTGGGAGAATTATTATCCTATTAGGTATGATACATGTGATGTATTTACATACCTATTGGAACAAATGCTAATACTTCAAATGGTGTTTAGATAAATACCAATATGAATATCTTCAAGTGTTCAAGATTATCATAGATGAAGTGCAAATTTGGTAAAGTGTTAATTCTTGATGAGATCAATGAATGAAATACTTGGACCAAATGTTTGAGATCCTTATGAGTGATTATGATAGTGTATCATAGAGAACTCATGATTAAGGTATGGTGATGCCTAAATCAAGAAGGAATCATACTCTAAGGAGTTAGAGAATGATTATCAAATAACTGAATTCTTCTTAATAAAAGAATACCCCACTAATAAAGGACATTAAGAATCACAAGGAGTTGTAAGTTTTTATATCCTTGACGGATACACCTCATTTATCTATGTGATGAGTTGTTCATGTGATGAGTCAACTATCTAGATGAATATGAGGAACCAAATTTTGAGTTATGGTTTATGACCATTACATCCTAAATGTCATCCATGTGAACCATAAGGTATGACATTGATGGTAGCACCCGTTGGATTAAATACATAAGTGCAAATGAATCTTAAGTGTTAAGACACATGGATAACATTTTGAGAAGGACGATGCTTGTTGATTGCAACTTAATGACTAAGACATTTGGCATATGGATACTAAAATTGCATTCCTATGAGGAATAAAACAAGGATGTGTACGTGAAACAACCTACAAGGTTTATGAATCCACTAATGCAAATGAAGTCTATAAGTTACAATGGACTAATAAATGTGATTGATTGAGTACACACAACTTAGAATTGGATCTTTACTTTGATGATATAGTCAAATGGTTTGACTGATATGTCAAAGATAAAGAAGGGATATGTGATTTAGTGGGAGCATATTCACATTCCACATGTTGATGTGAAATGGAAATGTTCTAGAATGGAAATCCAAAAGTCGAAATTATCTTTAAGGAAGATAGAGATGTTTCCTATGTGATAGGAATAGAGATCTATAGAGATAGTTCTCGAAAACTTCTTGACCTAAAAGAGGAGAAAACATACATTGGCAATCTGTACTGAAGGGTTCAGTATGAACAGATTTAGTGGGAGAAAACTTGTCCATGTTACATGGAGTTAGTAACCCAAGGCCAACTGTCCAATTCTTATGAAGAATGGGAACACTAAGAATAGATATGAATCTATCATGTATGTATCCCATTATCTTGCATGTATCGACATGGCAAGAACAAAATGCATTCATCATCTTGTATGTAGGACATGGAAATATGATGTGCTCATCCTGATAACTCGTATGTGGGACATGACGAGTGGATGTCTGTCTACTTCCAGTAAGGGTTACTGGAATACCATGAGAACTTGATAAGTACTTGAGAAGTACTATTTATATGGAGATAAGGCAAAGTTCAATGTAAAGAGTTACACTGATGCGAACTTTCGAAAAGGACAGAAAATTAATCGCAAAATATATATAGGATATATAAAAGTGAAAGTTTGTTGATAATTGGAAGTGTTCCAATAAAACCATTTAAAAGGGAAATGTTGAGTATCCGTGTGTTAGAGAACAAGAATGGATACTATATGGGTTTGGAAGTTCAGGAGATGAACTTATAGATATTCCGGTCATTGATGACAAGTATGGAATACTTGATCATGCAAGGTCACATATTATGGCAACTCCATCTCATACGTGTGACGTACTGCGAAGAGATGAGATACATGTAGTTAAAAACTGACTTTGGCAAGGTGTTGCCATAACTCACTATGTTCACACTAGAGCACGGTAACATGTGGGACATGTTTGAAGATCACTATGAATACGATTCAAGGGTGATTGGCTCGTAGTGCAAGTGGGAGTCTGTTGGTATGTATGCCCTGAGAGCCAATCATGGGATGATTGGTGGGATAAATTAAGATTGATTTGATAAACATCAAAGGCAAGCTTCCAATTCTTTTTGGTTCAGTCATATGAGATAGTGATAGAACAGATTGAATGTCTAGAGAATGACAGTACTCAATGAAATATGCTTTCAGGTTGAGGACCTGAATGATGAGATCATACAGATGCTAAGAGTTTGTACAATCTTGTTATGTCCCTAGTCAAATGTCATTGTGGAAGGTAGATAGATAGCAATGACACACAAGACTAGATTGTGGTGTTGGTTGATGACAGAATCTCATTAGTCATGATATAGAGATATCAAACCAAACACATAGGTACTTGTTAGAGAACAAGTGTACCGGACAGACCCACCGTGAGTTTGACACATGGAACCATGAGTTGGTAGTCACAGTCAATACTCACATTGATGGTGGTGAGTGTGATTCTTTGACTTGAAATCACTACACTCAACACATGTCGTTGGGCACACTTTGACATCATCAAATGGAGTCTTGAAACATGGGTTGTTATAAAGGTGATGATTGGGTGGCTTTGACACATGGGGCTTTTGAGGGGTGAGTGATAGATATGGTATTTGTCCCTCATGTGGGAGTTTGATATCCATGGCCACTTGATGAGTAGGATTGAGAAAGGCGTGCATGCGTGTGTGAATCAATATGTGATATTGATGTCATACATATCTCCTTAAATCTACTTTGAGATCAAGAAAGTGAATGAACGTTGACAAGATGACTGTTCCATGCCTCGAGTTCATTCGGGATGTCAGTGACAAAGGAATTATACATTCACTGTAACACCATTCACGGATTGTAGGATTGAAAGTTGTTCTCCAAATTTCTATTTCACTTGGGTAGCACTGATGTGTGACTAGGCACCACTCTTTGCTTGTGAAGTCATAAGTGTAATGGACTTTCATTGCTAATGTGAAAAGGACCTACAGGGTCACACACATAGGATTTAACCTGGAAGAGGAGTTTTGTCCACAAACAATGTTTAGATTGATTGCTAAAGGAGTTTAGTAGTTCAATTAAACACTCAATTGATAGCTTAATATCATAATGTTCAAGGTGATGGACTGATTGATTAGAGTATCAGATTGATTGAAACTGCAATTGACTATTTCTGCACAATCTGCACTCCCAACCGATTGGCTCATGTGATGAATCGATCGACTGAGCTTGGTGAACCGATCGGCTCACTTGGTGAATCGATCAGCTCATAGACAGGGTGAAACAATCAGTTCAAGTGTTGAATCGATCGGTTCAACTGGTCCAACTGAGCAAGTTGGGAAAGTCAGGTTGGTGAGAAATTTCTTTTCATTTCACTTGCCCAATTTGATTGGAACAAGGATTGGTATGTTGGTATGTATGCCCTGGGAGCCAATCATGGGATGATTGGTGGGATACATTAAGATTGATTTGATAAACATCAAAGGCGAGCTTCCAATTCTTTTTGGTTCAGTCATATGAGATAGTGATAGAACAGATTGAATGTCTAGAGAATGACAGTACTCAATGACGTATGCCTTCAGGTTGAGGACCTGAATGATGAGATCATACAGATGCTAAGAGTTTGTACATTCTTGTTATGTCCCTAGTCGGATGTCATTGTGGAAGGTAGATGGACATCAATGATACACAAGACTAGATTTTGGTGTTGGTTGATGACAAAATCTCATTAGTCATGATATAGAGATATCAAACCAAACACATAGGTACTTGTTAGAGAAAAAGGTACCGGACAGACCCACCGTGAGTTTGACACATGGAACCATGACATGGTAGTCACAGTCAGTACTCACAGTGATGGTGGTGAGTGTGATTCTTAGACCTGAAATCACTGCACTCAACACATGTCGTTGGGCACAATTTGACATCATCAAACACAGTCCTGAAACATGGGTTGTTATAAAGGTGATGATTGGGTGGCTTTGACACATGGGGCTTTTGAGGGGTGAGTGATAGATATGGGATTTTTCCCTCCTGAGGGAGTTTGATATCCAAGGCCACTTGATGAGTAGGATAGAGATAGGCGTGCGCACGCATGTGTGAATCAGTATGTGATATTGATGTCATACATATCTCCTTCAATCTACTCTGAGATCAAGAAAGTGAATGAACGTTGACAGGATGACTGTTCCATGCCTTGAGTTCATTCGGGATATCAGTGACAAAGGAATTATACATTCACTATAACACCATTCACGGATTATACGATGAAAGTTGTTCTCCAACTTTCTACTTTCACTTGGGTAGCAATGATGTGTGACTAGGCACCGCTCTTTGCTTGTGAAGTCATAAGTGTTATGGACTTTCACTGCCAACGTGAAATGGACCTGCAGGGTCACACACATAGTATTTAACCTGGAAGAGGAGTTTTGTCCACAAGAAACATTTATATTGATTACTAAAGGAGTTTAGTAGTTCAATTAAACACTAAATCAGTTGATAGCTCAATATCATATGGTTCAAGGTGTTGGACGCATTGATTGGAGTATCAGATTGATTGAAATCGCATTTGACTGATTCTGCACAACCTGCACTCCCAAGCGATCGGCTCATGTGATGAACCGATCGGCTGAGGTTGCTGAACCGGTCGGCTCAAGTGTTGAGCCGATCGGCTCAAGCCCAGGGTGAAACAAGCGGTTCAAGTGTTGAACCGATCGGTTCAAGTGTTGAACCGATCGGTTCAACTGGTGCAACCGAGAAACTTGGGAAAGTCAGGTCAGTGAGAATTTTCCTTGCATTTCACTTGCCCAATTTGATTGGAACAAGGATTGGTATTCGATACCAATTAGAAACGAAAGAAGGAAAGTCAATCGGGAACTGACCAGGACCACAAACCGACCGGTTTAGAAGTGAACCGATCGGCTCATGGGTCCCAACCGATCGGTTGGTGCTCCAACCGACCGGTTCAGGTCCCCAACCGACCGGTTCATTTGTGAACCGATCGGTTCAAGTTGTGAGTTGATTACTTTTTTGTGGAAAATCTCGAACCCTTCTACTCCTGCTTTAGTCCCATATTTCCGGGCACAGAGAACCCTGTCCCATGACCCGCCTATATATAGGGGTATTGGGGGCTTCTCAGAGTACAACTCAATGCAAGCCGGTTGCTTTGCAAAGTTGTCGTTCGCTCTGGTTTTTGTAACCGAGAGAGAGCCCGAGCAAGTGCTTCCCGCAAAGGGAGGTGCAGCAAGGGAAAGAAAACTGCAGTTGCAACTGGCAGTAGGAGAGTGTGTTGGCGACTAGTACCTCAACAGGAGGGTGCGACTCCTTCCACTTCCTTATGGGACAAGGAGTGTGGAGTTCCAGGTGGTCCGTGTGGACTACTATAGAGGCGGGAGGACACTGCCGCTCAGGAGGACAACTGTCATCCGACAGTTCGGTTCGAGTAGGAGTCGTCAGCCCCGGTGCGACCAGGAGTTGCACAGACGCCATCCAAGACTGGAGTTGAAGACCGCGCATTGCGCGAGGTATTGTCGCCGAGCAAGCCTCGGGACAAGGTATGATTCCACAAACCATCCTTTCCTATTATATAGACGTTGACGCGTTTCCTTGGTATGGGTTTGGGGAGAGAAAATTTTTGTTTCCGCTGCCTTCTCCGTCTCCCCTAAAACCCTACAGTGGTATCAGAGCCATGTCAACTGCTCTATATTTTAGGAATATCGATATGATCAATTTTGGTTTGTCGCCTTTATTTATTGCATACGATGCGAATAATATTGGCTTTATGCATGTCTAATCTTAAACCCAGAAATCCCAAATTACATATATGATATGTATTATTAATGCACTCGTTACGCGTCGCCCTTAAACGAGTTTTGTGGTGGATGTGTGTAGCATGATTATGGCCTATAAACCCCTATCTGTGTGTGGTTGTTTGTGGTTGCTTGCATCTCGGTCTGCGCATCGATCTTACCTCTCTTATTCCTAATGTAACTTGAGATAATTCGAGATTCTTTCCTACCTTTGCTCCCCCCGAATGTAACTCGAGGTTTCCCTTTTTAAAGCAATGTAATAATTAGAATAAGTTTTATTTCCTGTTATGTCGAAGACCGGTGGACATCTGACGACAGCTGAAACAATCGGTTCAAGGTGTGAACCGATCGGTTGACGTTCCAGACGGTCGGTTCAAGGAGTGAACCGATCGGTTGATAACCGGTTCAAGGAGCGAGACGAGCGGGTGGCAGACATGACGAGATGCACGATGACCAGACGAACCGATCGGTTGGAGGAGCCAACTGATCGGCTGGTGGCACCCAGACGACCGGCTGGAGAGTACAGATCATTCATGAGATGAGTTGATCAACTCGGAAGGCAAGGCACAGAAGTTCATCTTGTACAGGTTACATGTGATGTAGACCTAGATGACCGTGATTCCTCTTGGCTTGAGGAATCACATTAGGATGGCCATAATCATCGCTTTTTATCATTTGCGCATGTTTTCTGTGGGATATAGCATGTATATGATACATACTATGTATTGTGGTGATTGGATATGTATATGTATATAAAAACCAAATCCCTCATTAAAATATTAAGTCTTATATGC
This sequence comes from Alisma plantago-aquatica, assembly GCA_963693085.1. Taxonomy (NCBI): domain Eukaryota; kingdom Viridiplantae; phylum Streptophyta; class Magnoliopsida; order Alismatales; family Alismataceae; genus Alisma; species Alisma plantago-aquatica. Next base: position 352,262,246 of record OY856412.1, read on the forward strand.
CTTCCATTAGCGTCACACATGAAAAGCTCGATCAACCAAGCGTAGGTTACACCAAAGCGTGGTGCGCCGTCTATCTTGTGGAAGTGTAAAGGGTAGACATGTAGGTTCTGCCAAAGTAGGGTGCATGTTTACCGTGTCGGCTTTTGGGTTAGACTTAACTGGTGATTCTTAGAGCGTCTAAGCCCAGAGGCAAGGAATGTTCATGGCAAGGTGTTGTGCATGTTCATTCAACAAGAGTTGCATATGATGCAATTGGCAAGAGTTGCCTACCTGAGAGATCTAAGTTGTGGGCGATCAGCCAAAGCTGACTCATGACTTAGAGGATTTCAGGATCTTGCCCACTAGAAGGTTGTACGCTGCAATCTTCCGAATTGATGGTGAGGGCTATCAATTTGAACTAAAATAGTGGGAGCGATAATTAATTAAAGGCCTAATTTTTGTCGTCAACTTTTCAAATCAATCAAATAAGTCAAAAGATTTTTGTACTAAAATTGCATATATTTCCTTTTGTTAAAATAAATGGTTAATCAACAATAATCACTTTATTTGCGATCGGTCTTTGAGACCAACAAATTAAATGGGAATAATTCCACGACTGGTTAGGATGATGAGAAGTGTTCTCAAAGAAATGAAAGCTCCAAGACCAGATAAACTCAATCCCACCACATCAATGGATGAAAGTGTGCTTATGGAAGCATACCGAGGAAGACATTGATGAGGAGTGCTTGATGTTGTGTTCTCTAAACTATGAGTTGCAGAGACAACATGAGACATATGATGTCTCAAGGACAGTGTCCTAGTATGTCATGAAAGAAGGAGATCCAGTAAGGTATTCACACACTCAATATGATTGGGTATGTGAAAACCTGACTAAGTAGGATTCCCTCAGAGCCAAGAGTTGGTTGTTGGTATGATACTGCAAATGTTGCGAGAATCATACAGTTCATGATAAGCTACAACATGAACAACTTTGACAAGCGTTGACAGAGTTGTTGGACATGTTGAGGATAGTAGAGGAAAAGATGAAGAAAGACAAACCATAATATTTGATGTGATCAAAGAAAAGGCAAGTCTTAAGGGCAAAGGCAAGGGCAAATCTAAGAAGTGTTCTGATGCTAGCCATCAATCCAAGCCGTCTTCAACGTCAAGGCACATGGGGAAAAGGTGTATGAGGGAATTTCCCTCTATGTCTGGAAGAACAAAAGAAGATGAAGGAAGGGGAGGGAGATCTCCACCTAAGGTATCATGAAATGAACCGCTTCTTTATCCGAGGTATATGATACCAAGATATGGATATGTCATATATGATATGCAATATCCGCAAAGAAGTGATGGCCTTTGCGAAAGGACCAAGAAAGAAGTACCCATCATTGGAGCAAGTGTTGCTGCCATAGATAGGAGTACCTTTAAGTTCATTTCAGCCTAAAGGGCACGAAATAGAGTTGAGAACTGCTATTTCATATATTGACAATAGATAGAAACACTTTATTTTTCCATATTGTATGACAATGATGGCAATTAATAAAGTTGAGTTTTCAATCTTAAAGATATGATCTTTGTGGCAATGCCTTGTTTATCTTGTGGTATTTGATATGTATAACATAAAATGATACCTAAAGTTATTGATAACTCAAACAGTCAAATTAGCATCAATCATGAGAAATTCATTTCTAGTTTCCATGTGATGGATAAATCTAGATTCTTTTGGTTAGAGAACCAATAAGAGACATGAATATCTTGGACATGATTAATCAAATCTTCACTAATGGTAGTGAGAGAATGATTATCCTATTAGGTATAATACATGTGATGTATTCACATACCTATTGGAATAAATGCTAATACTTCAAATGGTGTTTATAGAAATATCAATATGAATATCTTGAAATGTTCAAGATTATCATAGAAGAAGTGCAAATTTGGTAAAGTGTTAATTCTTGATGAGATCAATGAATGAAATACTTGGACCAAATGTTTGAGATCCTTATGATAGATTATGATAGTGTATCATACTGAACTCATGATTAAGGCATGATGATGTCTAAATCAAGAAGGATTCATACTCTAAGGAGTTAGAGAATGATTATCAAATAACTGAATTCTTCTTAATAAATGAATACCCCACACTAATAAAGGAATTAAGAATCACAAGGATTGTGAGTTCTTATATCCTTAGCAGATACACCTCAATTATCTATGTGATGAGTCAACTATCTAGATGAATATGAGGAACCGAATTTTGAGTTATGGTTTATGACCATTATATCCTAAATGACTTCCATGTAAACCATAAGGTATGACCTTGATGGTAGAACTCACTAGGATGAAATCCATAAGTGCAAATAAGTCTTAAGTGTTAAGAAACATGGATAACATTTTGAGAAGGATGATGCTTGTTGATTGCAACTTAATGACTAAGACATTTGGGATATGGATACTAAAACCGCATTCCTATGAGGAATAAAACAAGGATGTGTACGTGACACAACCTATAAGGTTTATGAATCCATAAATGCAAATGAAGTCTATAAGTTACAATGGACTAATCAATGTGATTGATTGAGTACAAGCAACTCAGAATTGGATCTTTACTTTGATGATATAGTCAAAGGATTTGACTGATATGTCAAAGATAAAAAGGGATTTGTGATTTAGTGGGAGCGTGTTCACATTCCACATGTTGATGTGAAATGGAAATGTTCTAGAATGGGAATATAAAAGTGGAAATTATCTTTAAGGAAGATAGAGATGTTTCCTATGTGATAGGAATAGAGATCTACAGAGATAGTTCTCGAAAAATCTCTTAACCTGGAAAGAGAAAGCATACATTGGCAATCTGTACTGAAGGGTTCAGTATGCACAGATTCAGTGGGAGAAAACGTGTCCATGTTATATGGATATTAGTATCCCAAGGCCAAGTGTCCAATTCTTATGAAGAATGGGAACACTAAGAATAGATATGGATCTATCTTGTATGTAATCATCCCATTGTCTTGCATGTATGACATGGCAAGAATAAATTGCATTCATCATCTTGTATGTAGGACATGGCAATATGATGTGCTCATCCTGATAACTCGTATGTAGGACATGACGAGTGGATGTCTGTCTAATTCCAGTAAGGGTTACTGGAATACCATAAGAACTTGATAAGTACTTGGGAAGTACTAGTTCTATGGAGATAAGGAAGAGTTCGATGTAAAAAGTTACATTGATGCGAACTTCCGAAAGGACATAAAATTAATCGCAAAATATACATAGGATGTATAAAAGTGAAAGTTTGTTGATAATTGGAAGTGTTCCAATAAAACCATTCAAAGGGAAATGCCGATTATCTGTGTGTTAGTGAACAACAGTGGATACTATATGAATCTGAAAGTTCATGAGATGAACTTATATTCCACTCATTGATGACAAGTCTGGAATCCTTGATCATGAAATGTGGCTAAAGGTTAGCAAAGGAATACTAGATCGCATATTACGACAACTCCATCTCATACGTGTGACGTACAACGAAGAGATGTGAGACATGCAATTTATACAGACTTTGGCAAGGTGTTGCCATTACTCACTATGTTGGCACTAGAGCACAGTAACATGTGGGACATGTTTGAAGATCACTATGAATATGATTCAAGGGTGATTGGATCGCAGTGCAAGTGGGAGTCTGTTGGTATGTATGCCCTGAGAGCCAATCATGGGATGATTGGTGGGATACATTAAGATTGATTTGATAAACATCAAAGGCGAGCTTCCAATGCTTTCTGGTTCAGTCATATGAGATAGTGATAGAATAGATTGAATGTCTAGAGAATGACGGTACTCAATGACGTATGCCTTCAGGTTGAGGACCTGAATGATGAGATCATACGGATGCTAAGAGTTTGTACATTCTTGTTATGTCCCTAGTCGGATGTCATTGTGGAAGGTAGATAGACAACAATGATACACAAGACTAGATTGTGGTGTTGGTTGATGAAAGAATCTCATTAGTCATGATATAGAGATATCAAACCAAACACATAGGTACTTTTTAGAGAACAAGGTACCAGACAGACCCACCATGAGTTTGACACATGGAACCATGACATGGTAGTCACAATCAGTACTCACAGTGATGGTGGTGAGTGTGATTCTTAGACCTGAAATCACTGCACTCAACACATGTTGTTGGGCACACTTTGACATCATCAAACACAGTCCTGAAACATGGGTTGTTATAAAGGTGATGATTGGGTGGCTTTGACACATGGGGATTTTGAGGGGTGAGTGATAGATATGGGATTTTTCCCTCCTGAGGGAGTTTGATATCCAAGGCCACTTGATGAGTAGGATTGAGATAGGCGTGCGCACGCATGTGTGAATCAGTATGTGATATTGATGTCATACATATCTCCTTCAATCTACTCTGAGATCAAGAAAGTGAATGAACGTTGATAGGATGACTATTCCATGCCTTGAGTTTATTCGGGATATCAGTGACAAAGGAATTATACATTCACTGTAACACCATTCACGGATTGTAGGATGAAGGTTGTTCTCCAACTTTCTACTTTCACTTGGTTAGCAATGATGTGTGACTAGGCACCACTCATTGCTTGTGAAGTCATAAGTGTTATGGACTTCCACTGCCAACGTGAAATGGACCTACAGGGTCACACACATAGGATTTAACCTGGAAGAGGAGATTTGTCCACAAGCAAAGTTTAGATTGATTACTAAAGGAGTTTAGTAGTTCAATTAAACACTCAATCACTTGATAGCTCAATATCATATTGTTCAAGGTGTTGGATGCATTGATTGATTGAAATCACATTTGACTGATTCTGCACAACCTGCACTCCCAACCGATCGACTCATGTGATGAACCGGTCGGCTGAGGTTGCTGAACCGGTCGGCTCAAGTGTTGAGCCGATCGGCTCAAGCCCAGGGTGAAACGAGCGGTTCAAGTGTTGAACCGATCAATTCAACTGGTGCAACCGAGCAACTTGGGAAAGTCAGGTCAGTGAGAATTTTCCTTGCGTTTCATTTGCCCAATTTGATTTGAACAAGGATTGGTATTCGATACCAATTAGAAATGAAAGAAGGAAAGTCAATCGGGAACTGACCAGGACCACGAACCGACCGGTTCAGAAGTGAACCGATCGGCTCATGGGTCCCAACCGATCGGTTGGTGCTCCAACCGACCGGTTCAGGTCCCCAACCGACCGGTTCATTTGTGAACCGGTCGGTTCAAGTTGCGAGTTGGTTGCTTTTTTTGGAAAATCTCGAACCCTTCTACTCTTGCTTTAGTCCCATATTGCTGGGCACAGAGAACCCTGTCCCATGACCCGCCTATATATATAGGGGTATTGGGGGCTTCTCAGAGTACAACTCAATGCAATCCGGTTGCTTTGCAAAGTTGTCGTTCTCTCTAGTTTTGGTAACCGAGAGAGAGCCCGAGCAAGTGCTTCCCGCAAAGGGAGGTGCAGCAAGGGAAAGACAACTGTAGTTGCAACTGGCAGCAGGAGAGTGTGTTGGCGACTAGTACGTCAACAGGAGGGTGCGACTCCTTCCACTTCCTTGTGGGACAAGGAGTGTGGAGTTTCAGGTGGTCCGTGTGGACTACTATATAGGTGGGAGGACACTGCCGCTCAGGAGGACAACTGTCATCCGACAGTCCGGTTCGAGTAGGAGTCGTCAGTCCCAGTGGGACCAGGAGCTGCACAGACGCCGTCTAAGACCGGAGTTGAAGACCACGCGTTGGGCGAGGTATTGTCGCCGAGCAAGCCTCGGGACAAGGTATGATTCCACAAACCATCCTTTCCTATTATATAGACATTGATGCGTTTCCTTGGTATGGGTTTCGGGAGAGAAAATTTTTGATTCCGCTGCCTTCTCCGTCTCCCCTAAAACCCTACATGGTATTTGATACCAATTAGAAACAAAAGAAGAAAAGTCAATTGGGAACTGATCAGGACCACGAACCGACCGGTTTAGAAGTGAACCGACCATTTCATGGGTCCCAACCGATCAGTTGAGGTGTCAACCAATCGGCTCAGGTCCCCAACTGACTGTTTCAGAGATGAGACGATCGGTTCAGGTTGCGTAGTTGGTTGTTTTTGTGGAAAATCTCGGACCCTTCTACTCCTGCTTTAGTCCCGCATTGCCCGGGATAGATAACCCTGTCCCATGACCCTCCTATATATATAGGGGTATTGGGGACTTCTCAAAAGAACAAATCAGTGCAACCAGTTGCTCTGTAAAGTTGTCGTTCTCTCTGGTTTTAGTAACTGAGAGAGCCCAAGAAAGTGCTACCCGATAAGGGAGGCACAACAAGGGAAAGACAACTGCAGAAAGTGACTGGTGGTAGGAGAGTGTGTCAGTGACTAGTATGCTGACAGGAGGGTGTGACTCCTTCCAATTCCTTGTGGGACAAGGAGATTGGAGTTCCAGGTGGTTCGTGTGGACTACTTCAGAGGCGGGAGATTTCTGCCGCTCGGAGGACAGTTGTCAATCCCGATAGTCCCGGTGAGAGCAGGAGTCATCAGTCCCAGTGCGACCAGGAGCTGCACATATAGCGTTCAAGACTGGAGGTGAAGACCACGCAAGCCACGAGGTATTATCTCCGAGCAAGCCTCGGCACAAGGTATGATTCCACAAACCATCCCTTCCTATTGTATAGACATTGACGCGTTTCCTTGTTCTGGGTTTGGAGGAGAATTTTTTTGTTTCCGCTGCCTTCTGTGCCTACCCTAAAACCCTAAAGTGGTATCAGAGCCATGTCAACTACTCTATACTTTAGGATTATCGATATGATCGATTTTGGTTTGTCGCCTTTATTTATTGCATACGATGCGAATAAAATTGGCATTATGCATGTCCAATCCTAAATCCACAAATCCCAATTTACATATATGATATGTATTATGAATGCACTCGATACGCGTCGCCCTTAAACGAGTTTTGTGGTGGATGTATAGCGTGGTTATGGCCAATAAAACCTATCTGTGTATGGTTGTATGTGGTTGCTTGCATCTTGGTCTTCACACCAATCTTCCTTCTCCTATTCCTGATGTAACTCGAAATAATTTGAGATTTCTTTCCTACCTTTTCTCCCCTCAAATGTAACTCGAGGTTTCTCTTTTTACAATGTAAAATAGGATATAATTTTATTTCCTGTTATGTCAAAGAACGGAGGACATCCTGACAATAGTTGAGACGATCGGTTCAAGGCGTGAACCGATTGGTTGACGTTTGAGACGATCGGTTCAAGGAGTGAGCTAATAAGTTGATGACCAGTTCTAGGAGCGAGACGAGTGGGTGGCGGCCAGAAGGAGATGCACGATGACCAGGTGAACCGATCGGTTGGAGGAGCCAACCGATTAGCTGGTGGCACCCAGACGATCGGGCCAGAATGAGCAAGTCATTCATGTGATGAGTTGATCTACTTAGAAGGCATAGCACATAGTTCATCTTGTATAGGTTGCATGTGATGTAGACCTAGATGACTGTGATTCCTCTTGGTTCGAGGAATCACATTAGGATGGCCATAATCATTGCTTTTATCATTTTGCATGTTTTCTGTGGGATATAGCATGTATATGATACGTACTATGTATTGTGGTGATTGGATATGTATGTATATAAAAACCAAATCCCTCCTTAAATATTAAGTTTTAGATGCCTTCCAAATGTGACACATGTGAAAAGCTTGATCGACCAAGTGTGGGAACGCCCTAGCCTGGTGCACCATCTATCTCGTGGAAGCGTGAAGGATGAATGTGTGGGTCTGCCCTAGCAGGGTGCATATTCATCATGTTGGCTTTGGGTCAGACTTAACAAGGTGACCTAGATAGGATCTAGCACCTTGAGGCATGGAGATGATCATGGCAAGGAGTTGCATATGCCATCTTATCAAGAGTTGCATATGATGCAATTGGAAAAAGTTTCCTACCTGAGAGATCTAAGTTGTGGGTGACAGACCTAGCTGGTCCATGACTTAGAGGATTTCAGGATCTTACACACTAGAAGGTTGTACGCTGCAATCTTCCGAATAGATGGTGAGGGCTATAAATTTGAAGTAAAATAGTGGGAGTGATAATTAATTAAAGGCCTAATTATATCGTCAACTTTTCAAATCAATCAAATAAGTAAAAAATGAGTTTTGGACTAAAATTTCATATTTTCCTTTTGTAGTAAAAATGGCAACAAACAAAAATCACTTTTCTTTGCGATCCGTCCTTGAAAAGGACAAGCTGAATGGGACAAATTTCCATGACTGGTATAGGACATTGAGAATTGTTCTCACTCAAGAGAGAAAGCTCTATGTCCTGGACACTCCAATTCTAGAGGAACCTGCTCCTAATGCACCAAAGGCAGAAAGGGATGCTTACAAGAAGCATTCTGATGATGCCATTGATGCAAAGTGCTTGATGTTGTGCTCTATGAACCACGAGTTGCAGAGAACACATGAGAACATGGGTGTCATTGAGATGATTCAACATCTCAGGATCATGTATGAAGATCAAGCACGACAAGAGAGATATGATGTCTCAAGGGCACTGTTCAAGTGCGTCATGACAGAAGGAGATCCAGTTGGTCCTCACACACTCAAGATGATTGGGTATGTGGAGAACCTGACAAGACTGGGATTTCCACTGAGCCAAGAGTTGGCTACTGACGTGATACTGCAATCATTGCCAGAATCCTACAGTCAGTTTGTGATGAACTACAACATGAACAACTTTGATAGGCCACTGTCAGAGTTGTTGGGCATGTTGAGGACAGCCGAGACACAGATGAAGAAGGACAAGCCTAAGTCTATGATGGTGATCACAAGCAAGAAAGGCAAGTCCAAGCGCAAGGGCAAGGGCAAAGCTAAGAAAGGTTCTGATGCTAGCCAGGAGCCCAAGTTGTCTTCAGCTCTCAAGGCCAAGGGAGGCGTGACCAAGAAAGGCAATTGCCACCATTGCCAAAATCCAGGACATTGGAAAAAGAATTGTCCTCTCTATCTGGAAGAATAAAAGAAGAAGGAGGCGACATACGTCTCTACTTAAAGGTGTCATGAAAGTAAACTTGTAACACCTTTGAGGTATATGATACCAAGATGTAAAGTGTAAAGCACTCAATAAATGGGGCAAGTGTTGCCGTCATAGATGGGAGTACTTTAGTTTATTTTCAGCCTAAAAGGAATGTAATTCAGTTATGAACTGTTATTTCATATTTTCTAATAGATAGAAACACTTTATTTTTGCAAATTGTATGATAATGATGGCAATCAATAAAGAGATGTTTCAATTTCTAAAGATGTGATCTTTGTGGCAATGCCTGGTTTATCTTGTGGTATTTGATATGCATAAGATAAAATGATACCTAAAAGTTATAGATAACTCAAACAATCAAATTAGCATCAATCACGAGAAATTCATTTCTAGTTTCCATGTGATGGATAAATCTAGACTCTTTTGGTTAGAGAGCCAGTAAGAGACATGCCTTGGAAAGGTATTCTTAGATTTAGGAAGAAGGGTAAGTTAGCTCCTAGATTTATGGGACCTTACCCAGTAATAGCACAAATTGGTAAGGTAGCTTATAGGTTGGAATTGCCACCTGAGCTACATAGACTACATCCAGTGTTTCATGTGTCTATGCTAAGAAAGTATCAACCCAATACAGAGTTGGTGTTGCAACCTACAGAGGTTGAATTGAATGAAGATATATCCTATATGGAAGGTTATATGATGATTCTTGACAGAAGAGTCAAGAAGTTAAATAAGAAAGACATAGTTCTTGTAAAAGTTCTCTGGCATCATCGTGGCATAGAAGAAGCCACATGGGAGCTAGAGGAAGAGATGAGGAGGAAGTACCCTTCTCTTTTCTCTTGAGATTTCGGGGATGAAATCCTTTTTAGGGGTTGATAATTGTAACATCCCTGACCTGGGTTATGGCCTAACCCTCGAAATTTTTGTGTAAGTCATTTACAAACTTGTTTTAAACTTTTGAATAGTAATTAAGACTTTTTTTGAAGTTTATTTTCAAGGTTGATCTTATTTGCAAACTATATATGCATTATATGATAATCTGAGTGTAAAGTGCAAATTACACAAGATAAGGGGTTATATTGAAAAATATCATATATTGAATGTACTCTAAGTGTTTTAACATTATAAGAAAGAGAAAGGTGCTAAGTGGTGGCTTGTGGAAAGACTAAATTCTAAGTGAGAACTCGTTTGAATAATACTAAGTGCTTTGTGCATCAATTGTGGTACAGGTTGTAAATTATCTAAAATGAAGGGTTGATGTGTAAAATACCTATTCTAGATTGTCTCTACTCCTTCCTAGTATAATATAGAGGAGAGAGAAAGAAGGAGATATTATGTTTGAATCACCCTAGAGTAGTAGCACTCTTAGTGATGAAAATACCAAGAAAACGCATAGTTGAAAGCTATATATCGAGTTGTAGACTTGAAGTAGGAGTCCCTATCGTTCATGGAGCCATAAAGGAAGTCTCCTATCAGTTTTTTGAGTTTTAACTTTGCCCATGACAGGCTATACACCTCAAGGGAGTCATATGTATCGGTTTGCAACTTTTCTTTAGAAAAGATTGTGTTTATTATAATGATATAGTTAGTGGAAGAAAACTTGCCCAAGAAGATAACTAAAGAGAGACCCTTATCCTTTACATTATCCTCAAATTTTATTTTTGCATGAAAAGATAAATATGTGATACATGCAAATACATGTGTCAAACCATGCATTGCTATGTGGCACTTAGTAGCTTAAAATAATGACACATATTACACTCTTTTTCATAAAACCCATACCATTCCCTTCACCTATTAGTAGGATTTTTGAAATTTTGTTATCAACATTCCCTTACATATAATGCATACCACTCTTGTATCATTCATGAGTGAGGAGAGGTGAGTAGAAGGGCTTGGTATCGGCCAAGGACAAGGGATATTGGCCAGGTAGATGATATCAACCTAGCAAGGTGATATCAGCCACAAGGAGGGGAGATATCGTGCAAGTGCCAAGGATCTCCAGCCTTGGATCTTGGGGAAGCTCATCTTCAACCTTTAGAATGTGAAGAGTTGGAGCTTAGAGCTTGGAAGTTGCTTTAGAGGCGGGTTATATAACTTGAACCCAACTATATTATTATTATTTCTTTTCAATATTGTTGAACTTGTTGATTACTTTCAATTTTGGTTTTCCTTTGATTAATTGATATATCTATGAGTTACAAAAAGTAATTAGGACTGTTGTCCATGGTTTAGAATAGCAAGACAAAAGGTCTTGAGGTTGATGATGATGACATCATCATGGTATAACCCGATATGGGGTTGAAGTATATTAAAAACTGATATGGAACCATGATGGAGGTTAACCCGATATAGAAGTGGGTGACACTTCATACATGATATGAGGCATGTCCCATGGATGATATGGGTGATACCTATTTGCACCTTATACTTGATACAAGGATAAGGTCATACCTTTCACACGATATGGCATACTTTACCCGATACGGTTAAAAATCTAGATCAAGAAAGGGAACCCGAGATGAATTGCCTTTGAAACCCGACATACCCCTAATATCTTGTGATGGGTTAAAGAGAAATTAAGTATTTATCTTGACGTGTAACTATAATGATAGAATTGATCCTTGAAAATATAATAAGGTTATGAGTTTAAGGGTTTATCTAACATAGGTAACCTGATATGATATTCAAGATGCAAACCGATATAACAACCCAAGATGGGAAACCAATATAACAACCCAAGATGGGAAACCGATATGGCAATCTAAGATGGGAAACCAATATAATAGCCCATGATGGGAAACCGATATGGAAATCCCAGATGGGGAAACTGATATGGCACCTCAAGATGGGAAATTGACATGGGAATGCAAGATGGGGAAATCGATATGGCAACTCAAGATGGGAATCTGACATGGCAATCCAAGATGGGGAAACTGATATGGCAACTCAAGATGGGTAACTGACATGGCAAACCAAGATAGGAAATTGATATGGTATTATTTATATACAACTTAAACGATACATGATGAAGCAACATACTCTATGCCTGATATGGTGCACCCTTGTGCATGATATAGAAACTCAATACATCCTTATACACGATATGAGATGATAAAATATAAGTGATAGCTAATTCGACATGGCTACACGATATGGTGTTAGGGGATATACCCTAAACCTGATATAATGATATGGTTTTACCACATGACTAATATGGATACATAATATGATGACATGTGCATCTCCAAGAACAGTAGGGTAACATTATATACCATGATACCTGATATGGTAGGCATGCTCCAGTTCAATAGATTTGTCTAAATGACATATGTTGTATGATTAATGCAACATTGAGATATAATGAGTTTAATTCAATTAAATAACGGGGAGCTAATAGTTCTTCATAGGTGAATTAAGTAACCTACATCCTATTAAGGATGAGAGAGAAACTAATATTTGAAAGTTAATTATGCAATATGTATATGTGATACTCCCAAGATGAATGGAGTATGAATTAAGGCTTAATCATTTATAAGGAAATCTTGAAACCCTAATCAGTTGATAAAGGGAAATCCTAACCCTAATTCGATGAGGAGAATGTGTTCTTTAGCATTACATGGTAATGACAGGTATGTGATATTTTTGTTATCATGAAATTCTGAATATGTAAGTATCATAAGGTAATGAGCATAGCTAAGTAAGAGCTATGATGTTTATATGATACAAATTTAATGATCTATGTGAACTATGTGAATTAATACCTTGGTCTGATGACCTAGAGGTAATGGTTATCTGCTAAGTGGTGACAGTACTCAGTGATGAACTAAGGGTTTGAATACCCAAGCATGATGATAATAGTAGATGTAGATTCTAAGTGAACTATGCGTTCTGAAGAACATGAGAGTACTCCATAAACATATTTATGCCTTTCTTTGTAGCATCTGATATAATTCTCATTTATTACTTGATTGATGCTAAAAGATACTATAATGCACTTAATTAAGCAAGTTAAATGTTATCATGTAGTTTCCCAGACCATAGATCCATTCAGTGTCAGGATTTGCTGAATGGTGAAATGCGTTTAATTCAGTATGCATATTTTTTAATATGTAATCATTACACTGGGTTGCTCAGTGGACTCCCCAAACACACTAGGTTGCTCAGCAGACTTGTTGATGAAACACACCAAGTTGCTTAGTGGACTTCCTGATGAAAAATAATCTAGGAAAACTTAGTGGTCTTCTCCCGAAGAGAGTACATTCTACGACAGTAACTCTATAGCGAAGATGCCGCTATACCTCGACAAAGGTAAATTACAATTGATACAAGATGTCCTGCCAAGTTATCTCATACTGAACAAGAAAGGTGAGGTCTAGACATCTGGCTCTGCCGTTGACTTTATATGGTACTGATGCTTAACATAGTCATGGTCGGTTGGAGTATGAGCGGTATACCTCATCTCTCTGGGCATAAGTATGAATGTGAATATGTAATCAGTCGCATAGCATATTTGCTTAAGGATTGAATACGGAAAACATTGGTTGATGTCTCATTACTTTTATACATCTTAGTAGATAGATGTTATACATGTTCTTCAAATTCCTTATGATGCAAATAGATGAATGATAATTATGTTAGCAAAATTTATGCTTTGCACTGTAAATATACCTTTCAATTTCATAAAGTGTCCTCCGCTCAGTTTTTTTATATTAGTTCCTGTGATAATAATATTGTTGGCAGAGAGTTATATCTCTCACCGGGACAATAGTCCCACCCCGTGGGATCCACAATTTTTAGGTGGACGCAGACAAGGGAATATGAACTAGACTGTAAAGGAAGGACCACATTAGTAGGGACGACAATAAATACTCAGGCTGAGAATACTATCTGTAAGGTATTGTAGTAGAAGTCCTATGTGTCGTCTCTATACTCTCAGGTCCTTGGGAGATAGTTCTTAGTTTCTTTCATGTAAAACTTGAGATTTTGATTTGTTTATCTTGAGATTTTATGTCGCTATTGTATATATATCTAAGTGAAACAACTGATACTTGTTATCCTCAAGATGAGACAATACATTGTATGTATGGTATGAACCACATGTATATGAAGTTTCAGTTCTCTCTTTAAGAATTCCCTAGAAGAGGATCTATGTGCAAACTTGTTTTAATTCTTAGTGACTTTTGTTAAATTCTGCTGCTTATGGTTTTTCTGTGATTATTACTGGTGATGGCTTGATTTGTAATCGGGTCATCACAGTTTGACTCCTAAAAACCCTATTATTTCGCCTCAATATAACTCAATTTGACTAAAAAGTATTGTTATGAAATAGAAGGTTCAAAATTAGGACTTAAAGTACATCTTGACCATTAGATAATATTGTTTTGACTATTTAATCGTAGTAGCCATTATGACATGTTAGGATTTAATGAATATAATGAGCCCAAATTGTTTACAATCAATCCCCAAAAATTTTACATGAATATCAATTTATATTTGGTGAAATAATGTTTTTAGATAATTACTAAAGGATCATTCAATGTGGGACTCTAAAAATTAAACACGATAAATACACAACTTAAATCCTAAAAATATTGAATAATTAGGTTGTTCACCCTTGATAGACTAGGATATATTGTTTGGCATAACCTCATATAATGTGAAAACTCTAAGTATAATGTTAGATATACCATAATAATGGTGGAATACTATCATATATTATGTTATTCCATACATGTCTAGTACAAGTAGAGTGTTTCTTCAATTATAGGGTGAAGATGACACAGTTGGGAATGTCAGCAACCAGGATGCCTTTGCTTGAGGACTTTAAGAGTGACTGTGGAGTCGAGATGACTGTGGACGTCCTTTAGGAGGTTTAAAAACAAACACACATTCTTTTGGAGGACTTCGATCACCCATGTTGAGAGTCTATGGCATTATGACTTCCATGTCTTTTTGAGTATGTGTTAAACGACCTCTTTGATGAATTTTCTACATTCCTCAAAGAGTTATGTTTCTCGAATTGTATATCATGTACAAAATGGATTTTTTGCCGAACCATTGATTTATAATACGGATTTGTGTGACACCCAGGACAAATGTCTAAGGTTCTAGTAGAGTTTCAGAAATGACGACTGACCCCAAAAATCACCTCTAGCCTTAATGGTATGCTTTGTCCTCACTCACGCGCAACCCAAGATAAACTTCCAGAATGGTCACCCATCCTACTATTACTGTGGACTGATCATGCATAACCAGAGAGTTTTTTAGTAATGGGATCCCTGAAAAGGAGCTGCAACTTAGTGATATGGGTAATTAGGATCATTTTATCAGAAAACATAAATCTCGACACATTGCAATCTCTACCACTTTGAATATTGACGTATTCGTCAAGACTCAACTATACAAACTCATAATCTCTTCCCCATTTTAGTGTATACACAGAATGACCCATGCACATCTAGCTCCCATCTATGACACAAGGACGGCTCCATCTCATCTTAGTGGATAGCCCTTTTCAACTTGTATGGACCGCATGACTTAAGACTGACATGTTACATGCCCATGTATGCCCCACTTACTAGAGGGGAATTGACTCTAATACCATTTGTAACACCCGGGACCACAACCCAAGTCTCTAGTAGGGTTTTAGGAATGACGATTGGCCCCACAAACCACCACTAGCTTTAACTAGGCATTTTGTCCTCACTCATGTGCAAGCGAGAGTAAACTTCCTAACTGGTCACCCATCCTAGACTGGTCACTCGTCTATAGTACTACTATGGGTTGAGAATGCTTACCCACATAGTTCTTTAGTAATGGGTTCCCTAAAAAGGAGGTGCACCTTGGTGATATGGGTAGTCCAATCATTCTCTTAAGATCACTTTATTTGAAACCTCAAATATCAGAACATTACAATCTGGTTATTTTTCGACATAAATTTCCATACACGCCCTTGCTAAGGTTGAGGATGTCTGTTGTTGGCACTCAACTATTGAGTTTGTCCAATTTTTTTGCCTAATGAGTAAAATTATTACAAGTGTCAATCAATCAGATCAATGAGATAAACTTAGACATACAAAATCAGAATAGATTCACTAACAAATTATGGATATAAACAAAATTATTGAAATATGGCCGAAAGGCACTAAAGGTCATTAGGAGTGAGAGAAAGTAACATGAAAGTGATTAAGACACTAATATTGTCCCAAGTAATGTAAGGATATAATAAAGGAAATTTTGATGTGATACTCAACATATCTAACTAACCACAAGAATTCTAACTAGTTTGTGATCTAATGGAAAAATACGACTCAATGATCAACTCTACGAACAACTCACTATTTGAGTTAAAAAAGACAACTCTATGTTTATCATGGTTAGATGTCATTTTCCTAAATTGTCAACTAGGTTGAACGTCCAGTTCATGAATGTTTACCTCAGACTGCCTTGCTTAGTGTCGTTAACATGGTCCCAACTAACAAAATACCATGTCTTGGTCCGCCACAGATACACCAATACAAGTAGGACCTGAATTCTACCTCAAACCAACACTGGGTCAGGCAAACCAAACCAGGCCTAGGAAGGGAGGGGATCTCATATGCACAAACCTCCCTCCCAAACAGATGTGGGTTAACCACAACACTTAGTATCTGCACATGAAAAGAGCTAGAAGGTTGGGGTGTCCATCAGACAAGCACCACTTTTCCCCTGGCCCCCATGTTGACTAATCTATCCCACATTGCATTGAAATTATTTAGAAGTTTATCAAATTTGGGTACCCATCTAATAGATACCCCCACATTTCTCGCTATAACTGAGTTGACTGGACCACATTCAAAATGCATCCAGAACAATCTAGAAGTGGGGTTCCCATTAGACTTGCACCCTACTGCTACCACCATCCATTTGTCTTTGGCATAAAGAGGCTCTGTCCTGAACCCTACCCTAGAAAACCCCTAGCCTCTATTTATAGAACCCACTGAATGTCATAGATAGGACCATATAAATAAAACCCCTAGGCTTCCACCAAAGGACCAGATTGTGTTGGGTTTTAGGGGAGGAAGAGATGGCAGTGGAAACAAAAATTTTCTCCCCAAACCCAAAACCCAAAGAGATCTCGTCAATATCCATACAGTAGGAAGGATGGTTTGTAGAGGCATACCTTGTCCTGGGGCCTCTGGGCATAAGTATGAATGTGAATATGTAATCAGTCGCGTAGCGTATTTTCTTACGTATTGAATACGGAAAACATTGGTTGATGTCTCATTACTTTTATACATCTTAGTAGATAGATGCTTTACATGTTCTTCAAATTCCTTATGATGCAAATAGATGACTGATAATTATGTTAGCAATATTTATGCTTTGCACTGTAAATATACCTTTCAATTTCATAAAGTGTCCTCTGCTCAGTTTTTTTATATTAGTTCCTTTGATAATAATATTGTTGGAAGAGAGTTATATCTCTCACTGGGACAATAGTCCCACCCCGTGGGATCCACAATTTTTAGTTGGACGTAGACAAGGGAA
Source organism: Alisma plantago-aquatica (assembly GCA_963693085.1). Taxonomy (NCBI): domain Eukaryota; kingdom Viridiplantae; phylum Streptophyta; class Magnoliopsida; order Alismatales; family Alismataceae; genus Alisma; species Alisma plantago-aquatica. The sequence goes on from OY856412.1 coordinate 352,279,798, forward strand.
TAGGAACTGGACTGCAAAGGAAGGACCACATTAGTAGGGACGACAATAAATACTCAGGTTGAGAATACTGTCTGTAAGGTATTGTAGTAGAAGTCCTATGTGTCATCTCTATACTCTCAGGTCCTTGGGAGATAGTTCTTAGTGGCTTTCATGTAAAACTTGAGATTTTGATTTGTTTATCTTGAGATTTTATGTCGCTATTGTATATATATCTAAGTGAAACAACTGATACTTGTTATCCTCAAGATGAGATGATACAACATATTTATGGTATGAACCACATTTATATGAAGTTTCAGTTCTCTCTTTAAGAATTCCCTAGAAGAGGATCTATGTGCAAAATTGTTTTAATTCTTAGTGAATTTTGTTAAATTCCGCTGCTTATGGTTTTTCTGTGATTATTACTGGTGATGTCTTGATTTGTAATCGGGTCATCACAGTTTGACTCCTAAAAACCCTATTATTTCACCTCAATATAACTCAATTTGACTAAAAAGTATTGTTATGAAATAGAAGGTTCAAAATTAGGACTTAAAGTACATCTTGACCATTATATAATATTGTTTTGACTATTTAATCGTAGTAGGCATTATGACATGTTAGGATTTAATGAATATAATGAGCCCAAATTGTTTACAATCAATCCCCAAAATTTTTACATGAATATCAATTTATATTTGGTGAAATAATTTTTTTAGATAATTACTAAAGGATCATTCAATGTGGGACTCTTAAAATTAAACAAGATAAATGCACAACTTAAATCCTACAAATATTGAATAATTAGGTTGCTCACCCTTGATAGACTAGGATATATTGTTTGGCATAACCTCATATAATGTGAAAACTCTAAGTATAATGTTAGATATACCATACTAATGGTGGAATACTATCATATATTATGTTCTTCCATACATGTCTAGTACAAGTAGAGTTTTTCTTCAATTATAGGGCAAAGATGACACAGTTGGGAATGTCAGCAACCAGGATGCCTTTGCTTGAGGACTTTAAGAGTGACTGTGGAGTCGAGACGGCTGTCGACGTCCTATAGGAGGTTTAAAAACAAACACACATTCTTCTGGAGGACTTCGATCACCCATGTTGAGTCTATTGAATTATGACTTCCATGTCTTTTTGAGTATGTGTTCAACGACCTCTTTGATGAATTTTCTTACATTCCTCAAAGAGTTATGTTTCTCGAATTGTATATCATGTACAAAATGGATTTTTTGCCAAACCATTGATTTATAATACGGATTTGTGTGACACCCAGGACAAATGTCTAAGGTTCTAGTATAGTTTCAGAAATGACGACTGACCCCACAAATCACCTCTAGCCTTAACGGTATGCTTTGTCCTCACTCACGCACAACCCAAGATAAACTTCTAGAATGGTCACCCATCCTACTATTACTGTGGACTGATCATGCTTAACCAGAGAGTTCTTTAGTAATGGGACCCCTGAAAAGGAGCTGCAACTTAGTGATATGGGTAATTAGGATCATTTTATCAGAAATCATAAATCTCGGGACATTGCAATCTCTACCACTTTGAATATTGACGTATTCGTCAAGACTCAACTATACAAACTCATAATCTCTTCCCCATTTTAGTGTATACCCAGAATGACCCATGCACATCTAGCTCCCATCTATGACACAAGGACGGCTCCATCTCATCTTACTGGATAGCCCTTTTCAACTTGTATGGACCGCATGACTTAAGAGTGACATGTTACATGCCCATGTATTCCCTACTTACTAGAGGGGAATTGACTCTAATACCATTTGTAACACCTGGGACCACTACCCAAGACTCTAGTAGGGTTTCAGGAATGACGATTGGCCCCAAAAACCACCACTAGCTTTAACTAGGCACTTTGTCCTCACTCATGCACAAGTGAGAGTAAACTTCCTATCTGGTCACTCATCCTAGACTGGTCACTCATCTATAGTACTACTATGGGTTGAGCAGGCTTACCCACATAGTTCTTTAGTAATGGGTTCCCTAAAAAGGAGGTGCACCTTGGTGATATGGGTAGTCCAATCATTCTCTTAAGATCACTTTATTTGAAACCTCAAATATCAGAACATTACAATCTGGTTAATTTTTGACATAAATTTCCATACACGCCTCCAAGTGATGGGTTCCCTATCAGAACATTAGTAATGGGTTCCCTATCAGAACATTACCTTGTAGCTAGCGCAGTCTTCATCTCTGGTCTTGGGCGATGTCTGTGTAGCTCCTGGTCGCACCCAAACTAATGGCTCCTAGTCACACCCAGACTGACGGATTGACAACTATCCTCCAAGAGGTAGAAATCTCCCACCTCTGTAGTAGTCCACACAGACCACTGGGAACACCAGTTATCCTATCCTACAGAACACTAGAAGGAGTCATCCCCTTTTGTCGGCATACTAGTCACCGACACACTCTCCCACAACCAATTGTTGTCTTATAGTTATCCTTCCCTTTTTGTTCCCCCCTGGATGGGTAGAACTTGATTGGGCTCTCTCAGTTACCACAACTAGAGAGGACAACTTTACAGACCAACTGGTGTTCTGAGTTGTTCTATGAGAAGCCCCCCGTACCCCTCTATATATAGCGGGTCAGGGTTCTCTGCCTTGGGAAATGTGTGACTAAAGCGGGAGTAGAAGGGTCCGAAATTTCCACGAATTGATACACTGCGGTAAGTGAACCGGTCATTTCACAAATGAACCGGTCATTTGGGAACTGAACCGATTGGTTCATCTCATGAACCGGTCGGTTGGGGAGATGAACTGATCGGTACATTCATGAACCGGTCGTTTCACTTCCCAAGACAGTTCCCAATTGACTTTCTTTTTTTCATTTCCAATTGATCCAAAGATCAATACTTGTCCCAATCGAATAGTACAAGTGAAACGAAGATATTTTCTCACCAACCTAACTTTTCCAAACTGGCTCATTTGGTCCAGCTGAATCGATTGGTTCAACACTTGAACCGGTCATTTCACTTAACCTTGTGCCAATCGGTTCAACAACTTGAACCAGTCAGTTGGCAATCCAGGTTATGCAAAAATCAGTCAATGCATTTCTCAATCAATCTGACACCCAAATTAGTTAGTCCAACATTTGAACTTGGTGATTCTGGGTCAAGTCAATTGATTGAATGCTTAATTAAACTACTAAACACATTTAGTAAACAATCTAAACATCATTCATGGATAAACTCCTCTTCTAGGTTAAATCCTATGTGTGTGACCCTACAGGCCCATTTCACGTTGGCAGTGAAAGTCCATAACAATTATGACTTCACAAGCAAAGAGTAGTGCCTAGTCACACATCAGTTCTACCCAAGTGAAAAGGAAAGTTGGAGAACAACTTTCAATCCTACAATCCATGAAGGGTGTTATAGTGAATGTATAATTCCTTTGTCACTGATATCCCAAATGAACTCATGGCATGGAATAGTCATCCTTTCAACATTCATTCACTTCCTTGATCTCAGAGTAGACTGGATGAGATATGTGTGACATCAATATCACATACTTATTCAAATATGCATGTACATGCCTTTCTTAGTCCTACTCATCAAGTGGCCATGGAAATCAAACTCCCTCAGGAGGGACAAATCCCATATCTATCACTCACCCCTCAAAATCCCCATGTGTCAAAGTCACCCAATCATCACCTTTATAACAATCTATATTTTAGGACTGCATTTGATGATGTCAAAGTGTACCCAATGACATGTGTTGAGTGTAGTGACCTTAGGTCAAAGAATCACACTCACCACCATCACTGTGAGAGTTGACTGTGACTACCAAGTCATGGTTCCATGTGTCACTCTCATGGTGGGTCTATCCGATACACTTGTTCTCTAACAAGTACCTATGTGCTTTGTTTGATATCACTATATCATGACTAATGAGATTTTGTCATCAACCAATACACAATCTAGTCTTGTGTGTCATTGTTGTCTATCAACCTTCCAAAATGACATACGACAAGGGACATAACAAGAATGTATACTCTTAACATCTGTATGATCTCATTGTTTAGGTCCTTAACCTAAAAGCATACGTCATTGAGTAAAACAATTCTTTCGAAAGTCAATCTATTCTGTCATTATCTCATAACTGACTGAACCAGAATGAATTGGAAGCTTACCTTTGATGTTTATATAAATATTAATGTATCCCACCAATCATCCCATGATTGGCTCTCAGGGCATACATACCAATAGACTCCCACTTGCACTGCGAGCCAAACACCCCAGAATCATATTCTTAGTGATCTTCAAACATGTCCCAAATATTACTGTGCTCTAGTGCTAATGCAGTGAGTTATGGCAACACTTTGCCGAAGTCAGTATTATTTCATGTCTCACATCTCTTCGCTGTACGTCCTACGTATGAGATGGAGTTGTCGTAAAATGAGATCTAATATTCCTTTTCTAACCTTTAGCCTCATTGCATGACCAAGCACTCCTTACTTGTCATCAGTGAGTGAAATATCTATAAGTTCATCTTTCTGAACTCCTAGATCCATATAGTATCCACTGATGTTCTCTAACACACGAATACACGACATTTCCTTTTAAAATGGCTTTTAAATTGGAATGTTTCCATTTTTCAACACACATTCACTTTTATATATCCCATATATATTTTTCAATAAATTTTCTATCTTTTTTGAAAGTTCGCATCAGTGTAACACTTTACAGTGAACCCTTACTTGTTTCCATAGAACTAGTACTTCTCAAGTGCTTATCAAGTTCTAATGGTATTCCAGTAACCCTTACTGGAACTAGACAGACATCCACTCGTCATGTCCCACATACAAGTTATTAGGATGAGCATATCATATTGTCATGTCCTACATACAAGATGATAAATGCATTTTATTCTTGCTATGTCCATACATGCAAGATACCTGGATGATTACATACACGATAGATCCATATCTATTCTTTATGTTCCCATTCTTCATAAGAATTGGACACTTGGCGTTGGGATACTAACTTTATGTAAAATGGACAAGTTTTCTCCCACTGAATCTGTGCATACTGAACCCTTCAGTATTGACTGCCAATGTATGGTTTCTCTTTTCCAGGTCAAGAGGTTTTTGAGAATTATCTCTATAGATCTCTATTTCTATCACATAGGAAACGTCTCTATGTTCCCTAAAGATAATTTCCATAAAAGATTCCATTCTAGAACATCTCATTCCTCATCAACATGTGGAATGTAAATATGCTCCCACTAAATCACAGATCCCTTCTTTATCTTTGACATACCAGTCAAACCCATTGACTATATCATCAAAGTAAAGATCCCAGCTCGAATTTGCTTGTACTCAATCAATCACATTGATTAGTCCATTGTAACTTATAGACTTCATTTGCATTAATGGATTCATAAACCTTATAGGTTGTGTCACGTACACATCCTTGTCTTATTCCTCATAGGAATGCAGTATTAGTATATGTATGCCAAATCTCTTAGTCATTAAGTTGCAATCAACAAGAATGATCCTTTTCAAAATGTTATCCATGTGTCTTAAATATTAAAACTCATTCACACTTATGGGTTTTATCCCAATGGGTACTACAATCAAGGTCATACCTTATGGTTCACATGGAAGTCATTTAGGATCTAATGGTCATAAACCATAACTCAAAATATGGTTCCTCAATATCATCTAGATTGTTGACTCATCATATGACCAACTCATCATATAGATATTTGAGGTGTATTTGTTAAGGAATTTGAGTACTCACAACACTTTGTGATTCTTAATATCCTTTATTAGTGTAAGGTATTTTCTATTTAAGAAGAATTTAGTTATTTGATAATCATCCTCTAACTCCTTAGAGTATGAATCGTTTCTGATTTAGACATGACTATGCCTTAATCATGATTTCTCTATGATACACTATCATAATCACTCATAATGCTCTCAAACATTTGGTTTAAGTATCTCATTCATTGATCACATCAAGAATCATTACTTTTACCAAATTTGCACTTCATCTATGATCTTTTTGAACACTTCAAGATATTCATATTGGTATTTCTCTAAACACCATTTGAAGTATTAGCATTTGGTCCAATAGATATGTAAATACATCATATGTATTATACCTAATAGAATAATCATTCTCTCACTACCACTAGTGAAGATTGATTTATCATGTCCAAGATATTCATGTCTCTTAATGGTTCCCAACCAAAAGAGTCTATCTTTATCCATCAATATGGAAACTAGAGATGAATTTCTCATGATAATGCTAATTCATTCTTTGAGTTATCAATAACTTTTAGGTATCATTTTATCTTATGCATACCAAGTACCATAAGATAAACAAGGCATTGCCACAAAGATCATATCTTTGAAATTGAAACATCAACTTTATTGATAGCCATCCTTGTCACAACAAGATGCAATAATAAAGTGTTTCTATTGGAAAATTTAAATAGTAGTTCTCAACTCTATTTTGTGCCTTTCAGGCAGAAATAAACTGAAAGGTACTCCTATCTATGGCAGCAACACTTGATCCAATGATGAGTACTCCTTTCTTGGTCCTTTCACAAAGGTCATCACTTCTTTTAGATCTTGCATATCATATATGTTAGATCTTCATCTTGGTATCATATACCTCAGATAAAGAAGTGTTTATTTCATGATACCTACGGTGGAGATCTCTATCCCCTCCTTTCATATTCTTTTGTTCTTCCAGATATAGAGGGAAATTTATCCTCCCTTGTTCACCCTTCCTATGTGCCTTGAGGCTGAAGATGACTTGGGTTGCTGGCTAGCATCAAAACCCTTCTTAGATTTGCCCTTGCCCTTGGACCTGCCTTTCTTTCTATTGATCAACATCACATACTTAGTCTTGTCCTTCTTCATTAGTACCTTGAGGCTGAAGATGGCTTGGGTTGCTGGCTAGCATCAGAACACTTCTTTGCTTTTCCCTTGACCTTACCTTTAAGACTTTACCCTTCATTGATCACATCAAAGATTAGGGTTTGTCTTTCTTCATCTATGCCTCTACTGTCCTCAACATGTCCAACAACTCTGTCAACAACTTGTCAAGGTTGTTCATGTTGTAGTTCATAATGAACTGTTGGCTCAGAGGGAATCTCAGTCTTGTCAGGTTTTTCCACATACCCAATCACATTGAGTGTGTGAGAACCAATTGGATCTCCTTCTGTCATGACATACTAGTATAGTGTCTTGGAGACATCATATGTTTCATGTTGTGTCTGCAACTCATAGTTTAGACAATACAACATTCAAGCACTACACAACAATGGCATCCTCAGAATGCTTCCATAAGCATCCTTTCAGCCGTTGGTGTGGTGGGATCGAGTTCATCTAGTTCTGGTATAACTAGGACTTAGAACTTTCGCTCTTCGATTGAGAACACTTCTCAACGTCCTAACCAGTCATGGAAATTATTCCCATTTAGTTTCTTGATCTCAAGGACCGATCACAAATATAGTGATTATTGTTTGTGGCCATTTGTACAAAAGGAAATATATGCAATTTAGTCCAAAAACTCATTTTTGACTTATTTGATTGATTTGAAAAAGTTTTATGATATAATTAGGACTTTAATTAATTATCGCTCCCACTATTTTGTTCAAATTGACAGCTCTCACCATCAATTCGTAAGATTGCAACGTACAACCTTCTAGTGGGTCAAGATCCTAAAATCCTCTCAGTCAGGGACCAGCTAGGGCTGTCACCCACAACTTAGATCTTCTAGGTAGGCAACTCTTGCCAATTGCATCATATGCAACTCTTGAAAGATGTCATGCACAACTCCTTACCATGATCACCTCCATGCCTCAAGGTGCTAGATCCTATCTAGGTCACCTTGTTAAGTCCGACCCAAAGCCAACAAGATGAATATGCACCCTGCTAAGGTAGACCCACATATCCATCCTTCACACTTCCACGAGATAGACAGTGCACCACGCTAGGGCGTGCCCACACTTAGCTGATCAAGGTTTTCACGTGTGTCACATTTGGAAGGCATCTAAAACTTAATATTTATTGAGGGATTTGGTTTTATAGGTACATATACAAATCAAATCAACATATATACATAGTACATATCATATACATGCTATATCCCACAGAAAACATGCAAAACGATAAAAGTAATGATTATGGCCATCCTAATGTCATTCCTCAAGCCAAGAGGAATCACAGTCACCTAGGTCCACATCACATGCAACCTGTACAAGATGAAGTGATGTAGCCATCTGAGTTTGATCAACTAATCACCATGATTGATCTGCTCGCTCCTGGCCGATCGTCTGGGTGCCACCAGCGGATCAGTTGGCTACTCCAACTGATCGGTTTGCCTGGTCGTCATGCATCTCCTCATGGCCGCCACCCACTCATCTCGCTCCTCGAATCGGTCGTCTGGAATGCCAACCGATCAGTTCATGCTTTGAACCAATCATCTCAATCTAATCCAATTTACAATTGCATTGGGAAACCCCGAGTTACATTCGGGGGGAGCAAAGGTAGGAAAGAATTCTTGGGTTATCTCGAGTTACATCAGGAATAGGAGATAGGGAATCAGTGCGCAGACTGAGATACATGCAACCACATTCAACCAAGCACACAGACATTGGGTTTATTGGCCATTACCATGCTATACATCCACCACAAAACCCATTTAAGGGCAACATGTATCTAGTGCATTCATATTACATATCATATATGTATATAGCGATTTGTGGATTTAGGATTGAACATGTATAAATCCATTATTATTCGCATCATATGCAATAAATAAAGGTGACAAACCAAAATTGATCACATCAACAATCCTAAAGTATAGAGTAGTTGACGTGGCTCTGATACCACTGTTGGGTTTTAGGGGAGGCAGAGATGGCAGCGGAAATAAAAAATTTCTCCCCAAACCCAAAACCCAAAGGGATCTCATCAACATATATATAGTAGGAAGGATGGTTTGTAGAGGTGTAGCTTGTCCTGAGGCTTGCTTGACAATGTTAACTCGCAATTAGCATGGTCTTCACCTTCGGTCTTAGACGGTGTTTGTGCAGCTCCTGGTCGCACCCGGACTAACAACTCCTAGTCATACCCGGACTGACGGATTGACAGCTATCCTCCGAGCGGAAGAAATCTCCCACCTCTGTAGTAGTCCACACGGACCACCGAGAACTCCAGTCATCCTATCCTATAGGACATTGGAAGGAGTCATCCCCTTCTTTTGGCGTACTAGTCACCGACACACTCTCCCACAACCAGTTGCTATCCTACAGTTATCCTTCCCTTGCTGTTCCTCCCTGGATGGGTAGAACTTGCTTGGGCTCTCTCGGTTACCACAACCACAGAGGACAACTTTGTATAGCAACTGGTGTTTTGAGTTGTTCTCTGAGAAGCCCCCAGTACCCCTCTATATATAGGGGGGGTCAGGGTCAGGGTTCTCTACCCCGGGCAATGCAAGACTACAGTGGGAGTAGAAGGGTCCGGAATTTCCACGAATTGATACACTGCGACAAGTGAACCGGTCATTTCACACATGAACTGGTCATTTGGGGATTGAACCAATTGGTTCATATCATGAATCGATTGGTTGGGGAGCTAAACCGATCGGTTCATTCATGAACCGGTCATTTCACTTCCATGGATAGTTTGCAATTGACTTTCTTCTTTCTATTTCTAATTAATCCAAAGATCAATACTTGTCCCAATAAAAATGTACAAGTGAAATGAAGATATTTTCTCACCAACCTACCTTTTCCAAACTGGCTCGTTTGGTCCAGCTGAACTGATCAGTTCAACACTTGAATCGGTCGTTTCACGTGACCATGAGCTGATCGGTTCAACAACTTGAACCAGTCGGTTGGCAGTCCAGGTTGTGCAGAAATTAGTCAATGTAGTTCTCAATTAATCTGACACCCAAATCAGTTAGTCCAACATTTGAACTTGGTGATTCAGAGTCAAGTCAATTGATTGAATGTTTAATTGAACTATTAAACACATTTAGTAAACAATCTAAATATCATTTGTGGATAAACTCCTCTTCCAGGTTAAATCCTATGTGTATGACCCTACATGCCCATTTCACATTGGCAGTGAAAGTCCATAACACTTATGACTTCACAAGAAAAGAGCGGTGCCTAGTCGCACATCAGTGCTACCCAAGTGAAAAGGAAAGTTGGAGAACAACTTTCAATCCTACAATTCGTGAATGGTGTTATAGTGAATGTATAATTCCTTTGTCACTGATATCCCGAATGAACTCAAGACATGGAATAGTCATCCTTTCAACGTTCATTCACTTCCTTGATCTCAGAGCAGACTGGATGAGATATGTCTGACATCAATATCACATATTGATTCACACATGCATGCACTTGCCTTTCTCAGTCCTACTCATCAAGTGGCCATGGAAATCAAACTCCCTCAGGAGGGAAAAATCCCATATCTATCACTCACCCTTCAAAAGCCCCATGTGTTAAAGTCACCCAATCATCACCTTTATAACAATCTATATTTTAGGACTGCATTTGATGATGTCAAAGTGTACCCAACGACATGTGTTGAGTGTAGTGATCTCAAGTCAAAGAATCACACTCACCACCATCACTATGAGAGCTGACTGTGACTACCAAGTCATGGTTCCATGTGTCACTCTCATGGTGGGTCTGTCCGATGCACTTGTTCTCTAACAAGTACCTATGTTCTTGGTTTGATATCACTATATCATGACAAATGAGATTCTATCATCAACCAATACACAATCTAGTATTGTGTGTCGTTGTTGTCTATCAACCTTCCACAATGCCATCCGACTAGGGAGATAACAAGAATGTATACTCTTAACATCCGTATGATCTCATCATTTAGGTCCTTAACCTAAAAGCATATGTCATTGAGTAAAGCAATTCTTTAGACATTCAATCTGTTATGTCATTATCTCATAACTGACTGAACCATAATGAATTGGAAGCTCACCTTTGATGTTTATCAAATCAATATTAATGTATCCCACCAATCATCCCATGATTGGCTCTTAGGGCATACATACCAACAGATTGACCATGCCCCAACATTACACAAAAAAGAATCCACCCCCCCCCCCCAAGGCCACCAAGTGTGGATCCATCTTTACTTTGAGAAAGGATAGCCTGCCTCCTCTAGAGAAATGGTTAGCAAGGTGGAAATGTGGTTCAAACACAATGTAGTGTAATTTCTTTTCTCCCCCATTTTCAACCATCATTAATGTGATGATTGGTGACTCCCCTTTATTACTATTTCTTTTGTGTTACATTTTGCAAGTGAATTTTTATCACTTTGTTTGATTGTTTATGCTTGTGCCCCATTTAAAATGAGATGGAATTTAAGATGTCTTTGATATCGTAAGGACATCATGTGGCTGCCTTAACCCTTTCCCATGTGTTACCAAGTGCCTTATCTGGATTATCTCTCTTCCTTTTACCTTATTTTCCTGTTTTCAGAAGTGTTTTTAGAATTTTCCTCATTTTCCTTATATGGTGGCAATTCTTTGCTCCCAATTTTTCTGTTAGAATCCACTCGAACCACACTTGTATTATGTATTCAAGGCCCACCAGAGTTATGCTAGGTTGTATCTTCTTTCTTTGAAATCATTGTGTCTATACCTTTTTCTCTGATATAGTGAAATATCTAATTCCTCTTGTGAAGTAGGTATTGTGAATGAACCACATAAAACATATTATTTCTTACTATGTGATTGCATTGTTTTCCGTACATGCTTAGTGTGACCTTACATGTTCCATTTCTCAACATTTTTTATTAGAGCATGTTTCTAAAGATTTGAATGATGTCAAGTTCATATAAGGATGAGAATTTTGATCACTCAATCAACTTCTAATTATGGCAGGTTACTATGTATAGGTTTCTTGTGTAGTAAGGCATCACTAAAGCTCTACTACTGGTCAAGAATATGTAATCAATGATATAAGAAGAAAAGAAAGATATGGATGAGAAGGCTCTCACTACTATATAAATTTCATTACCTTACAAAATGCTTGCTGAAGTTACCAAAGAGACTACTACAAAAGGACCTTGGAATAAAGTTGTGAATCTTTAAATAATGAAGTCTCTTTAGGAAAATATATACCATAGACAATGTCTATACTTATTGCTATGGAAGATGATTATTCTATTTGTGATCATATCGATGGGTTTTATTACATTATCATGGACATTAAAAATTTAGATATTAAACTCAAAGATGAAGATAAATGCATTATTATACAATGTTCTTTTCCCCCTTTGTACAAGAAATTTCAGGAAACTAAATTGAATGAAAAAACTCCAATCATAGTGGAGGACGTTGTCTTCTTTGAAGTCAAAGACTATTGTAAGGTCCCTAAACTTGCTTAATGAGTTGAATAAGTTAATTATCATAATTTAATTCTTATATCCTTAATATCACCATTTTATATAATTTGAAATCATAAGACAAGCTTAAGTTCCAACTTTGGTCCAATTTGGACATTGTTTGAGCAAGTTATGCAATTTTGTGCACATTTTGGACTTTTCTACAATTTACCCAATTGAGAGGTTTTCTTTGCAATTTACCACTTTTATTATGTTTCTTGGATATTATCTCATCATTCTTGAGCTTTTTGAGCCATGGGGAACCTATTTAAACCTTGGTTTGAAGGTGTTTTCCTCAAGGGTATTTTAGGATTTACCCCTTCATGGATGAGCTACCTTTAGTAGCCATCAACTAATGAATTATTATATTGGGTTGGAAATTCGAAAATGGAAAGAAAATATGGTCTATATGGACGGTGGGGAGCTTCTTGTGTGTTCTTGTATATTCTTAATAGTTTAAGGCCATAGACACATGGGGAAGCTACTTTTACACCTCATGCTTGCTTCCATCCTTATCCATGGACAATATTTTACCTCTTCCTTGCCCAAGTATGAAACTTTGCCTGCTTTCTCTTTAATCTAACTTGGAGAAACAAATCCACCCTATTTTTATACAGACAAGTGCTCTAAGGTACAAGACAACCTCTTTTTGGAGAAGAAGGTCTCCAAGAGCTCCATCTAGCCCTACCTAGGGTTTCCAGGGTCATCTTCTAGGGAGTTCGACCAAGGCAAGTTGTTTCTTCCTTCCTTATCCATTTCTCTTGCTCTTCTCCTTTCATTTACCTTTCTCCAGGTCAGAAACTTGCTGTTCCATGGTAGAAATTGTTCTAAAGCTCTAAAATCCTACCTTTCTTGCTCCTTATGCTTAGGATTTGCTCATTTGATGAAGAAAGGTGCTCGATGGACGAGTTCAAAGCTTATGCTTGGATTTCCTACCCTACTAGGTCATGTTTTCTTCTGTTTCGGAGTTTACCTTCTACTTAGAGGCAAGTTTTATAACTTACTCGACGTTTATTACTTACCATAAGCTTGCTAGCTCACGTTCTTGCTTGAAAATGATTATTCATGCACTAAAAAACTATGCTTGACTTGGATTTCAATATTTATAATGTCCCCTATTCTAATTTCATTTCTAGATAAACTTGTGATCATGTTTATGTTATTCCTAAGGTATAATATGACTTGTATGAGATTGGTTTGACAACCTATGGTGCTTAGAACCTATCAACCAATGGTCAATTTAGGGTTTTAAGCTGATTTCTTTTATAAACCCATGACTCGATGATGGTACCATTGCAACAACCCTATGGTGTTGTCTTCATGAAAATTGATGGTGGTAACCAAGGGTGTCAACTGACATTCACTCCTTATTTCATGTTTTGGCCTAATTAGAAGCCTAGTCATTAACAACTAAGTACCCTAATGATGCTATCAATCAATGGTGATATTAGTTTTATATTTGATGCTGATTAATGAATATAGTGCTGATCTAACAACCTATGGTGACTTAATGGAAACTAATGATGGTGGATCAGGTATCCAAAACCTATGGTGAGTTAATCATATAGTTGCATAATCAATTAAGCCTTAGACCAATGGTTTCTTGGGTCACTTGATGCAATGGCCGGACCTATCCTGTAATAGATGGTTTTAACATATGAACTTGACCCAACGGTCAAGATTTAATGTTTATTACTCCAGTAAAGTGGAATGATGGCTAATGTAATATGTTGGTACTAATAATATGACTTAGATGGTTTTGTTTATATGATCAACTTAAGGAGCTTACTTTTTGACAATGGATGGCTTGTTTTAAATGAACAATCAATTGTGGGTTTTACCCTACTCTCAACAAAACCCTTATTGTTGTTAATCAAAGGATGTATAGAGTTAAATGGTGAATTTTATAGATCACAACTCAATAACATCATATACGATTTATTCAAGGTGTTTACTTATGCAAACAACCAATGGTCTTACCTTTTAAACATCCAATGGTTCTGGGTGACATTGTCATATGGTGATATGATTTGAATGACGATGGAACAAATGGACGGTTACCCTTAATAAGATAGTCTTACCTATTCACTCATATGAAGAGAAGGGATGAAAACCATATTGTGTTGATATGTAACCCTAATGAGGTATAGCTTGTTATACCTAGCTTTAATATAAATAAATGATGGTAATTGGGTATGAATATTCCTTGAATGATTAATACAATCATGGAGTACTCTCTTATTGTTATTGAAATCCTAGTATGCTATAACCCGATGGTTACACCTTGATTTGTGTGTGGCTTCATACTTGAGAATAGTATGGAATGTGATGGTGATGCTTCACTATGACAGAGTGAGTTTTTACACATTTATTATTTAGTTCCTCCCCCTTACAATTTTAATTGTTCCAATTATGCCCTCAATCACCTCTCTTACTAGTTTTAATAAATAGATCATTAATTTCACCTAAGACCATCAATAATGATATATATAAAGTCAATACTATATGACAATTAGTAAATTGACCTAGTCAATAATCAAATTGGGACTCTAATTTTGCACCATAACTAAATCATAACATTATAAAACTATGCCTAAAATCTCATTTCAATTGGAGCTACCAATTTAGAGTTATTTACTTTTGAAATTCTGTGTATTATATCACCTAATCTAGCCTAGGACTAAGGTTTACGATTATTTTGGACATTTAATCTGTCACGCTGGCTTTTGGGCTACTTTGGATGCGGCCCACTCACTGGGAGTTAATCCCAGCCGCCCGATCAGTGGATCAGGAGACACACGCGAGATCTAACGACACCCGAGTCATCCCTAACCTCCCGCAAGACCAGGTCATCGCCTCCAATAGATCGACGAACCATTCTAGCGATCCATTACTCCAATTTTGTCCCCTCTCCCCGAGATTTTTGGAGGAAGCCTTCCACTCTCGAAAACGAACCTAACAACTCTCTACTCACCTCCCCTCATCCACGCAACTGGGCGAACGACCTCCTGAGTTCCTGCACCTCTCAGTGGCGGCGGCAGCCAAAATTAGGGCTCCCCTTCCTAGCAACCCCCACACCTATTTAAGGAGCCCAGCAGCTCCGCCACCGTCCCTTTAGTCGCACCAACACCTTAATTTCTATCGAGATCAACCCTACCTCCCTCACCTCGAGCACCCCTGCTCACCTGCTCCCCGACCTCCCTCTCACTCTGGTAGACTCCTCCGTCAAATTGAGAGCGACCGCACCATCTCGGGACCCCGCCGAGTCGAACGCCACCCTCGGTTGGAGCCGCGGAAGCGTAGAACTTCGGGTCGACGAGCCACCGCAGCTGAGCTTCAAAGCTTCACCGACGGTGAGCTTGGGACCGTTTCGGAGCCTCGGGAAGATTGCAACAACATCGGAAGACCGCCGCGAAATTTCTGACTCCCTCGATTCAACCTGAGGGCAGGTAAACCTCCACTTCAGTCATCGACCTGTTTTCAATCCCTTGCGATTAAAAAACGATACCCAGGCTACCATTTCTGATGAGCTCGACCTCCCAGCAATCGTCGTGAGTTCGCGGACTCAACCCAATAACCAACGTAGCCCAGTTCATCCTAGAGATCGATCAAGCTCTCCCCGATTCCTCGCTGCATCCATGGCGCGAGCATGAACTTTCAGAGGGGTGAATTTCCTTGCTCACCCTCACCCGGACACGAGCCTAACAAGTTGGAGTCAAGGGCAATCCTGACTTTTCAGCGAGTCTGACCCCCCCCAGATTTGACGAGCGCTTGCTCGCGGGTCAGTGAGAGGGTCCGGTTGGTCAGATCCCTCGCATGATCCGCGAGCCAGAACTCACAAATCGTTTTTTTATTTTATTTTTATTTTTCTTTAATTCCTGTAGAATTTCCTGATTGGTCAGATTGTAGAAACATCCTAGAAATTGCTAGGAATGTCGGAATATATCGAAATTATATGTTATTTTCATTAGAAAAATGAGATCTATCTAAGTATAGTATAAACATGACCTGGATATGAGCCCTTTTCTAAAATATAGCCTACAAGTCCTAATGACCCCCTTAATAATTGTATATCATGTAATAATGGTCATAACTGAATTCCAATCTACCTTGAGAATAGATTAAACCCTAATTAGGGTTCTAATCATCATGTCACTCGAAATCTTATCTCAGAAGGATAGTTGCTTCAATAAGGGAGAAAAACCCTAATTTCCAGATTCCACTTTTCTTATTATACACCTTATATGATTTTATGTCAACCATTAATTGCCTTGGATGAGTAGACTTAACCCTGACCCCTCGAATCACATGTATCCTAAAATGATATCCCAAATAACCTAAACCCTAAATTATAATAGTAATTAATGTTGGTTGATGAGAAACCATGGTGACTTTAGGGTTTTACTATATTTCAGGGTGATCTACTATCTTTCTCCTAATCTAAGATTGGTGGAATCCAGATCTGAGAACTAAAGGTACGTGGATATAATTATATGACTAGTTTTTGCTGGATGTTAAGTATAAGTAATTGTTTGCATGAATTTGATATACATTGATGGATGTGGATATATGATTAATTGCTGATTTATCGCCTTGAACATGAAAGAACATAATTGAATATAAGTGAAATGTAGTTACTAGTGGTGCTCATTAATCTCCCTATTAGAGAGGGAAAGTATTAATGTCACACCCCGATCTCACACTAACCACTAATCACGAGATTAGGGCGCGACGGAGGGATTATCACATAAACAAATCACTGACAACTTTTTCTTTCTAAAACCTCGTAATGATATCCGGATTATTGTTGTAAACTAAAACATAATAAACTATTGCGGAAGCATTTCAATTAAACTGGCTAGAGTAAGTAAACAGAGTTTACAACATGTAACATTGTTTAACAGAAAGTAAAACATAACAGTTAATTTACATCTTTTACTCATTCGCCATACATACTCTCTCTCACCCACACCATGTCCCAAGGATCGAGGGGAAAGGACTAAGAGACCTCTAACTACTAACTACGTATACCTTCTACAGACTAAGCGTTAGGATGAAAGGATCCTTCAGATTTCCTGCTGCTGATGATGACCTGAAAATGTTTTGAGTAGAGGTATGAGCCGACTCGCTCAGTGAATAGCATTTCATTTAGCTATCACTAAACAACTCATCAGGTTTATAAAATTGAAATAAACATAAATACAATAGAAGCATGGCAGTTCTAATGACATAGCATATTACAGAATATAATCGCATTTCTATGCAACAACAGATAATTTAAACCAATAAACAGATATAATGAATTGACACAAAAGTTCAGATATATTAATTTACTGTGATCCTATATGATTTCATATTTATATTAGTATGCCCTAATCATATGCAGTGTACCCTACATATAAAGATCCGTAGAGAACTACGATCCCACAGTACAAGACTTAGTGATACACCCGGGAAATGCTAAGCCTGACGTCAGCCCTGCTCTGCCACAGGACCCACAGGCTCATCGGCCTTCAGGCTCATCGGCCTTGGGGCTCATCGGCCTCACTGCACTACATCGAGTGCTCTGAACTCCTCCTCTAACCTAAGTACACAGGCTCAGGAGGTCTGGGTTACCACCGTGACATCGCACTCGTTGTTGTAGAATAACCCCTATTTACTGCAGTGCCACCGTGACATCGCACGCGTTGTTGTTGAACACTGCCTTTCCATCCTCGTGCCACCGTGACATCGCACGCGTTGATGTTGAACACGAGTTTCACCCCTAAGAAGCAGACCTGTCAAAGGGGTTCTACGGTGTTAGGGAACCTAAGTCTATTAACTGATTAACATATAAACATTTAAATAGGAAAATCACATTTACCGATTTCATATCAGATCACAATACACTGTCATTCTAAACCGACAGAGCAATATATTTCAAATCATTGTAATTTCTGAGAAATTATCATACCATGCATTTAGACAAATTAGAAATGCATAAATAACCCAACTTATTTCAATTTGGCACATACATAGCGAATTTACGCAATTGAACATCTTATTGCACAAATTAAAGAAATTTACTTCACATATGAGAATCATACTCAACAATTATCAATTCTCTAAAATTCTCGAAAAATGTGCACATAAACCCAAATCCTGGTTTTGCATCACTTAACTCAATTAAGAGTTAATTACATATCACAATACAATTTAATAACAATGCTTGAGAATTTCTGGTAATATTTCAGAGAAATGTGCCATTTCATGTAAATATCAATTTACACATATTAACGTCAAAAGATATATGCAATTAGGGGTTTCATGCATATTTTATTTATTCATATCAACTTTGAAATCGTACATCTGATAATTTATCAGAAATCTTCATTGTCTGGGTTCATACCCAAATTATACCATTTTCATACATGAATTTCTAATTTCAACATTCAAATGAGCAATTTAGGTTCCAATGAACCATATAAATCTTACTAATTCAACCTGTACTGTTCAAATGCTAAATTTAATCATATAACAGTGTCTACAAGCAGTTTATGAAATAAAAAGGTCGGACGACGCCAAACGCTGCCCGTCGCCTGATAACGCCTGTTATCAGTGTAATTCGCGCACAAAACAGAAAATATTCAAACACCTGAGTTTATTAATGATAAATAAATGAAATCCTACTCACAGTGATTTGGTCTGTCCGGATTCGTCCGGAGATGCGTTCAGGGTCTAATTCTGGGAAATATTGGATCGTCTTCATTCTTTGGATTTGTTCTGTTCACGGTCTAGCTGCAACATTATCTTATGCCTAAGCTCAGCTTGACGGAAGACTCGGTTAAGAGTTGAATTCAAGGCTAGGGTTTCGGATATCTGCTCCCAACTCGTGTCCAAGCTCAAGGCGACATTTGGTGTTGCTTTTCTGGGCAGAACTGCCCCTGGCCGAATCTACTACAAGCAATCAGCCATTTTTCTCATGTACAGATCGAAAGGAAGCTCGGCTAGGGCTGAATTGAGGGCTATTGGCGGCAGGTTCTGATCTAGGCCTCTTGGCCGAACTCAAAGTGGATGATTTCAGATACTGGCTGCACCCAGGAGGGCTCCCAGTCACTAGCCCTAACCATGGTCATACATGCGGCTGCTGTTCTGTGCAGCTGGTCGGAGCCCAGGCTGATTGAGGTACCACGCGCCTAGGGCGAGGGAGAAGATGGAAGGTGGGCAGAGGCAAGACGGCCGTCGCTCGCGCCAAGGTGGCTTCCAGCCATAGATCCAGCTGCTGGCCGACGCCCTACAGCTTGGCCTCGACTGCTATTGCGGCTCTACAGGTTGCCTTTTCTGTTGGGCGCTGCTTGCTCAAGCAGGTCGAGGCGCCACTAGGGCGAGGTGAATGAAGAAGAAAAGGGAAAGGAGAAGAAGAGAGGAGGACGTCGCCGCTGCTAGATCGGGGCTATGGGTGCCAAAATCGCCACATCTATCGCCCTTGGTTGCAGCCTATTGCTGTTCTATCGGGCGCCACTTTTAGCGGTTCTGGAAGTGATCGGGTGAAGAAGGGATAAGGGAGAAAGGGCTAGGGGGCGAAATGCAATTTGCCCACCAACTTTCCAAAATTACAAACTAGTCCCTCAAAGCTCAAAAACTCATAACTCGCGACCCGAAGGTCGGATTCGAACGTTTCCTCTGGCATCGGTTCAAACTCTGAATCCTCCACAATCTCAGGGCTAGGATTTAAGCTTAAGAGAGTTTGTTATTAGTTCAAACATCATTAGCATAAGTGAGTTCTCAATTCAACATCACTAAGTTAATCATATGCTAAACTTAGTATTTACTGGTTAATTACAGAGTGGGTCATAACAATCTCCCTCCCTTATAAGAATCTCGTCCCGAAATTCCTAAAAGAGAAAAGGAAACTTGTTACGCATCTCTGGCTCAAGCTCCCACGTAGCTTCCTCTACGTTATGATTCCTCCACAAAACTTTCACCAAAGGTATCTCACGATTCTTTAGTTTCTTGATCCTTCGATCAACTATCTGAACCGGTCCTTCAACATAGGACACGTCTGTTCTGAGCTGTGCCAGTTCTGGGTCTACTATCTTCTCTGTACCAGGGTAACATTTCTTAAGCATAGACACATGAAACACATCATGAAGATTAGCTAACTCAGATGGAAAATCTAACTTATAGGCTACAGGTCCAATCCTCTCAATGATAGGATATGGGCCCATAAACCTAGGAGTCAATTTGCCTCTCTTACCAAACCTCAGCACTTCCTCCCATGGTGAAACTTTCAGATACACTTCATCACCAACCTAAAACTCAAGAGGTCTACATCTTTTCTGAGCATAACTCTTCTGCCTGTCCTGTGCAACTTTCAACTGTTCTTTGATCACAGTAATCTTTTCAGTGGTCAAATCCACTATCTCGGGTCTAAGAATCTGCTTTTCACCAACCTCATACCAACATATGGGTGATCTACACTTTCTACCATACAGAGCTTCATACGGGGCCATACCAAGACTGGAATGGTGACTATTATTGTATGCAAACTCTATAAGGCTTAAGTGTTCTTTCCAACTTCCACTGAAATGCAAGACACATGCTCTTAGCATGTCCTCAAAAGTCTGAATGGTCCTCTCAAATTGACCATCTGTCAGCGGGTGAAAGGTTGTACTGCATCTCAACTTTGTGCCCAAAGCTCGATGCAACTAATTTCACAACCTGGATGTGAACTTAGGATCTCTATCTGATATAGTTGAAACCGGAATACCATGCAACCTGACTATCTCATCCACATATATCTTAGTCAAGTTCTGAGACATCAAAGGTTGACTTAATATGAAGAAAGCGAGCAGACTAAATTAGTCTATGCACAATCATTCATATCGAGTCATAACTTCTAGGTGTCATGGGTAACCTTACCACAAAATCCATTGTGATATGTTCCCATTTCCATTATGGTATAGGAAGAGATTGTAAGGTATCTTTAGGTTTCTGGTGCTCAGCCTTAACCTGCTGACACACACTGCACCTAGTCATGTACTCATCTACATCCTTTTCATACTAGGCCACCAATACAACTCCTTGAGATCCATGTACATCTTAGTGTTACCTGAATGCATAGCATACATTGATGCATGTGCCTCCTCAAGAATCTTTTCTTTCAAATCATTATCTCGAGGTACATGCAACCTGTCACGCTGATACCACACACCATCATCTGATAACATGAACTCTGGTCTTTTCCCCATGTCATGTCATACATGATCTGATGTAACTCACTATCACCCTACTGTAGTTCCTTAATCTAATCATAAAAGATAGGCTTGACTTGCATCTGTGCAATCAAACCACTCTACTTTGTCACCTCTAAGTCTAAGTTTAACATTCACATTTCTACTAGCATGTCTCTCTCGAAACATGCAATAGAGAATGCATCAGTTGTTGAACTTAACTTCCTGCTGAGGGCATCAGCTACTACATTCACCTTTCCAGGATGATAATCTATCATTATATCATAATCCTTAATCAATCCTAATCATCTCCGTTGTCTAAGATTCAGATCCTTCTGGGTAAAGATATATATCAAGCTCTTATGATCTATAAACACCTGGCACACCTCACCATAAAGACAGTAATGTCATGTCTTATGAGCATGAACTACAACAACTAATTCCAGATCATGTATCGCGTAGTACTCCTCATTCTATGCTACTACTTATTATTACTACTGTAAGAATTTATTTCAAAATTATATCTTACTCTTTTCTTCGAGTCATTTTCATATTGTGTATCTACCTTCCAGATTAGCTAACTTTAAACCCTGGATTTTATTAGTGCTAGGTTACCTTTCATAGTAAAAATCATATGATCTTGTTTTATAAAGATACTAGTATTCAAGGTCAAATCACTAGCGACATCCCTTGAACTACTTCAACTCTAAACATTCTAGGGTTTGGTCCTTATCAGCAACATAGCATTATTGTGATGTGACTTTGCTTCCTTAGTTTGAAATCAAACTTTAGATCTCATAAGTTCATCCATCTACTTGTAATGAATACAACATATATGAATAATCATCAATGAACGATAGATATATAACAGAAATGTAACATCAACCAAGTTCTCTAGCATAACTTATTAACACAAATGCTACAAATAAACATGATACTTGTTACCCAGGCATCACACATGGCTCACAGGGCCATTCTTATCTTTACGCCTCTCACTAGGCAACAACTTATTCACATGGCTCATAAAATCCGTACACATTATTACTTTTATTAAGCAACAACAACATCAACACACAAAAAGCCAATCAACATTTATTATATAAATGTCACAGCCCAAACTTGGCTATATTCATCATCTCATCATACCTGCATGGTTATTAGGCATGATATCAGTCATTCAAGATTTTCATCACATCATGTGATACAATAGTAATACCATCATTCCTTGACCAGGAATTAGGGTTCTCTATCAAATAGGGCTTATCATTCCCTTTTCCCCCAAATTAGGGTTAGGGTTCCCCATTTCTCATTAATTTAGACCCTATTGAATTAACCAACTTTATCTTGTATTAAGGTATTTCCCCTCTTAATGCATTCCATCACAGAATACTCACCCTTAGCATATAATGCATAGGCCACACATTAGAATTGTCCAGCTATCTCACATGATATGGACTTATCTTAGTTTAAGGCATAACTTATAAAGTTGCCTATAAACAATCGCACTGATACACCCTCAACTAGGGTTTCACAATGATACACCCTCCACTAGGGTTTACTAATCATGTATTGGATCCATGCATTGGTTATGCATTATTGATTAGTACCATTAAGGGTATTTCTCACCTAATCATTAAATTTAATCTGAACCTTGTATCATGTTCCTTTATTTCTAATTATGGATTGTTCATATGAGGTCCCAATGTTGGGTTTCCGATATCAGTTCCAACAAATTCTTAGTTGTTATAATCTTTCTCTTATATCTCAACATCTTAGTGTATGTACATTCTTACTATGATGTGAGTTTAAATTATCCAGAGTCTACTCTTATAATACTGTTAATAGGAGTCATTAGATCTCAATAACGCATCCTGCCAGCCGGACCAGGCCGAACCTGTAGTCCTGAAGCCAAGAGCTACTCAGGATTAACCAACTCCTATTGATTTCAAACATGTGGAATGAATATCCACTTAAGGCAAACTCATTTAAACATAACTTTTGGTCTACTTGATACAAAGAATATAAATAATAAATAAATCACTTCATGACACTCAATCAATATAAAAGAATCATATTTATTCTACAAGCTAAAAATCTAAATTCATACATATAAGAGCATTTCTAGTGATTTCCAATCAAATAAGCAGTATAAGGCAAGAGTTGTATCACATTCTATATTTAATCTCTTATTCCTACATTAATTTCCGATTTCTTAACCCTAAAATTTCTAGGGTTTCTCTCTAGACTATCCTTCCTCTGCATACCTGGCCAGGGCATCCAGAGAAGAATAGATAGAGTAGCTTGATACTGGTCAATCTAAGTATTCAGACACCTGGCCAGGGTATCTAAACACTCAGACATCCCAGAGCTAAAAACACATCACTTCTTATTTACCTCACTTATAACTTTATCTTTTAATCCTAATGATTCTTAACGACTCAACCTAAGCTCTTTACATGGTTGTCATGACCACGTCCTCTTCCTACCATCTGCAATCGTATAACAGAACATTTCCTGTTATAAAATTGCAGTTAGAAGGAAGACACCTAAGTCCTAATCCTATTGGTCTCTTATCATCCCCTGACCTTGACTTAGAGTATTCATATACTCAACCTATGCTCTGATACCAAGTTGTCACACCCCGATGTCACACTAACCACTAATCACGAGATTAGGGCGCGACGGAGGGATTATCACATAAACAAATCACTGAGAACTTTTTCTTTCTAAAACCTCGTAATGATATCCGGATTATTGTTGTAAACTAAAACATAATAAACTATTGCGGAAGCATTTCAATTAAACTGGCTAGAGTAAGTAAACCGAGTTTACAACATGTAACATTGTTTAACAGAAAGTAAAACATAACAGTTAATTTACATCTTTTACTCATTCGCCATACATACTCTCTCTCACCCACACCATGTCCCAAGGATCGAGGGGAAAGGACTAAGAGACCTCTAACTACTAACTACGTATACCTTCTACAGACTAAGCGTTAGGATGAAAGGATCCTTCAGATTTCCTGATACTGATGATGACCTAAAAATGTTTTGAGTAGAGGTATGAGCCTACTCGCTCAGTGAATAGCATTTCATTTAGCTATCACTAAACAACTCATCAGGTTTATAAAATTGAAATAAACATAAATACAATACAAGCAGGGCAGTTCTAATGACATAGCAGATTACAGAATATAATCGCATTTCTATGCAACAACAGATAATTTAAACCAATAAACAGATATAATGAATTGACATAAAAGTTCGGATATATTAATTTACTATGATCCTATATGATTTCATATTTATATTATTATGCCCTAATCATATGCAGTGTACCCTGCATATAAAGATTCGTAGTGAACTACGATCCCACCGTACAAGACTTAGCGACACACCCGGGAAATGCTAAGTCTGACGTCAGCCCTGCTCTGCCACAGGACCCACAGGCTCATCGGCCTTCAGGCTCATCGGCCTTGGGGCTCATCGGCCTCACTGCACTACATCGAGTGCTCTGATATCCTCCTCTAACCTGAGTACACAGGCTCAGGAGGTCTGGGTTACCACCGTGACATCGCACATGTTGTTGTTGAATAACCCCTATTTACTCCAGTGCCACCGTGACATCGCACGCGTTGTTGTTGAACACTGCCTTTCCATCCTCGTGCCACCGTGACATCGCACACGTTGATGTTGAACACAAGTTTCACCCCTAAGAAGCAAACCTGTCAAAGGGGTTCTACGGTGTTAGGGCACCTAAGTCTATTAACTGATTAACATATAAACATTTAAATAGGAAAATCACATTTACTGATTTCATATCAGATCACAATACACTGTCATTCTAAACCGACAGAGCAATATATTTCAAATCATTGTAATTTCTGAGAAATTATCATACCATGCATTCAGACAAATTAGAAATGCATAAATAACCCAACTTATTTCAATTTGGCACATACATAGCGAATTTACACAATTGAACATCTTATTGCACAAATTAAAGAAATTTACTTCACATATGAGAATCATACTCAACAATTATCAGTTCTCTAAAATTCTCGAAAAACATGCACATAAACCCAAATCCTGGTTTTGCATCACTTAACTCAATTAAGAGTTAATTACATATCACAATACAATTTAATAACAATGCTTGAGAATTTCTGGTAATATTTCAGAGAAATGTGCCATTTCATGTACATATCAATTTACACATATTAACGTCAAAAGATATATGCAATTAGGGGTTTCATGCATATTTTATTTATTCATATCAACTTTGAAATCGTACATCTGATAATTTATCAGAAATCTTCATTGTCTCTGTTCATACCCAAATTATACCATTTTCAGACATGAATTTCTAATTTCAACATTCAAATGAGCAATTTAGGTTCCAATGAACCATATAAATCTTACTGATTCAACCCGTACTGTTCAAATGCTAAATTTAATCATATAACAGTGTCTAGAAGCAGTTTATGAAATAAAAAGGTCGGGCGACGCCAAACGCTGCCCATCGCCTGATAACGCCTGTTATCAGCGTAATTCACGCACAAAACAGAAAATATTCAAACGCCTGAGTTTATTAATGATACATAAATGAAATCCTACTCACAGTGATTTGGTCTGTCTGGATTCGTCCGGAGATGCGTTCAGGGTCTAATTCTGGGAAATATTGGATCGTCTTCATTCTTTGGATTTGTTCTGTTCACGGTCTAGCTGCAACAGTAGCTTACGCCTAAGCTCAGCTTGACGGAAGACTCGGTTAAGAGTTGAATTCAAGGCTAGGGTTTCAAATTTCTACTCCCAACTCGTGTCCAAGCTCAAGGAGACGTTTGGTGTTGCTTTTCTGGGAAGAACTGCCCCTGGCCGAATCTGCTACAAGCAATCATCCATTTTTCTCATGTACAGATCGAAAGGAAGCTCGGCTAGGGCTGAATTGAGGGCTATTGGCGGCAGGTTCTGATTTAGGCCCCTTGGCCGAACTCAAAGTGGATGATTTCAGATACTGGCTGCGCCCAGGAGGGCTCCCAATCACTAGCCCTAACCATGGCCATACCTGCGGCTGCTGTTCTGTGCAGCTGGTCGGAGCCCAGGCTGATTGAGGTACCACGCGCCTAGAGCGAGGGAGAAGATGGAAGGTGGGCGGAGGCAAGACGGCCGTCGCTCGCGCCAAGGTGGCTTCCAGCCATAGATCCAGCTGCTGGCCGACGCCCTACAGCTTGGCCTCGGCTGCTATTGCGGCTCTGCAGGTTGCCTTTTCTATTGGGCGCTGCTTGCTCAAGCAGGTCGAGGCGCCACTAGGGCGAGGTGAATGAAGAAGAAAAGGGAAAGGAGAAGAAGAGAGGAGGACGGCGCCGCTGCTAGATCGGGGCTATGGGTGCCAAAATCGCCACATCTACCGCCCTTGGTTGCAGCCTATTGTTGTTCTATCGGGCACCGCTTTTAGCGGTTCTGGAAGTGATCGGGTGAAGAAGGGATAAGGGAGAAAGGGCTAGGGGGCGAAATGCAATTTTCCCACCAACTTTCCAAAATTACAAACTAGTCCCTCAAAGCTCAAAAACTCATAACTCACGACCCAAAGGTCGGATTCGAACGTTTCCTCTGGCATCGGTTCAAACTCTGAATCCTCCACAATCTCAGGGCTAGGATTTAAGCTTAAGAGAGTTTGTTATTAGTTCAAACATCATTAGCATAAGTGAGTTCTCAATTCAACATCACTAAGTTAATCATATGCTAAACTTAGTATTTACTGGTTAATTACAGAGTGGGTCATAACAATTAATGTTGACTAGCACCTCCCTAATGGTACAAGGTACGCAGGGAGATCCCTAATGGTACAAGGTACGCAGGGATAGGGCCCGATACTTATGTTTGTGCTAAGTCCACCATAGTAATGCATATTCATTCTAAATAAGGATAATAACTTGGGATTTCCTGATTTTCGGCTTCTAAATAATGTTTTCTTTCTTTTCTCCAATTTTGAGTATTTGATATACCAGTATAGTATAGCTTTAGTTCCACGTACCAACTTTGTTGATGTTTTTGTTTCTCGTATTTTCTAGGTGCAAGGAACAATTGATGATCAAAGTACAATGCATATTCAAAGTATCTGAAGGCACATATAATAAGCATGGAGGATTTATTAGATAGACCTAGTCCTCTTATCTCTTTCTTGCTAGATGTTAGTTTATTTCTTTTCCTAGATTATGTTGAGGATGATTGAGATCCAATGTAATAATCATAGACTTATTCTTCTTCTTTCTCCAGTATCAATATGTATGACTTTATCTTACTTTGTTGAATGAAATGTTGTGTGGCTATTTGCTATGATGTGAACTTGATCTTGGCTTATCTCTGATTTTAGTTGGCTATCTTGATTTCTATTATTTTCCCTTTTGACATTTATAGATATGAGTGCACCTATATCTATATATGTCACTAAGGAAAGTATGTAGAAATTGGGGTCATCACAGTTGGTATCAGAGCCAATGTTCACACATCATAGTCACATGACTTTCATTCACCCTATTATGAGTCTAGGGTAGTCCTTGAGTTAGGGATGTGAAGGGTTGAGGTGTCTAGGATATCATCTGCCATGGGTCTGACTAAAGTCTCTGAGCCACTTAGCTTGGCAATCACGAGGCTACCTTTATGGCAGTATAAGTCTACCTGGCCGATATCCTAAGTGTCCCCTACTCTTGGGCATACCTTAATTTAGGAATTTTCTCATCTATAGATTTTTCCCTCTCACCTCTTCTATAGGAAAAATTCCTCCCTCTCATCTATGTTTTGAAATAAATTAAACTTTCCCTCTTACCTCCGTAATAAGGTTAGGAAGGAGTCTCTCTATTTAGAAAGTCCTAAGGATCGACTGACAAGGATTTTAGGATATCCTCCCTAAATCATAACATTTAGAATATTAATCATTAAATAATGAGAATAATAAAATATCATGTGAAAATAATAATGATAATGATGAGAATAATTGTTGAAGTAATAATCTAATACGTTCAAATTAATTTCAGGATGCCTCCTAAGACTCGCAGCTCAGAGGATTCGTCCTCTAAGAAAAGAAAAGAACATGAACCCTCTGAAGTACATGATCCCGATGCTGAGGCCAAGGAAAGGCGGGAAGAACAGAAGAAAATCCTTTTAGATTTTATGGAAACCCTCGCCACAAAAGGAACCCCAGAACCCAACTCATCTAGGAAGAAAGAGGTGACAGTGATAGATTTTATTAAACTAAACCTTGATTCTTTTTGGGGTGAGGATCAGCCTGAGGTTATGGATAAGGCTGAAGCCTGGATTTTGACCATAGCGAATGGTTTTCATACCCTAGAAGTACTTAATGAGAAGAAGGCTAGGTTCGCCACCCATATGCTTAAGGGAGGGGAAAAAATCTGGTGGGAGAACTATGGCGGGAATAGGGGTGAGGAAGTAGACAACATGGAGTGGGAAGCCTTTAAAAACCTCTTCACGGACCGTTTTATGCCCATAGCCGAGAGGAAGAGGAAGGAAAAGATGTACATGGAGTTAAGGCAGGGTAGTCTTTCAGTAGCTAATTACACCCGGAAGTTTAGGCTTCTGGAATGTTATGCACCCATCAAGACTGAAGACTGCCTTACTGAACACTATGTTGACTGTCTTTCCACCCACCTAAAAACCCTAGTCATAGCCTCTCGTCCCAGAAGCATAGATGAAGCCCTAGATATGGCCCTCAAGCAGGAGAGAGAGCAGGGCATGCAAAAACCTTCTAGCATGGGATACTTAGGGTTAACCACAACTGAAGAGGATAAGTTTAAGAAGTTCCACCCAGGCCATAACAACAAGGGATCAGGGAAACGAGGAGGTTCAGGAAAAGGAGGACAAAAAAGCTACCAGAACCAGCCGAGGACAAATCATCCCAAGTGCAAGACTTGTGGACGTTCCCATGGTGGAGTATGCCGCCACACCAAGCCCGTCTGCTATAACTGCAAAAAAGAGGGTCATTTTGTTGCCAAGTGCCCCACTCCCTCCATCTTTGGCAATCCTGTGGGTGGTGCTCCGCAGCCTCAGGGACACCGCAATGGCAGGGTGTTTGCAGTAAATGCAGAAGAGGCCAAGGCAAATCCAAACCAGCTCTGTGAAGGTAACCTAATTTCTTATAATTCAATATCTTTTGTCAAGCCTGCAATTATTCATAATTTGATTACCTTATGTAGGCACTGTATTATTAAATGGTCATCCTGTTAAGGCTTTATTTGACTCCGGATCTACAAATACTTTTATTTCTCAAACTCTGGCATCCATATTAAATCTTCACATAAGGGATTTGGGATATACTCTGGACGTGTATACTCCAAGTGGCAAAATACTCACAACTCTGCAGAAAACTAATGAACTTTCTCTTAAGTATGAAAATCATGATATGCCCTTTGAATTCATTCTCTTAACTATGGAAGACTTTGATGTTATACTTGGTATGGACTGGCTTTACACATACCATGCTCACATTGACTGTAGAAACAAGACGGTCATTCTCTCTCAACCTCATTCTTATCCTGTGAAAATCCCTAGGGGAAGTGGATTCTGTAATAATATTATAATCTCCTCTCTTAAAGCTAAAAAGCTCATTTCTAAGGGATGTAAAGTCTTCCTCGCATTAGTCTCAGAGACCAGTCCTAGTAGCGGGCCTGTAGAAAGTCTGGAGGTGGTACGTGACTTCCCTGACGTTTTTCCGGAGGAGCTTCCTGGGCTGCCTCCAAATAGAGACATTGAGTTCTGCATAGATCTTCTTCCTGGAACCACTCCGATTTCTAGGGCACCGTATAGGATGGCTCCTGCTGAGCTGATGGAGTTGAAGAAACAGTTGCAAGAACTTCTCAACAAAGGTTTCATTCATCCTAGTGTTTCCCCCTGGGGAGCTCCTGTTCTTTTTGTTAAAAAGAAGGATGGTTCTATGCGTATGTGTATTGACTACCGCATGTTGAACCAAGCTACTATTAAAAACAAGTATCCCCTTCCTCGTATTGATGACCTTTTCAATCAGCTTCATACTGCTAAAGTTTTCTCAAAGATTGATCTCCGTTCTGGATACCATCAGCTCAAAATCAAGGATTCTGATATTTCTAAAACTGCTTTTCAAACTCGTTATCGGCATTACGAATTTCTGGTGATGCCATTCGGGTTGACCAACGCACCAGGGGTATTTATGAATCTGATGAACAAAGTCTTCCAACCCTATCTTGATGAGTTTGTGGTCGTCTTCATTGATGATATCCTGATCTATTCTGATTCTATGGAAAAACACCGAGAACACTTGCGAGCAGTCCTTGACATTCTCCGAACCCAGAAGTTTTATGGAAAACTTTCAAAATGTGAGTTCTGGATTGATAAGGTTATGTTTCTTGGACATGTTATTTCTGGAGGAAGTATATCAGTTGATCCCGCCAAAGTCTCTGATGTACTTGATTGGCAACCTCCTCGTAACCCTTCTGAAATTTGGAGTTTCCTGGGTATGGCCGGATACTACCGTCGTTTTATTCCAAACTTCTTCAAAATTGCACTCCCTCTAACCAAGCTTACTCGGAAGGACGAGCACTTTATATGGTCAGATACTTGTGAGTCCAGTTTCCAGTAGTTAAAGCAGAAGTTGACGTCGGCTCCTATCCTTGTTCTACCCTCTGGCAACAAAGGGTTTGTGATATTCACTGATGCTTTGAGGAATGGGTTAGGATGTGTCCTGCAACAGAATGGTAAGGTAGTGGCCTTTGCATCTAGACAGCTAAAACCCAATGAACTTAATTATCGCACCCATGATTTGGAATTAGCTGCAATCATTCATGCCCTCAAAATCTGGAGGCACTACCTGTACGGGGCAACATTCGACATCTTCACCGATCACAAAAGCCTGAAGTACATCCTGACTCAGAAGGACTTGAATCTGCGTCAATGTCGATGGATCGAATACCTAAAGGACTACGATTTCACTATTGCCTACCATCCGGGTAAGGCAAATGTAGTCACTGATGCCCTTAGTAGAAAAAGGGCAGTATGTGCATCTCTTTCTGTCCCCGAATGGAGGAACATGGAGGATCTAGTGGGCTGGAAGCCGCAGTTTCTGTCTGATCGTGTGCATGTGAATAACATTTCCATCACGTCCAACCTGCATTTCGAACTTCTTGAGGCACAAAAGGCTAGTCCCGATCTTGCAGAACTCTCTTCCCTTCTGTCAAAGCCGCAAACACATCTGTCCGTGGGTCTTGATGGAGGTCTCCGTTACAAGAATCGTATATGGGTTCTTGAGTAGTCAGCTATAAAGACATCAATCCTAAATGAGGCACATGGGTCCAAGTACACAGTTCATCCAGGCACAACAAAAATGTACAAAGACCTACAACGTCAGTTTTGGTGGAGGGGCATGAAGAGTGATATTGCCGATTTCATGTCCAGGTGTTTGACATGTCAAAGGATTAAGGCCGAACATCAGAGACCAGGCGGTCTACTACAACCCCTAGATATTCTGGAATGGAAATGGGAACACATCACCATGGATTTCGTGGTGGGATTACCCAGGACCAGGAAGGGATATGACGCTGCATGGGTCATAGTTGATCGTCTCACCAAATCAGCTCATTTTCTTCCTGTGAAGACTACTGCAAAGGTTTCTGAGTTGGCTGACCTCTACATACGGGAGATAGTATGTCTGCATGGAGTTCCAGCGTCTATTGTCTCAGACAGGGACCCGAAGTTCATGTCAAAGCTGTCGAAGCAGGTTCAAGAGAAATTGGGCACACAGTTGAACTTTAGTACAGCCTACCATCCGCAAACAGACGGGCAGTCAGAGCGTACAGTGCAAATTTTAGAGGATCTTCTGCGAGCTTGTGTTCTCGATTGGGAAGGCTTGTGGGACTATTACTTGCCTTTAGATGAGTTTGCCTATAATAATAGCTATCAGACAAGCATTGGGATGCCTCCCTATGAAGCTCTTTATGGCCGACCTTGCAGATCACCTTTACACTGGGACGACGTCGGAGAGCGTACCCTGATGAAATCCGAGGAGATGCAGATGTATTCTGATAAGGTTGCACTGATTAGGCAGAGAATGAAGTGAGCACAGGATAGGAAGAAGTCTTATGCAGATGCTCAGCATCGAGAACGTCAGTTTAAGGAAGGTGACCACGTATTTCTGAAGATCCGACCTATTCGAGCTTTGGCCAAGAACAAAGGAAAGCTCAGTCCTCGTTATGTTGGACCCTTTGAGATTCTAGAAAGGGTTGGTGAATGTGCCTATCGCCTTGCCTTGCCACCTCAGTATAGTGCCATGCATAATGTGTTTCATGTATCTAATCTGAAGCCCTATGTCAAAGATTCCAATCATATCTTAAATCATGAGCCTCTTGAATTGAAGGATGATCTGTCATATGCTGAGTCCCCAGTCAGAATTCTCGACTTCAAGTCAAAGGAGCTTCACAGTAATCATCAAATTGAAATGGTGAAAGTTCTTTGGAGCCACCATGATGAAACAAATGCCACCTGGGAGCTAAAGACTGAGGTCGAGAAGAAGTATCCATATCTTTTTCAGGCTGCTTGAATTTTGGGGACAAAATTCTTAAAAAGGAGGGGAGAATGTGACAGAGTGAGTTTTTACACATTTATTATTTAGTTCCTCCCCCTTACAATTTTAATTGTTCCAATTTTGCCCTCAATCACCTCTCTCACTAATTTGAATAAATGGATCATTAATTTCACCTAAGACCATCAATAATGATATATATAAAGTCAATAATATATGACAATTAGTAAATTGACCTAGTCAATAATCGAATTGGGACTCTAATTTTGCACCATAACTAAATCATAACATTATAAAACTATGCCTAAAATCTCATTTCAATTGGAGCTACCAATTTAGAGTTATTTACTTTTGAAATTCTGTGTATTATATCTCCTAATCTAGCCTAGGACTAAGGTTTACGATTATTTTGGACATTTAATCTGTCACGCTGGCTTTTGGGCTACTTTGGACGCGGCCCACTCACTGGGAGTTAATCCCATCCGCCCGATCAGTGGATCAGGAGACACACGTGAGATCTAACGGCACCCGAGTCATCCCTAACCTCCCGC
This sequence comes from Alisma plantago-aquatica, assembly GCA_963693085.1. Lineage (NCBI taxonomy): Eukaryota > Viridiplantae > Streptophyta > Magnoliopsida > Alismatales > Alismataceae > Alisma > Alisma plantago-aquatica. The sequence continues at coordinate 352,313,525 of OY856412.1, forward strand.
AAGACCGGGTCATCACCTCCAACCGATCGACGAACCATTCTAGCGATCCAGCACTCCAATTCCGTCCCCTCTCCCTGAGATTTTTGGAGGAAGCCTTCCACTCTCGAAAACAAACCTAACAACCCTCTACTCACCTCCCCTCATCCACGCAACTGGGAGAACGACCTCCTGAGTTCCCGCACCTCTCAGTGGCGGCGGCAGCCAAAATTAGGGCTCCCCTTCCTAGCAACCCCCATGCCTATTTAAGGAGCCCAGCAGCTCCGTCACCGTCCCTTTAGTCACACCAACACCTTAATTTCTATCGAGATCAACCCCACCTCCCTCACCTCGAGCACCCCTGCTCACCTGCTCCCCGACCTCCCTCTCACTCTGGTAGACTCCTCCGTCAAATTGAGAGCGACCGCACCATCTCGGGACCCCGCCGAGTCGAACGCCACCCTCGGTTGGAGCCGCGGAAGCGTAGAACTTCGGGTCGACGAGCCACCGCAGCTGAGCTTCAAAGCTTCACCGACGGCAAGCTTGGGACCGTCTCGGAGCCTCGGGAAGATTGCAACAACATTGGAAGACCGCCGCAAAACTTCTGACTCCCTCGATTCAACCTGAGGGCAGGTAAACCTCCACTTCACTCATCGACCTGTTTTCAATCCCTTGCGATTAAAAAATGATACCCAGGCTACCATTTCCGATGAGCTCGACCTCCCTACAATCGTCGTGAGCTCGCAGACTCAACCCAATAACCAACGTAGCCCAGTTCATCCTAGAGATTGATCAAGCTCTCCCCGATTCCTCACTGCAGCCATGGCACGAGCAGGAACTTTCAGAGGGGTGAATTTCCTTGCTCACCCTCACCCAGACACGAGCCCAACAAGTTGGAGTCAAGGGCACTCCTGACTTTTCAGCGAGTCTGACCCCCCCCCCCCGGATTTGACAAGCGCTTGCTCGCGGGTCAGTGAGAGGGTCCGGTTGGTCGGATCCCTCGCATGATCCGCGAGCCAGAACTCACAAATCTTTTTTTTTTTCTTTAATTCCTGTAGAATTTCCTGATTGGTCAGATTGTAGAAAAATCCTAGAAATTGCTAGGAATGTCGGAATATATCGAAAATATATGTTATTTTCATCAGAAAAATGAGATCTATCTATGTATAGTATAAACAGGACCTGGATCTGAGCCCTTTTCGAAAATATAGCCTACAAGTCCTAATGAACCCCTTAATAATTGTATATCATGTAATAATGGTCATAACTGAATTCCAATCTACCTTGAGAATAGATTAAACCCTAATTAGGGTTCTAATCATCATGTCACTCAAAATCTTATCTCAGAAGGATAGTTGTTTCAATAAGGGAGAAAAACCCTAATTTCCAGATTCCACTTTTGTTATTATACACCTTATACGATTTTATGTCAACCATTAATTGCCTTGGATGAGTAGACTTAACCCTGACCCCTCAAATCACATGTATCCTAAAATGATATCCCAAATAACCTAAACCCTAAATTATAATAGTAATTAATGTTGATTGATGAGAAACCATGGTGACTTTAGGGTTTTACTATATTTCAGGGTGATCTACTATCTTTCTCCTAATCTAAGATTGGTGGAATCCAGATCTGAGAACTAAAGGTACGTGGATATAATTATATGACTAGTTTTTGTTGGATGTTAAGTATAAGTAATTGTTTGCATGAAATTGATATACATTGATGGATGTGGATATATGATTAATTGCTGATTTATCACCTTGAACATGAAAGAACATAATTGAATATAAGTGAAATGTAGTTACTAGTGGTGCTCATTAATCTCCCTATTAGAGAGGGAAAGTATTAATGTTGACTAGCACCTCCCTAATGGTACAAGGTACGCAGGGAGATCCCTAATGGTACAAGGTACGCAGGGATAGGGCCCAATACTTATGTTTGTGCTAAGTCCACCATAGTAATGCATATTCATTCTAAATAAGGATAATAACTTGGAATTTCCTGATTTTCAGCTTCTAAATAATGTTTTCTTTCTTTTCTCCAATTTTGAGTATTTTATATACCATCATAGTATAGCTTTAGTTCCACGTACCATCTTTGTTGATGTTTTTGTTTCTCGTATTTTCTAGGTGCAAGGAACAATTGATGATCAAAGTACAATGCATATTCAAAGTACCTGAAGGCACATATAATAAGCATGGAGGATTTATTAGATAGACCTAGTCCTCTTATCTCTTTCTTGCTAGATGTTAGTTTATTTCTTTTCCTAGATTATGTTGAGTATGATTGAGATCCAATGTAATAATCATAGACTTATTCTTCTTCTTTCTCCAGTATCAATATGTATGACTTTATCTTACTTTGTTGAATGAAATGTTGTGTGGCTATTTGCTATGATGTGAACTTGATCTTGGCTTATCTCTGATTTTAGTTGGCTATCTTGATTTCTATTATTTTCCCTTTTGACATTTATAGATATGAGTGCACACATATCTGTATATGTCACTAAGGAAAGTATGTAGAAATTGGGGTCGTCACATTCACCTTATGCATCCATGATCTAATCGGGATGCCATGAGTTAGGGTTTGGGTATACATGTTGATTAGTAGCATTAATATAATTTATCTTGTTGAACCTAACTCTAATACAAATAGATAAAGATGAGTATTCATGTTTAACATTATTATATGATGGAATGATGGTGGAATAACCTCCTTAACATGATCATAACCTTAATGTGTTAATTGGTGGTTATCATAGTCACATGATTTATACTTTCTTATGCTAAACATGTGCATTATGAATATGATGAATGTTAATCATATCTAGATTCCTTGCATGTTGATGTAATAAAGGAATGTTCTTAATGTTAATATAACCCTGCTATGATTGTTTACAAATATCTCCTATCTCATTAATGCAATATTATGCTGATCTAGTGTATTATATGTAAGTGATGTTGTTGAGCGTTGAAGGCAGAGAAAGATAATGATGATGTTGCAGGGAATAATATGATGGTCTTAATGACCTTTGGGCATGGTTGAGACCTGAATGAGGTGTAATCCTCTTGTGTTGATAAGGGTTGATTCCCTGTGATATTGTGAAAAGGATTTATATCTTGTGATAGTATGATGACTAGTGTGGTCTCATGAATGGCAAGTGAATAGTACCATGTGATGGTGAAATGAAAAATTATGTTTCACATGTTTTATATCTTTTGAATGTTGTGATATTTATATGGTTTCTAGAATTGAATTAAGGTTTGTATGTCCACTTGTTTGATGCAACCTTAATTCACCCAATTGGCATAACTAATCAAGTGAAACTCTAATCATGTAGTGCCTTGTGTCATAGATCCATCTGAGTGTCAAAAATTGCCAAATGATGAAATGAGTATTCCTAAGGGAAACTCGGAGCGCATACTGATGAGTATGTGGGGTTCTTATCATCCTATGTTTAGGGAGGATGACTATGGTCATACCTAGCTCTCAGTTTGAGAATGCCTGCGGTCGTGTCTCAGTGATTATATATGTGATGATTGGAGGACAACTGTGGTTGTACCTCAGATGGTAGGGTATGCATACCCACCTCCTTTCACTAGTGTCGTGACCTATATCAAGGATGGACTAGGCTGTTAGCAACTTGACATTATGTGTCGCTGTGGCAGACTCGTACTGACCGGGGGTGGAGAATATCTTAGGAGTCTGACTCTTCCTAGATCTTGTATGACACTGATTTTGACTTAGCAGTGGTCACTTGGATTTTGAGTGGCATCCTCACATTCCTTAGGGCATAATAAAAGATGTAATACAACCATGTAACATATTTGTTTAGGGTTATACAAAATGTTTCACATTGGATGATAACCCTTGTTTGTTATCTCTACATAAAGATGATGCTTCATGAAACTAAGAGATACTAGGTATACTTATGTGGTAGATATGCTTAAGATTGTAGATGTGTACATACATTAGCCATGATTATGTTGATAACTATACTGCTATTGCTAATTATAATCATGATGCTAACTATCTCATGTTGTTAGTTATGTTTAGCATGCTAGCCATGCCTTTGTAACTACAGATGCATACTGCTAATCATGCTTATCCAGATAGTTGTGCTTATGTTGTTATCTCTTCTTATGATGTTGATATGTCCAACCTGTTAGACATGCTGATGTTGTTAGATAAGCATATGATACTAGATTTATTCATGATATTAGAGATGCTCATGCTACTAGACTCCTTATACTATTAATAGGGATATGAGAATAGTTTGTTAATGAAGATAGTTATTATCTGCTCCTTTATGTATTTTGTTAATCATCAGTGTTGTTGAACTTATTTGTTATATATGATTTAATTGCTTAAACTGTTTAATTACTTAAAATGTTGTAATCAATAAACATTGTTGGAGGTTATATCTCTTTCTAGGACATGGGTCTCACCCTTGTGGTTCGCCACATCTTTTTAGGTAATTTGAAGTGACGAAAAAAAACCTATGGAAGAAAAGAGGAGCTATAGTAATGAATCTTTGAGAAATTTGATTAGATGTCTAGTGTGTCCTAGAGTCGTCCCTGTACTCTCAAGTTTGAGCAGGAAAAGTTTGTATATCGTGTTTCAAATGAATCATAATTTTGTTAGCATATTAATGTTTGTTGTGTGGCATATACAAATATTATTCTCCTGTGTATATATGTTGTGGCTAAGGTGATATAACAATTTGTATCAAATTCTTGGCATAGTATGGATATAAGAAATATGTTGGGCTCTTATGCAATTGTTTCTGAGCGGGCACTGATGTTGAAATCAGTTTTAATTCAACCATATTTTTGGGTATGTGATTAATTAGTGATCGATTATGCTTTATGTTTTGAGTAATCTTGATTAGTGTAACAGGTTCTCTCAATTTGGTATCAGAGCTTTAGGTTCACTGGGTTTACAGGGACACTAGGACTTAGGACTTAGGACTAGGATGATGTTAAAATTAGGAATATGACATAAAAATATGGTGCATACTGCTTAATCTCAGTATTTGGGTGCCCTAGCCATGTATTAAATTATTGAAGAAAGGTAAGAATGGAACTCTTAGATTGTTATCTTTCTGATTACTCTGATCAAGTAGTCATTTTGAGACAATCTAAAGAGCATAATGAATAAGAAATCATGGTATGGATATCTGAATCCTACCTTATAGAAGATGCGAATTGCATCATAATCTATCAAAACTTGAATGTTTGGTAACTATAAGAGAAAGATATAACACCATGAAATCTAAATATGAATACAAATTCAAAAAAGAGGAGTTCTTGAAGATCTAATTCAAGAAGATAATAAAGTAAAAGACAGATAAGACTATGCTTATAAAGTTAATCAAGGTATGAAATCCACATAAGATGGAAAGAACTCATATAATAATCACAAAATGAGAAGATAAATGGGAACAATGACAAAGGAATAAGGTGGAACCTGAGTTAATCTCAGACCAACCTATGTGTGTAAGAAAGTGTTAATGTAAAATCAGCATAGCATGTGAAAGAAATTAAGGCAGATGATCCATGTTTAATGAAGAAAATGTGGAATATGATGATTTACCTGTTGATAAGTGGTTGAAAAACATAATAAAATAAGAGAACATACCCAAGTGTGATAAATAGTCGTCAAGGAAGGAGTAATGAGATATGTTTAATCATGATGATTCCTATGCTAATGGCAAGGAACCCAAAATGAAAAGGGTAAAACGATACATAAAGCTGTAACTCGCATAATGAAAATAGAATTGGTTACCATTTTGCTAGTGACTCTTGAACAATGTTGCTATGGTATGGGAAGTGTGTTTCCCTTTGTGTCTTTCCTTTCTAGGGTACAACTTTCAAGTGGATCATTCCCACTTGGTATGTGTGGATTTGATGCACACATGAGGGTGGATAGGTTATTATAGCATAATGTTGCTTGGACTATGGTTCCATGATCATAAAGTTTGTGTGAGTTTGATTTTGAGCCTTCCAATAATTAGGAAGACTCCTCTTATATGTCTTGAAATTTGTTATGCTGGTAAGAGTAGATGAGATAAGGAAGTGAGTTCCTTATGGCACATGAGGTGGATACTAAGGTAATGAATCCTGGTATAAAAAATGTATCAACCATATGGGAAGTATGTGAAGGTTTGAAATGTTTATTAAATGATCATTCCAAGTGTTCCTCCCCCTTAGAGAGAGAGAGAGAGTTGATGATGACCCTCTAAATGTTGTTTGGAAGGAAAAAAAAAGTGATTCTATAATATTGTCTATGGTTTAGTGATCGCTGAGCAAAACCACTATCAATTATAGATGGTTTGTTGACCAGTAGACATGTGCTACCGTGCTCCTTTACGATAAAATATCCTTTAAACATAAGAGTTAGAACGGATGACATAAGTTACATGACCATGATAAGTTTAGGGTTATGTCCTTTAGACAACAAATGTACCAATAGAATTTATGAATAGAAGGAACAAGTGTTCAGGTCATGTCTTACAAGTTATAGCAAGCTTTGAATGATGAGATCTCAACATATTTCAGAGATGGTCATTAAAATGGTTAACATCTTTGCTAAACCTTAAGACTGTTGAAACAACTATACTTATGTGTGTCAATTCTAGCAAGAGTGAGTTGGGGGTTGACTAGAGTACCCTCTTGGAGTTATGATCCCTATGTTAAGTATGTTATATGAATCTTGATAAGATGAAGACAATGTCATTGCTCCACCCCTAACAAGGTCAATCAGGAAGTCATATTTGTTAACAGTTACATACAATTGTATGATTCAATAACCGAATAGATGGTCAATCCACCATTGAGATGATTGGAGAATACTCTAAAAACATTTTGCTCATAGTTCTTAAAAATTAGGGGATGTCTACATGGTTGATTGAGTTGTTAATTAAAACAACCATTAAAGGAGCATAGAGATGAAACCTTATAAAGTTACATATGATAAGAGATAAATAATGTTCTATGTTTGATAAGAGCCAGCGAGTATGACTTTTAAGTAATGTGTTATTAGAATAGATATAATTTCAGGATGATAGATAGAATTTAAAGTTGAAAGTTACTATTAGATTTGTACATGTTGCACAACAAGTTTCTATGTTCAATATTTGCAAATGTCTTCTAATGTGGGGGTTTTTGTGCTGACCCAAGATGAGATATGTATCAATGATGTGACATCACCATTATATGCATGTAACCATGTGAAGGTAAAATGATGGGTTTCAAAGGAAGTACCCATCTTGATTTACCTTGGATTTCAGGGGTGAAATCCCTGTTAGGGGTTTATAGTTGTAAGGCCCCTAAATTTCTTTATGAGTTGAATAAGATTAAATACCAGAATTTAATTCTTATAACCCTAATATAACCATTTGATATTCTTTGAAATCATAAAACAAGCATAATTTTCAAATTTGGTCCAATTTGGACATTGTTTGACCAAGTTATGTAATTTTATGCACATTTTGAACTTTTCTACAATTTACCCAATTGAGAGGTTTTCTTTGCAATTTATCACTTGAAATATGTTCCTTGGATATTGTCTCATCATTCTTCAACTTGTTGAGCCATGGGGAAGCTATTTAAACCTTGGTTTGAAGGTGTTTTCCTCTAGGGTATTTTAGGGTTTACCCCTTCACGAATGAGTTACCTTTAGTAGCTAATCAACTAATGAATTATTTGATTGGGTTGGAAATTCGACAAAGGAAATCTAAGAAGGTGTATATGGAATATGGGGGAGCTTATTGTGTGTGTTCTTGTATATTCATAATAGTTTACGGCCACAGACACATGGGGAAGCTACTTTTACACCTCATGCTTGCTTCCATCCTTATCCATGGGCTATATTTACCTCTTCCTTGCCCAAGTATGAAACTTTGATTGATTTATCTTTCATCTAACCTTGAGAAACGACTCCACTCTATTTTTCTGTGGAACCAAGTTCTCTAAGGTAAAGGACAACCTCTTTTTGGAGAAGAAGGTCTCCTAGAGCTCCATCAAGCCCTACCTAGGGTTTCCAAGGTCATCTTCTAGGGATTTCAACCAAGGTAAGTTTTTTTATTCCTTCCTTCTCCATTTATCTTTATCTTATCCTTCCTTATACCTTTCTCCAGGTAGGAACCTTTCTGTTCCATGGTAGAAATTTCTCTAAAGCTCTAAAATCCTACCTTTCTTGCTCCTTATGCTTAAGGTTTGCTCATTTGATGAAGAAAGGTGCTAGATGGACGAGTTCACAGCTTATGCTTGGATTTCCTACCCTACCTACTCATGTTTTCTTCTGTTTGGGAGATTAGCTTCTACTTAGAGGCAAATTTAATAACTTGCTCCACATTTATTGCTTACCATAAGCTTGCTAGGTCAAGTTCTTGCTTGAAAATGATGATCCATGCACTAAAAAGTTATGCTTGACTTGGATATCGATTTTTATAATGTTCCCTATTCTGATTTCATTTCTAGATGAACTTGTGATCATTTGTATATTATTCCTAATGTGTAATATGACTTGGATCAGGTTGGTTTGACAACCTATGGTGCTAAGAACCTATCAACCAATGGTCAATTTTAGGATTTTAAGCTGATTTCTTCTATAAACCCATGAACTGATGATGGTACCATTGCAACAACCCTATGGTGTTGTATTCATGACAATTGATGGAGGTAATCAAGGGTGTCAACTGTCTTTCACCCCTTAGGTCGTGTTTTGGCCTAATTAGAATCCTAGTGATTAACAACTAAGTACCCTAATGATGCTATCAATCAATGGTGATATTAGTTTGATATTTGATGTTGATTAATGAATATAGTGCTGATCTAACAAGCTATGGTGACTTAATGGTCACTAATGATGGTGCATAAGGTCTCCAAAACCTATGGTGAGTTAATCATATAGTCGTAGAATCAATTAAGCCTTAGACGAATGGTTTCTTGGGCCACTTGATGCAATGGTCGGACCTATACTGTAATTGATGGTTTTAACATATGAACTTGACCCAATGGTCAAGATTTAATGTTTATTCCTCAAATAAAGTGGAATGATGGCTAATGTAATATTTTGGTCCTAATAATATGATTTAGACGGTTTCCTTTATATGATCAACTTAAGGAGCTTATTTGTTGGCAATGGACGACTTATTTTAAATGAACAGTCAATTGTGGGTTTTACCCTACTCTCAACAGAACCCTTATTGTTGTTAATAAAAGGATGTCTAGGGTTAAATGGTGAATTTTATATATCGCAACTCAGTAACATCGTATATGATTCGTTCAAGGTGTTTACTTATGTAAACAACCAATGGTCTTACCTTTTATGCATCCAATCGTTCTGGGTGACATTGTGATATGGTGATATGGTTGAATGATGATGGAACAAATGGAGGGTTGCCCTTAATAAATAGTCTTACCTATTCACTCATATGAATAGAAGGTATGATAACCATATTGTATTGATATGTAACCCTATTTATGTATAGCTTATTATACCTAGCTTTAATATAAATAAATGATGGTAATTGGGTATGAATAGTCCTTGAATGATTAATACAATCATGGAGTACTCTCTTATTGTTGTTGAAACCCTAGTATGCTATAACCCGATGGTTACACCTTGATTTATGTGTGGGTTCATACTTGAGAATAATATGGAATGTGATGGTGATGCTTCACCATGTGCATCCATGATCTAATGGGGATGCCGTGAGTTAGGGTTTGGATATAAGTGTTGATTAGTAACATTAATATAATTTATCTTGTTGAACCTAACTCTAATAAAAATAGATAAAGATGAGTATTCATGTTTAACATTCTTATATGAATGGAATGGTGATGGAATAACCTCCTTAACATGATCACAACCTTAATGTGTTAATTGGTGGTTATCATAGCGACATGGTGGATACTTTCTTATGCTAAACATGTGCATTATGAATATGATAAGTGTTAGTCATATCTAGATTCCTTGCATGTTGTTGTAATAAAGGAATGTTCTTAATTTTAATATAACCCTAATATGATTGTTTATTAATATATCCTAGCTCATTAATGCATTCTGATCTGGTGTATTATATGTAAGTGATGTTGTTGAGCCTTGTTACAAGGAATGAAAAAATAATGATGATCTTACAGGGCATAGTATGATGGTCTTAATGACCTTTGGGCATGGTTGAGCCCTGAATGAGGTCTAACCCTCTTGTGTTGATAAGGGTTGATACCCTTTGATATTGTGAAAAGGATTTCAATCTTGTGATAGTATGATGACTAGTGTGGTCTCATGAATGGCAAGTGAATAGTACCATGTGATGATGAGATGAGAAATTATGTTTCACAAATTTTATATCTTTCAAAAGTTGTGTTATTTATATGATAGATAAAAGTGAATTTGGATTTGTATGTCCACTTGTTTGGCACAACCTTAATTCACCCAATTGGCATAACTAATCAGATGAAACTCTAATCATGTAGTGCCCTGTGCCATAGATCCATCTGAGTGTCAGAACTTTCCAGATGGTGAAACGAATATTCCTAAGGGAAACTCAGAGTGCATACTGATGAGTATGCGGGGTGGTTGGCATCCTGAATTCAAGTGTTTAGGGAGGATGACTACAATCGTACCTAGCCCTCAGTTTGAGAACAGCTATGGTCGTGTTTTGATGATTATATATGTGATGAGATTGTAGGACAATTGTGGTTGTACCTCGGATGGTAGGGTATGCAGACCCACCTCCTTTCACTAGTGTTGTGACCTGTACTAAGGACGAACTAGGTTGTTAGTAGCTTGACCTTTTGTGTTGTTGTGGCAGACCCATACTGACTAGGGACATAGAATATCTTAGGAGTCTGACTCTTCTTAGATCTAGTATGAAACTAATTTCAACTTAGTAGTGGTCAGTTGGATTTTGAGTGGTATCCTCAAATTCCTCAGGGCATAATAATTGATGTAATACATCCGTGTAGCATATTTGTTTAGGGTTATACACATCATTGCACATTGGATGATAGATCTTGTTTTTTATCTTTACATAAAGATGATGCTTAGTGAAACAAAGAGATAGTATATATACTTATGTGGTAGATATGCTTAAGATTATGATCGGCCTTTTTCACGCGTCTGGAAATGAACGCGGGACAAAGGAAGGAATCAAGCTTTAAATTTATAACCCGAAACCTTCTAGACCCCCACAACTTTATTACGGGGTCAAAGTAGATATACATGGTCGAACACAGGGACGTGGTGATGTTTAGGATGCTACAGATCTCGTTCTTTAGTCAGATAAGCCAAGACAATAATCGATAAAAGTAACTACTAGAACTAGTCTAGCGGGTTGTCACGATATAAAACAAAACAAAGAAAACAAAACAAAACAAAATAGAGCTCGTGAGTCTACTAATCAGAGAAAGAGAGTTCCTGGCTATGCAACCACAAATGGGGCAGTCTATGCAATCGTTCTCGGGCATAGACAACCCTCGAACACCCAAGCAAGCATCTAGTATGCACGGTGGCATCTGTCCTGTGGGGTCGTCCCACTCGCTCTCGCGATGCGTGACTAAAACCATCAACAATATGTCAATGACCCTCTCTCGAGGAATGACATATCAACACCTCAGAATACACTAAGTTCCCTCTCAGGTCTTAGGATATTCCGGGGTGTCAGGAACAGAATACCTCGGATCATCCTCCTCTCGGGTTCAGATCCAAACTATCATCTCTTAGCTATTCCTACAACGGATCTCTCGATACAGGTATAAACAACAGTTCAAGCGAGTAAGAGATCAACCAAACTAGCAATCATAACTTGGAAAGAGAAAATAGAACATGCAACATACTAGATCTGATATGAATCTACTTGCTTAAGGCAAAAGTACATAAACATGCCCAGATTGGGCTACATAGACAAGAAGGAGCTAACTAGCCATAGACAAGCATAGTTGGCACCGAACAAAGACGGATAAACATCGTTTGTACAAGAAACAAAGGAATGCAGTAGAATGAAAGAGAAGAGGGAAGAGATATATCCCGTAGAGGAGAGGTGGCTCTCGCTCCTCGACCTCTGTGCAGGTCGGATCTCAGCCCTTGGGTCTTCTCTTCATCCCCCTGGACTCCTAGGCTCTCTCTCTCTAGACCGTATCGGGCAGGCCGTATCGAGCAGCCCGTATCAGGCAACCCGTATTGGGCAGCCGTATCGGGCAATCGTATCGGGCAACCGTATCGGGCAGTAGACTTTTGGGGAACTCGACACACTAGCTCCTTGGTCTAGGAACTAGCTCTTGTAGGGTCCTCCCTCTGGGTCCTCTGCTCTGTAGGTTGGTAGCTGCTATTTATAGGCAACGAGTTGATGATAGTTGTAGCTTTTATTGGTCCACGTGTCCTTCATCCGTGGCTTCGATCTTTAGGCATCAGGTCGGCCAATACGATTGTCTCTTGAAGACCGTGTCGGGCAGGAGGAGTGTCAGGCAGCTGTATCGGCCAGCCATATTAGGCAGGCCGTATCGGGCAGCCGTATCGGCCAGACCATATCGGACAGGCCGTATTGGGCAACCATATCGGGCAACTGTATCGGCCAGGCCCTATCGGACAGTCGTATCGGCCAGGCCCTATCGGGAAGCCGTATCAGCCAGCTGCAGGAATTCTTTTCTTTTCAGGTTCGATACTTGAGAGTCCCAAAATTGGCTAGTTTCGGTGCCTGCAAGTCTAAAACAGGCTAATTAGCTACATTATTGGCTATTTTCACTACATTATCTAATGGAGAGACAGAAAACATAAAACATGAACAAAAGAGTGCATATTAAGACTAAAGTGGCACAAAACTATAGATAAAATGCATAGAAAATATGCACTAATTTGGGTGTTATCAGATTGTAGATGTGTACATACAATAGCCATGCTTATGTTGATAAATATACAATAGCCATAGTAATGAATCTTTGAGAAAGTTGATTAGATATCTAGTGTGTCCTAGAGTCGTCCCTATACTCTCAGGTCCGAGAAGGAAAAGTTTGTATATTGTGTTTCAAACAATTCAAAATTTTGTTAGCATGTTAATGTTTGTTGTGTGGCATATACAAATATTGTTCTCATGTGTATATATGTTGTGGCTAAGGTGATAGAATATCAAATTCTTGGCATAGTATGGATATAAGAAATATGTTGGTCTCTTATGCAAATGTTTCTAACCGGGTGCTGACGTTGTAATCAGTTTTAATTCACCCATATTTTTGGGTATGTGATTAATTAGTGATCAATTGTGCTTTATGTTTTATTAATCTCATTTAGTGTAACGGGTTCTCACAACTATGGTGATAAAGATCTGATATCTTATTCTAGAGGGGGTCAGGAACATAGTCGGGGATCAAACAAAGGAAAATGAAAATAATAAGAAAGCTACATAAAATATAAATTAAGTCCCAAGAACGAGATGGTTTTTATGTATTGTGCAAAGACAAGACACATTGTTGATGATCGCTATAAGTTACAACAATAATTTAGAGGGAAAATGCTGGTGAAAAAGAAAAAACAACCTAATAATGATAATTAGAATGAGAATACCCTAATTTTGATGTTATTGCATCATCATCCATGAATTTCTAGAATTCATGGATTATGGACTTTGGTTATTCACACCACGTGTCACATAGAGAGTGGTTCTCCTTTTATGAATGTTTTTGTTAGCATAATTATTAGTTGGGCATAGGCCTATTGTATTTTCTCTTTCTTTCTTCTGTAAGAACACTTAAGTGAGGATCCATCTATCACTTGTTAAGTGTATCCATAGCTCCTATATATAGGAGAGAACATATTGATATTCACTTAACTTGATTAAACCTTTCTACATGGTCCAATTTGACCTACCAATGGCACTGTGGAAAGGTATAAGCTCTTGCACTATCAATCATCCTCTCTCTAATACATGTTTCCTATCCCATACTCTTATTCTACCTCCAATTTTACCACAATAGTAGACACGACATATATTCCCAAATGTCCACCTAATGCCCTATGAAATCCTAGTTGAAAATAAGTCATGATGGAGGAGATGAAGTATCTTTATGATAATCAGACATAATATCTAGTCACACCACAAACCTATATTCCCAAATGTCCAACTGATGCCCTATGTAATCCAAGTTTTTAGCCATGATGGAGGAGATGAAGGCTCTGTATGATAGTGAAACATAATATCTAGTCGTACCACAAACTATGAAAGAACATTATTGGTTGTCAGTGGGTGCACTCTATCAAACACCATTCTGATGGTTCTATCGAGCAACTAAAAGTAGGGCTGGTTGCCAAAGGATTAACATAAACATTCAATGTAGATTACTTCAAATGATTTGTTCCAGTGACAAGGATCACCTCTGTTCGCATTCTGATCTCTTTGGTGATTCATTTTGATTGGCCACTTTTTCATCTTGATGTAAAGAATGCCTTTCTTCATGATGATCTTTTATAGGAAGTCTACATGCAACACCCCCTAGATTTGTTACTGAGGGTTAATCATCATGAAACGTTTGTCACTTTTGACAATCATGTTATGGCCATAAAAGATATACATGTGTCTCGTTTAACAAATTAAACACTGTTCTTGAGAAACATGCTTTCTGGAGATTGACTACCAATCAGTTTGTAAAGAGACAGACCCGATAGGGGATCCACTTTTCACTAAGTTCAAATGATACACTACAAGAGCCATGTAATATTAAAGTAATGAAAACAAAAATACTACAAAGTTACATGATCATCTAGATAAAATTGTTTCTCATGGTACAAGATGACATGACATAATAAAAAGTATACATCTAAGGCCAGTTGCAGAGGGAAAGCTAAATATTCCAAGCTATCCTTAAGTCAATGTCTTGTACATGATATTCTTGAGTGCTTTTCCTGTAATGTACCTGCACCTGGGTGAAAGGGAGCATCACCTAGAAAATAGGAAAGAAAGGCATGTAGGTCAACAAAAGCTGAGTATGTACATATAATAAGCTCTTTGGGTATTATATTGGGTTACAAGTGCAGAAAGGGATATTCCCACGAGAAGAGGGTTGAATTGGGCAAGTTCAAAAGAATTACAATAAGAGAAATGATGCATATTAAAATTTAGATTACAAGCACGAGAATAAGAGTCTTTCCATAACAGTTAACCAAAATTCTAATTTAAAATAATAAACATTTTCATGCATAACAACGTAGACTAAATATACCTAAAATAGGGCCACAACACCATAGGATCATGACCTACAAGAAATAAGGGTGGAAATGCACACCCCACATGGAATATGCACACCCATAATAAGTATGGTTGTACATAAGTATCACTATTCTATATATTTTAGTCAAACATGTAGCATGCATAAATAGAGTGGCAAGACTAGCATTTTATTCAATTTCACATAAGTGACAATCATAGTAAGAGGGCTCCAAGAACACATCATAAACAAGGTATCAAAACAACCACATCAATATAATGAATTAAAATAGGAAGTATAATTGTCCAATCAATTGGATATCCATGGGAATTAATAATTCAAGAGATGCCTCATTAAAAGAATGTAGGTCAATCAAATAATGCCCAAAATAAAATAGAGGATACATACATGATCTTCAATATTAGTAGCTAACTCAATAGGAATATACTTGGTCCATGAAGTCAAGCTTTCACCCTAATAATATATTGGATATGTTAGGAAAACTAAAGAAAACCTATGTACAAATTCCTAGTATTCCTATTTTTCTTATCCCAGTCTCGATCGCCTAAATACATATTAGGGTTTTAGTCCTATTGAGTGGATATATGATCCATTTGGTATTTGTTTTTGTTCTGATATCCAACTTTAGTTACATATTCCTAAATATTTCTTGGTTACAAACATGTGTTTAGGAGTAATCTATATTCCTTTGATTTAGGTCTTGTAGTTTTATTCTCTCTATATTTACTGTATGACTTAGGTTTATTCCATTAGGGTTGAGTGTACACTACATATGAGGTGCATTTATTGAGAGGTTCTTATTGAAAGAATTTAGGGTTATAGTCTCTCATATACTTATATTCTAAATACATGAATACCTCCTATTATGGGAAACCCATAGTTTACAATATCATAATACATTTTAATGCCAAAGATTGGTCATATTGTAGATGCTCCTACTCGCTTTCATTATTAATCCCAAAATTGGTCAACATATTTAGATACATTCCCTATATACATCTTCTTATTTATACTTACGATCAATATTTCAATTTCGGATTTCCATTTCATGAAATGAATCACAATGATATCTTCAGCGACACTCACAATACTAAGTACTAAGGCAACAAATCATTTGATCTGGATTACTGTTACATTCAAGATTCACTAAATGTTTATTGAGGATTATAATCTATAGGAAATTATTGTATACTATCTTACCTATTGTTATTCATGAGTTTAATACTAGTAATCCAGATCAATTACATATAGACCATCAATATAGGAGAGGATGGTGGGGTTCTAGGTCTTCTGTTGTCCACTGGAGGTGGTGCCCATGCCCTACATACCTGGTGGAAGGCACAAGGTAGGATAAGGCTTGGTTAAACAATGGTCAGGGGGTAAGCAAAGGAGAAGAGAGGAAAGAGTCAATGAGATTACAATTGACATTGTCAACTGGGTTGCTGGGTGTTAGATGGGAAGTAGGTGTAGGTGTAGGTGCAGTGAAGACATGTAGGCTGTAGGAAGGGAGTTGATGAAGGATATTCCTTTCGTGGTGGTCTCCATGGCATCCAATGTGGTGAGCAATGTGAGTGAACTAGTTTAAATGATGAGATGGTTTACGATGGTGGTAGGTACAAGTCTAAATTACATGTTATTCTGAAACTATTGCCAACCATTGCCAGTAGGAAAGAAGTAGGTGAAGCTTAAGAGGAGGGAGGTAGAGGAGAATAACAGACGTGGTATGTCATGTCTGGGCCACTGAGGAAGATTGCAATGTCCATGATTTACTATATTCATTGAGTGTTTAGTTGAGTCCCTCACAGCCATGTGATAGTGATGGAAGTACATGATCTCTAAGATGGTGGGCAGAAAGGTTTCATTGCGACTGTGCACTAGGGAAGACAGACCCAGGGTGGCTATGTGTTAGGCCCACAAACATATAGAGGATAAGAGAGAAGAAGGTTGGGTTTTAGTGGTGGAGGCAATCTTGTCTTGTGTTTGTTGCTTAAGCCGACGGCAAGAACTTTTAATCATGACCATGACAGGCTCTGGACCTGCTGCATCGCCACACCAATATTGGTTGTGGAGATGTCGGAGCGGAGACACTTATTGATGATGGCGTTCTGGGTACTGAAGGATGTAGGGCTCCATTGGGGCCTAATCTGGCCTACACTTGCAAGTTGCAGATGCCCTGGTGGAGGAACACTTTGTCTATGGGTAATGACGCAATGAGGGAGAAGAAGACTATGTAAAGGAATAAGGGATGTGTTGTCATTCTGGGTGCCATTGGGGTGTTTTTCCAGTGACTATAGAAGACAACAATGATTTCCATATTGTCATCGCCGCTACGTTCGGGGATAAGGGAGAGTGATTGTGGTGGTAGACTTGTTGTATTCATGGTCGGGCATCGCCGATGGTTGGGAGGGGGAGGTGCGAGTAACTACTAGCACATAGGTAATGTGTTGGAGGTGTCTTTATTAATGCATATGAAAGCTAAGAATTCAATTAATCAAATGATTATCAAATGGGGTTTGATTGACCTAGAATTTTACATGTCGACTGATTAAGGTGTGATGAACTCATTTTCAACATAAATTTTATCTTTTTGAAAATATTTATATGAGATTTATGTACTCATAAGTTAGTATTAATACATTTAATGAGTTTCTTAATTAGACCTGATGCATTAGCACATATTTTATATTTACATTCATAAAATAAACTAGTAGCGATTCTAGGATGCCAATTTAGGTCAAAAGTAATTAATTGGTTTATCCTAACCCTACTAATCAGTTCATTTTGTTGTTTTATTCTAAAAATTCAAACATAAATTTTTATTTCCACATGTATGATATTATCTAACTGCAACTCTACCCAATCCAATCTAAATTGGGGGCAAAAGGATTAAACACTATACTCACTAAAAAAGCCTACACGAGGGAGGTTTAAAAATATATACCTAGGGTATGTTACAAAACTCCACCCCTTAAAGATAATTTTCTCCTCAAAATTAGTCTATTTTCAACCTAGCCCACAATTATGCCAAACCAAAAAAATTACACACCATTTTTTATTAGTTACTTACCTACAAGTGACCTAGATATTAGATGTTACGCATGTATTATTCTCTACAACTGCTATTTACTTCAAATAGTGATAAGTTAAGCTATATTCCTAAATGAATAAGCATAAGTACTCCTCCCCATAAAAGGATTAATATGTATTCTATCTAAACATCTATAGAGGCAGTAGAGGTACATAAACTTAGTCATTCATATCTAAAACTCCTTCTTACTTTCTTCTTCACACTTAGGCCTAGGATCTCAGGTCGATATGCTAGTCTAGTGCTTCTTCAATAAAGGGTTTCTCTACAATTCAGATTTTCTTATGGTGCTGACTTGATTCCAAAACCATCGATAAAATCTGAAAACTTTTCTTTTTGTACATAAAAATAAATAATGAAAATAATTTTGACGATATAAACTTTGCGTTGAAAAATCCAAATTGGCACCAAAAATCAATCTGAGGACCAAGTTCACCACCTTCAACAACACAAGACATATATCATTAGTCCAAAATCACTTAGTTCTTCAAAATTGTCTATTATTCTAACACCTAAATGACATATGACCACCTTTCTAGTTTGTAAGCATAAGAGGAAGAAGATTTTATTGTTACGCCTAGTCAACTACTGTCAAACCCTAATAAAGCATGACATCCACCATTCACTGTGTCATGCATAAACATAATTTGCACTACTTTGTCTCCAAACCTTTGGGAGTCACAAGATTATTAAAAAATTTATGAAGAATTTTAGGGTTTTCCCATCACTATCTAGTTTACAATCATAGCGCCTTCACAGGATAAGGTAACGTATACAATTAAGACACTTATCTTGGTTATTAGATGATCATGTAATATTGGAGATGATAGAGGTGAACAATTAAGGATATCTATTGAAACTTATACCTTTCATCAAACAAAAAGGCATGTATGTGGTAGATCAAGCTCAATGAGCATGGTAACCAGTCCGTAAATAAATGGATTTGGACAATGCTATGCGGATATACTCCATGTTAAAGACAAGACATGTCAATCCACAACATAACTAATTCAGATTATCAGTTACCATTGATGGGATATGATAATTTTGATAACTTGGGCTAGGGTCTATGTTTGTTACCTATTCACATTTGGTTCTAAAGTGGACATATTCAAGGAATGTCAATAAGAAACAATTGGAAGGGGTTAAGGAGGGAACAAGGATTAAGTCTAAACATGTGTGTTCAAGTCGTCCTAACTTCATAGTAATTGTACTAGCTTCCCAACTTATGCATAGCAAAATCCTAGTCTCATGAAGAAGGTAGGGGTAACTAGGGTTAGTAGAGACCAATCTAGAGAGGGATTTAAAAACCTAATTGGCATTCCACCATTAGGAAATAGGTATATCAACAACCTCTAAGGGTGACCTACTCAATTAAAGGTTAACCTAGGATAACTTGAAATAGTAAAGTTACCAACTTCTTAGGTTATGATACCATTTTGTAAAGAGTGGACATGAGAGGGGATCCACTCTTCACTAAATTCAAATGATACAATGAAAGAGCGATGTAATACTAAAGCAAAAAAAAAAATCAATTACAAATTTACATGATCATTCAGATACAATTGTTCCTCACGATACAAGATGGGATGACATAATAAAAGGTATACAAATAAGGCCAATTGTAGAGGGCAACCTAGATATTCCAAGATATCTTTAAGTCAATATCGTGTACATGATCTTCTTCAATCCTTGTCCACTAATGTACTTACACTTGGGTGGGAGGGAACATCACCCAAAAAATAGGAAACAAATACATGTAGGTCACAAAAGGTTGACTATGTACATATAATAAACTATTTGGGCACTATATTGGGTTACAAGTCCAAAAAGGGATATTCCCACAAGAAGAGGGATATTTGAAATTGGGTAAAATTCAAAAGAATTTCAATAAGAGAAATGAGGCATATAAAATTCAGATTACAAGCATGTGAATAAGTGTCTTCCCATAACTGTTAATCACAATTCTAATTTAAAATAATAAACATTTGTATGCATAACAATGTAGATTACATATCACTAAAATAGGACCATAACAGCATATGATCACGACCTAAAAGAAATAAGGGTGGAAAAACACACCCGATATGGAATATGTGAGCCCTTTATAAGTATGGTTGTACATAGGTACCACTATTCTATATATTCTTGTCAAACATGTAGCATGTATCATTTTAATCAATTTCACATAAGTGACAATCATAGAAAGAGGGGTCCAAGAACTCATCATAAATAAGATATCTCAACAACGACATGGATATGATGAATTAAAATAGGAAGTATAACTGTCCACGCAATTGGATTTCCAAGGGAATTAATAGTTCAAGAGATGCCTCATTAAAAGAATGTAGGTTCAGTCAAATAATGCCCAAAATAAAATAGAGGATGTACATACATGATCTTTAAAACTAGTGGCTAACTAAATAGGAATATACTTTTTCCACGAAGTCAAGTTTTCACCCTAAGAACGTATTGGGTATGTTAGGCAAACTAAATAAAACCTACGGATAAATTCCTAGTTTCAATTTTCATATTTTTCTTATCCTAGTTTCGATCACCTATATACATATTAGGGTTTTAGTCTTATTGAGTGGATATAGGTTTCATTAGATTTTTTTAGCTCTAACATCCATCTTTAGTTAGCTATGTCTAAATATTTCTTGATTACATATATGTGTTTAGGAGTAAACTTCATTCCTTTTATTTAGTTCTTGTATTTTTATTTTCTCTATATTTATTGTATGACTCAGGTTTATTCCATTAGGGTTGAGTATACATTGAACATTAGTTGCATTTACTAAGAGTTTCTTATTGAAAGAATTTAGGGTTCAAGTATCTCCTATACTTATATTCTAAATACATGAATACATCCTATTATGGGAAACCCATAGTTTACATTATCATAATACATTTTCATGCCAAAGATTGGTCATGCTATACATGCTGCTAATCACTTTGATTATTAATCTTGAAATTAGTCAACATATTCAGATACACTTCCTATATACAACTTCTTTTTTATAATTACCATCAATGGTATAACTAATTATATTTCAATTTAGACTTTCCACTTCATGAAATGAATCACAATGATATCTTCAGCTACACTCACAATACTAAGTACTAAAGGAATGTATCAATTGATCTAGATTGCCGTTAATTCATGATTAACTGAATGGTTATTGAGGATTAGAATCTATACGAGTTACTAGTTATTAATATGTAAGCTAACATATTTACCTATCCTAAATCACACGTCAAAAAGAAGCATATCTAAAGTAGTCAGACTCTTAGATTTTTAACCCGACTCTTAGGCCCTTGCAACTATTATATGTGGTCTGATGTATCAATCGTGGTAGATCAACTGGGACAAAGTTGGTGGTGTGAAGTATGTAGAATCTTATCTCAGTTACACCGACCAAGAAAGTAGATAAAGATGGTTTTCCCAAAGGAATGATATGACATCAAACAAACAAAACAAGCAAGGGAAAAAGTAATATAATAAAACAAGAATAAGATCAAACAAGAGTGTTGTAACAAAATATGGATGGGAACTTGGATTGGGTTTTCCTACTAAGATCACTCACCAACATGCAATACTCACACCCCTTTGTATACCCTTAGAAAGATTATAAACATTCATCATATGTGTCTAATCCCTCCTCTCTTGAGCTTAGGATATATCTAAATTATATGGTTGTTTCTCTCTCAAGATGGAAAACAAACAATCACAAATATAACTATATAACCATTATATAGCTTTAACATTCCAACATTCTCATTCATTCATGTAATTCCAAAACACTTTGATAAGGTTAGTATTACTCTTTCTAGACACCAACAATCAAATAAGACAAGATGGTAGCTAATTACACAAGTGAAGCATTAAGACCAAGAGAGTGTAGATAATATTTGCTAAGAGAATGTATATTCAAAAGGATGTAAGTATATACATGTTGGGAGAGACTTAGTGGATACTCCCAACCCAAGCAATGATTTTAGCCACTCATGTTCATGAGTAGCATTAGAAATTTACATAGGTGAAGATACATCAAGATAGACGTAGTGATAGATGAACAACAAGAGAGGGATGATAGATCTAAAGAAGCATGAAGGCGATACACCAACAGTACTCCTTCAAAATTGGATATGGTGTTGAAGTAGAGGATGGATGGCAACTCCTTCTCTCTCGAAGACGGTGGTGATCTTCTCTCTATTTGAGATCCTCATCTTTAGATATAGAAGATCGGTGGAGGGGACTCTGGAGTGCAGCAACACTTTGTAATATCTTTGATGATCCAACTCCTTGAATGGACAAGATGGGGGGTCTAATTATAGGTTCTGGCCACTGACTTAATCAGTTGCAGAGGCTGCTACATTGAGTAGGTGTCGGTCGATACTAGTGGTTAACTCTTTCGACAACAAGACACTTTAGTGCGACCCCAAGAGATATGGAGGTCATCAGTTGCTCGAGTGGATGCTCTTACTTCAATCGTTAGGAATGTAGACTCATCAGGCACATCAGTTGCAAAAGCTATCTGCCTATAGCAACTGTCATGCATGCTTCTCCTTTCAGTCATAGGGCTTGGTGACTTTGTAGCGACCGAAATAGGTTCAGTTACATTGCGGTCGCTACACAAACTCTAATGACCATAATGTTTCTAGATACCATCAGTCGAAGGACTGTTGGCTTCTAGTGTAATGATAAATGAGAATTCTACATAGAGCAAAGAGGGTTCTGAGTTTAGGTAGTCGCATCAGGTTTTGTCAAAATATTTAGAATTAATTAGACAAGTCTCAAAAAGGGGTTCAATATAAAGAATAAGTAAGCACATAATGTCCACAAAATTGGATTTTATCAACTCCCCCAAACTTCAAATCTAGTTGGTCCTTAGACTAACAAAAAGAATCAAAGCATCGAGTGATGAGATATAGTTGTTTTCTTTTTAATAAATACACTGCCAAAAAATTATCCCATCCTTACAAAAAACCCTTTATGAGAGGCTTGGTCCACTCACTAAGGTCCTATTCCCTCCCCTTATTTCTAAAATTGCACAACTTTATGCACCTACCACTGCCTTTTGTAGTAAATGAATCTCCCTTGCAATGTCCTCCTTTCCTCAGTTCCTATCCGTACTCATAAACAGTTCCTGCAAGGGGTAGCTTTTACACCCTACCTTTATTTTGGTTTCATCTAAGATATTATTCTGGGGTAGGTTAGGATTTAAATGTTTTCATACATTTCATAGTTTACCTAAACCATAATGTTGTCGTAAAGAGATTTTTGCCCAATTGGGCCCCAATGTAGTGTCAGGTGGTTGTGCGAGTTCTACTTTGAAATGTAGGTGTGTTAAAATTGGCTTCCAAATTCCACTACCAGGTATGACATATCTGCATTCATCAGTCCACATTCCACTACTAGGCATGACATACTCTGCATTCACGAGTGCAATGGTACACCAGCTGTATGAAATCCTTCAACATCTTTCCAAGAACACCTCTCATGATTTTATCTCTTTTTGATTTTTTATTTTTGTCATTGGCTTGGGAAAAAGGGATTGGTAATGTTTTGGGTGTCCAAGCTTCTTTTGATCCCAAAGCGGGGATTTTTTAGAACCGGATGGGGTAGATGTTTCCAACTCACTGGAGGTGTATACTTTCCAACTAGTACCATGAGGCTAGGGTGATTGATTGGGAGTATGGTTGATTAAGTCCTTATTTCTAGGGTTTTTCAAAGGTTCAGGAGTGTTCTCCCGCTTTCCACAATATTTTAATGTAAGAATGGATTAAGATTATATTTTTATGTCATTTTATCTTATGTAAATTCGTAGCTCTTTTATACCACTCCTGAAATGATTACTCTATAAGATAGCATAAGGACAAACAAATCTAATAGTGGGGGAAGTAACTAAATCTTGGAAAGGTAAATCTCAAGTTATTTTCATAGGAACGATTCATTTCATGAAAAAAAGTTCAAAGTTCAATTTTTTTTCAAAATTTCCTACACTAAGAATTTGTCTAATACTTTTGAGAATTGGATTAAAAGGAAATAAAATAAGTCTAATGCCCATTTATAACTCCCCCCAATCTTATCACACACTCCACCCCAGAGTGTCAAAGATGAAGGTTTTAGATATAAACGAGCCCAATTTATTGTTGTTGTTATTCAAAAACTACCCATTTAGGTTGCAGCAACATGTCAGCATATCCTACTCAGAGTGTGTGATGATGTTCATGCTTCAAGATTTCAACTTTTACGTCCCTTGGTACCAAGGTTTTTGTGATGACCCTATTTTTAGAAATGTAATATCCAATATACTAGTTGGCAACAAACATTGAACAAAATAGTTTATCTACATATGTTGATGGGTGTATGGGTCATCAAACCATGTATTGATTAAAAACAACTAAGTCAAATATAGTGTCAAGTGATGTACCTATATAAACAACGATTGGCAATGTGGGTTTGGTTAATCATGCCATGGATTATGCGGTTCAATGCCCATATACATATTTAATGATAAAATTTAGCATTTTATGTCAAACCCTATCACGCATCCTTCTTTTTTGGGATGAGTTCTCCTAGCCCCATGATTTAGATTGGATGGTGAACAATGTCTTTCACCTCCATCTCCCTCAGAGACACCAACAACTTAGTATGCTAAACTATCGTGTCATGAGATCCCATCTCATGAGGCAAAATACATTTCCTAACGAAATAGATTTTTGCTGATCAAAGAGGGCTATAAAAATCAATGACATGAATCCTATAGGGAGATACTCTGTGAGAGTGAACCCTTTCCTTCTACCATTCTCCACTCCATTTTGCAGTGACCAAGTGCAGAGAACATAGGGGTTTCGAGTAGAATATTGAAGACTCATGTTGTTCCTTGCCAAGACTCATGTGTGCGGTGACATTCCTCTGGGCATGGCGGATGGACATGATGGGAGGAGGCGATCGGGGTCTGGTCTCGATCAATTGAGTCTTAACCTGATCTGATCTTAGGTTGATAATAACTAACTTGGTGGGTTCTGGGTGAAACCGAGCTAGATAGGAGTCAAATAAACAATACAAGCCTCAATCACGAGGTGAGATCCTGAGCTACTAAGCCCGAAGACCCAGCAATGCGGTGACATCCTAGTTATTGAAGGACTGGAGGGGCAATCAGATGTGAGGCCATGCACGCCTCCAGTCTCCAATGCCTAAGTTCCTACTACCACGATCAAGGTGGAGGCATTCATGGAACCCAACTCTAGAACCTGGGGGGCTTCTAGAACAAGTCAGATTCCTACTACATGATGCACACAATGTTGACGACACTGCAAGGGTGAAGAAGGAGACCTGAAAGGGAACAAGGTTGAGACTAGAGATGGATAGGGAGGTCCTTCCTCTTTTCCATCGATCACCATAGATGGTCTCCGAAAGAGACGAGTGACACTATAGTTGATCGCAATCAGGGGGGCGAGATGAGAGTAGATCTAGATCGGGCCTAATGACCCTCCAAACTAGTCGACTTAATAGCAAGAGGAAGCCACACTCCAAAGCACCACATGGAAGCAATCTAGACCTCCCAAGAGAGGATCCAAAGACCCACTTACATCCAAAAGGTAAATACATGTTTGCATTTTTGATAAATACACTAAATTTAGAAAATGCCTAGTAAATAGCTCTAGTATCCAATAAATTCCCCAAAAATACCTTTAGACTCAGAAAAATGTACACTTTATTACATAACCCTTAGATCAGGCTTTTGAAGAGAAAATAATGATGATATTTAATTTAGATGATAATGATTCTTTTAAGATTATATTGTTTGTATAATTTACATATCATGGAAATCAAATATGAGAAGATCCTTTACGAACCCTAATATCATTTAGAGACCAAATATGAACTTTGATCAAGTTATAATATAAAAATATTAGGTATTTTTTATTAATGCATAATTAGATGTTTTAAACCTCAATTTAATTCTAGAAAATAGACCAAGAATTAGAAAATTACAAAAATTTGGACAGACTCCTATAATGACCTCCTGATCACTAGAAAAATATCAGATACATATTCTGGCTTAATTAAACCTAGATTTGTCCAAACCCTTATTTGGACTTAAAATACCTAGAATAAGAGAATTTTTTTAGTAATGATGATTAATTGTTATTAATCAGGTGGTGACCATACTACTAGATGATCAAAGATGCATTAAAAAATATCTGAACTCAGGTACGTGTATATATTTATATGACTAGTTTTGTTGGATGATATAAGTATGAGTACTTGCTTGCATTTATTTGCATAAACTTGCTTGGGTGTATGTTTATTATGGTACTCCTATATCTTAAACATTAGAAAACTAAGGAAATAAAATGGAATGTATTTACTGATGGTTCATTAATCTCCCTATTAGAGAGGGAAATATTAATGTTGACTAGCACCTCGCCAATGGTATAAGTTACATGGGGAGATCCCTAATGGTACAAGGTACGTGGGGATAGGGCCCAATAATATAAGTGTTGAATGTGCAAAGTCCACCATAGTAAAACATGTCCATTGAAATGTGGTTAAAAATTTGGGTTTACCTAATTTTCCACCTTAAATAATGTTCTCATTTTCTTTCTTCTTTTTCAATTATTTTATATATGCTAACATAGTGTTAATATCTTTTCTACCACGTATCAACTTTATGTTGATTCGTTGTTTCATGCATGTTTTAGGTTCAGAGCTAGCATGGGACAAAAGATAGGAAGTGAGCAATGTTTAGGTTGTACCTATTGTCAAAGATCTAATAGCATACATATTCAGACTATGTGTCAAATTCTCTTTCAATATGTAATTGTAATTCGTGTTGTAATAACTCATTTAGAAATTAATTTACATGTTGAATGTTGAGATATATTATGGCATATGAATTATATTTGTATGTTCATGTATGCACATATTGCTTCTGTAACACACTCTGATACAATTGCATAATGTTTTAAGATTTGTCCTCTAGGACCTTCTAAGTCTCGAGATGGTAGAATCGGAGAACGTTATAGTTGGTATCAGAGCATGAACAATAGCTACACCTAACAATTTCTCACCATGAAACATAAAACTAAATTTCACCTCTCACTTTAAATCGTACAAACATAGTAAGTTGTCTTATAAGAATAAGGCTTGACTTAGCCTCTAGTTAGAATCTAGATGTTCGAGAACTAGGTTTAGAGAAGGGTCTGAAACCCTTTCCATATTGAGCTCATATGTATTGGGTAGCTACACTAGTTTACACTGTGTTCTCACCATTTCATTGGGTGACATGACACTAGACTATCTACTGTGTGTGGGACACTCAATTTTGCTGATTTGGTTTTATTTTCCAATCGGGTCGAGCCTCAAATGTTTTCTTTGACGTCTTCTTTCTTGGAGAAAAAATATATAATATTTTATTATATATATGTAAATATGAAAATGTGTCTCTCACAATGGAGAGTAGTAGGTGTTCATGAAACCTAAGTGAAAGGGAGTGACATCGGTCTAGGAGATAGTAGATCTAGATTAGATGTCTAGAGCCTGATCAGGATATGTGATAGGTAGATAGATAGAGAATATAATAGTAAATGATATAAGTATGGATGATTGTATACTAGGTTATTATTTGATGATATAGGTTTCTTATTAATATTTAAATTGTATATGAGATGAATCCAATTATGAAGATTCTAAGCTAAGTCTTGATGATGAGAATACATTCCCTTTTTTACACTAAGATGAACTAAGTTAAGATAAAGTTGAATATGCATGAGCCTCAACCTCTTTTATGAAGGAGGAGCTCAAGTGTTAGGACAAGATACGTGGTGAACTATGGAGAGAGTGAGACCCACAAGGAGAGGGTCATAGGACCTTCCCTATAATATATGAAAAATATGTGATATATGTCAAATGATGTATCCCAAGTTGGGTTACTCCTGAATAGGTGAGTTGAGTCCTTTTGCATAATTCAATCCTATATGTGAGAGTTGGGTAAAAAAATGATGGGTAGGTGATTCATAACGAGAAAGACGATCCTTTTGACTGAGATAGGTCCTAGATTGAGTGCCATATGTTTGTGAATCTCATCATTAGATGCAAGTGAGGTGATATATGAATTCTGGTTTTGAGAGTACAATGTTTTGTGCATAAGATACTCATATATGTTGATCCCTCCACTTCTCTACCTTAATATATGATGCTAGAAACCTCACTAGAGCTATATAGATTATTTATATATGAGGAGTCACTTGTATAAGCTTGACCTATTCTATATTCCCTTCCTATATCATATATGTGATATCCAAATTCGAAATCATGATAAGATTGGCTTAGTATATTCTCTTTTCCCATACATGAAAGATATAAGTTTGAAATCATGATAACTCTTAATTTAGTATATTCTCTTTCCCATGCAATTATGAAATCATGAGCTTGAAAGAAAGATATATTTAGATTATAGAATACATGATCACAATTGTAGTTCTTATCCTCAAATCTTTCAAATATAAGTTTTTAGATCGACAACAAATCTCATGATGGGGGAAAATCCTAATATTCAGGTATGTAAAAGAACCCCTTCTCTAATATTGTAATTATAGTATGATTTTGATCATAAAACTGTATTAAAGTTGTTATGCCTGATAACTCTAATAAATAATGGCATGAAACTTTGACATCACCTTGTATAATTAATAGGGTGAAATATGAAACCTTGAGTAGTACCTTCTTAACTTCATTTGTACAAATAAAACCCTTATACGTAGGGGAATACGAGGGTGTAAACCCTAAAATATAAGAATTTCATGTTATGAATAAGACACTAAGTAATTCTATAATTCATAAAAAAATGATGCTTCCACCTATATAAGGCGGGGTGGGTATACTCTAGATGCACCAAATTATAAGATGACAACTTAGGGTGCATGCAGAACTATGATAGTATTGACACCTAGAGACAGTGACCTTTATGAAATTAGACACTATGATATCACTTTAAGTATGTGACATGAGTTGAATTTCGAGGACTGAATTTCATACAAGGTGGGATGAATGTGATGACCCTAATTTTAGGAGTTTATTATCCAATATACTAGTTGGAAACAAAAATTGAACAAAATAGTTTATCAACATACGTTGATGGGTATATGGGGCATCAAACCATGTATTAATTAATAACAACTAAGTCAAATATAGTTTCAAGTGATATATCTATATAATCAATGATTGACAATGTGGGTTTTGTTAATCATGTCATGGATTATGCTGTTCAATGCCCATAGACATATTTAATGATAAAAATTAACCTTTTATATCAATCCCTATTACACATCCTTCTTTTTGGGGAGAGTTATCCTAGACCGAATATTTAGATCGGATAGTGAAGACTTCATCTTTAATTTCCATTTCCATTAGAGACACCAACAACTCAGCCTATAAAACTATCTCATGATGAGATCCCATTTTGTGAGGTAAAATACATTTCCTAATGGAATAGATTTTTGCAGATCATAGAGGGTTATACAAAAACCAATGACATGAATCCTATAGGAAGATGCTCTGTGAGAGCGACCCCTTTCCTTCTACCATTCTCTACTACATTTTGTAGTGATCAAGTGCAGAGAACATAGGGGTTCTGAAGAAATATAGACAAGTTGGGAGTAGAAAATCACTACAGAGATGACACAAGGGTGGGAGGTAGTGCAATAAATGATGTGGAGGACTCCTTCATGGTAGTCTAATCTCCCCTTCATGTAAAACAAAGAAAGGGTTAGAAGGCTAACTCCTAAGCCTTCCCGATGCATCCCCAGATCACCCATACCCTCAAGAAAGACTAATAAAGTTCCTCTTTTTGTCTGACTTGAACAAGGGAGAGGAAAGCCTAAACCCCCAAACCACACCGACGTTCCTTGAAGAATCTTGGCATCTCCATACATCGGCTGGCCACTCTAGTCATGAGATATAGTGATAACTAAGATCCTTGATGAGTCAAAAGCTGTAGGAAGCCACAATGATTTCTCCAACATCCTCCCCTGTCCATGAGGAAGTCGATGCTCCTGTAGTTCCTTGCCAAGACTCTTGTGTGCGACGACATTCCTTTGGGTGTGGCAGAGGGACATGATGGGAGGAGGTGATTAGGGTGTGGTCTAGTCAACCGAGTCTTACCCTAGTCTGATCTTAGGCTAACAACAACTAACTTGGTGGGTGCTGGGTGGACCCGAGATAAACCCAGGAGTTAGAGAAACCACACAAGCCTCAGCCGTGAGGTGCGATCCTGAGCTACTAAACCCGATGACTTAACAAGGCAGCGACATCCTTGTTACTAAAGGGTCGATAGGGCAATCAAATGTGTGTCCTTGCATTCCTCCAGTCTCTCATGCGTAAGTTCTTACCACCATGATGAAGGTGGAGCCATTCATGGAATCTAATTCCATAATCTGGGAGGGATTCTAGAACAAGTTGGAGTCGCACTCCATGGTGCAAGCAATGTCAACGATAATACAAGGGTGAAGAAGGAGGCCTGAAAGGGAACAAGGTTGAGACTTAGAGAAGGATAGGGAGGTCCTTCCTCTTCTCCATCGATTTTCGGAGATGGTCCCCATGGAGGAGTTCTCTGAAAGAGACGAGTGCCTCTATAGTTGATCACAATCAGACGGGGGGGGGAGTTGAGAGTAGAGCTGGACTGGGCCAAATGACCCTCCAAACTCATCAACTTAATAGCAAGAGGGAGACACTCTCCAAAACCCACATGGTAGCAATCTGGACTCCCGAAGAGATGATCCAATGACCACTTAAATCCCCAAAGGTAAATACATGTTAGACATTTTTTAAAAATACATTGAAATTTAGGAAATGCCTAGTAAATAGCTATAGTATCCAATAAATTCCCCAAAAATACCCCTAGACTCAGAAAAATATAGACTTTATTACTTGACCCTTATATTAGGCTTTTGAAGCACAAGTAAGGATGGTATTTAATTTAGATGATAATGTTGTTTTTGGCATCATATTGTTGAAATAATTAACATATCATGGAAATCAAATATGATAAGATCATTTATGATCCCTAATATCATTTAGAGACCAAATATGAACTTCGATAAATTTATAATATAATAATACTAGGTATTTTTTTTATTCATGCTGAATTATATTTTTAAACCTCATTTTAATTCTAGAAAATAGACCAAGCATAAGAAAATTACAAATACTAGGACAAACCCCTATAATGACCTCCTAATTAGTAGAAAAATATTAGGTCCATATTCTAGTTTAGTTGAACCTTAATTTGACCAAACCCTAATTTGCACCTAAAATACCTAGAATATGATGAACATTTATTAATGATAATTAATTGTTATTAATGAGGTGGTGACCTGACTACTTGATGATCTAGGATGCATTAAGAAATATCTAAACTCAAGTATGTGGATATAATTATATGACTAGTTTTGTTGGATGATATAAGTATGAGTACTTGCTTGCATTTATATGCATAAACTTGCTTGAATGTATGTATATTATGGTACTCCTTCACCTTAAACATTAGAACACTAAGGAAAGAAAATGGAATGTAGTTATTGATGGTTCATTAATCTCCCAATGTTGACCAACACCTCCCTAATGGTACAAGGTACGCGGGGAGAACCCTAATGGTACAAGGTACGTGGGGATAAGGCCCAATAATATAAGTGTTGAATGTGCTAAGTCCACCATATTAATGCATGTCCATTCATATGTGGTTAAGAATCCAGGTTTACCTAATTCTCTACCTTAAATAATGTTTTCATTTTCTTTCTTATTTTTCAATTATTTTAAATATGCCATCATAGTATTAACATCTTTTCAACCATGTACCAACTTTATGTTGATTTGTTGTTTCATGTATGTTTTAGTTTCAAAGCTAGCATGGGAGAAAAGATTGGAAGTGAGCAATGTTCAGGTTGTACCTACTGTCTAAGATGCTGTCAGCATACATGTTCAGACTATGTGTCAAATTCTCTTTGAATATGTAATTGTAATTCATGTTGTAATAACTCATGTAACAATTAATTTACACGTTCAATGTTGAGATATGTTATGGTGTATGCATTATATTTGTATATTCATGTATGTGCATATTGCTTCTGCAACACACTCTGCTACAATTGCATAACATTTTTAGATTTTGTCCTCTTGGGCGTTCTAAGTCTCGAGACGACATAATCTAGGGACATTACAATTGTCACACATTCTAGACAATAAAAACTATAGTTGTTGGATAGATAATCTATTGTGGACTTCTATGATAGAACAACAATTTCTTGAAGTCCTTGCTCTTCACATGTTTATACCCCTTTTCGTATTTGCGGAACATCTCTATTATTACTTCTATACATGTTACTACCTTTTCTTTAATAGGCATATTTGGTGTAGTTATGTTGGTATCTTTGTTCAGTGTGAAGGCCGAATCTGAGCTATAATATACAATCACTGTCTTTTATTGGATGTTGACTACAAGAAGTGTCCAATGATTGTCATGGAGTATTGGTAGGAATATGAAATTAAGGAGTGAGCCCATCATTCGTGACTGTAGGCGTTCCTTTTCTCCTAACTTCATGTATTTTAGTATGTCATCAACGAGCAAGAAGTAGGCCATGTGTACATGAGGCATATTATCTCCTAGCAGGGATTGATATGTAGGCATGACACTTACTGCTAATCATCCCCCATCTTTAGCGTTTCTTGGAGGTCATCTTTAATGACACAAATGCCTTCTCTTTTGAAGATAACATTCCCATGATTAGCGTCTTCGCTATGTGTATCCATTATCAACAACATTGAATCCCAAGATAGATCTTCACATGCCCATCTGTCAAAGTTTTTGAAAGTTGATTCTATTTCCCCTTCCAGCCCATCTGGCCCTACCTATTCTGGCTCACCCTCATTAATTTCTCCTTCTTTAGGTTGATCAATGGTTGTTTCTTCTTTAGTTTTTTTTTCTAGTGAGGCATTTGGATTATGATCAACCCCACTTTTCTAAGGATAATTTTGTGCACCTTGCTTGCCATCTTTCTATACTTCAGAGGGTGCCCATCCTACGTTCCACACTTCTTCTTGGGATGGTTCAGATGGGTCTAGCCATAGTGGATGCAACTATTCTCTCCAAAGCTATTTCTCAGGTAGAGGAATTCTCATGTGTCGTCCACGTGGTACAACATGAAGAGGCATCACTGTGTTGTTAAAGAAGTGGTGATCGTAAATTACGTCCATTGTGTACATACCACACAACCCATGTAAATCTCCAAGAGAGAAATCCTCCACTAGAATGCCCTTGTTAGTCACCTCCATCATTCTAATCATTGTGAAGCCACAATCCCCTGATCCTGGCTCTTCTTGAGGGACATTGGTAGAGATTCTGAAGTTCTTCTAGTTTGGCTTGTGGCATTGTCCTGCCATTTGTATGGCGCACTGAAGGCAAAGGGGTACTTTCAGGATGTCTCAAGCTTCATTGTTCTTGAAAATTAGCGATGTGTTGGGTAGCTTTGTAGCATAGCAGTTGTAGACACATGCATGGCGATGGTATAGATTTATGACAATCATTTCCCAATTCTTAACCATTTTGATCAGTAAGGTGACAAATCTGGTCTCTACCCTTATAACTGCATTGTGCAATTCTTTCATAGATTTAGATTTGTAGTTCTCTTCATACAACATCCTCGCCAGATGTGTGGTGCCATGAAACACTGGTTGCACCTTATTCGGGTGTAGGAATTCTTCCTAGACACTTGCACAGAGTACCTTAAAGAGTTTTTTGTGAACTCTAGCTCATTATAGAAAAATCTCCCTAAAGTGTTCTCTAGTTAAAGTTCTCCAACTGTTGTTATAAACTATGTTTATAACTATCAAATTTTTATCAAGGATGTAAGAAAGGACATGGACGTCTATCATGGAGTTGTTATACCCAAATCCAACCTCAAAATGACTACATAGTTAATGGATGAAGGACTCGAGCGTCTATCCCTGAAATGACGATTCAAATCACGAATGCAGAAGTGTAAAAGCTTAGCATGCATGAAAAGATAACAACATAAAGGTACCAATCATAATCTCAACATTTAACAAGATGTATTAAACAACATTGTTTATTACAAGCTTTCAATTACATATTCAAGAGTGCACTTTTACAAGTCTGCTCATGTATACTAGGGATCTTACCACAAAAACACCTAACATAGCTCACCAATCCCATCAACTTCTAGCCATATGTGAACCTATAAAATATGGGAAACAAGGCGGGTCAAGCACACAAGGTGCCGAGTATAGGGCTAAAAGATACATATACATAAGATTTGCATAATTTGAAAAGAGTTTCAGAAGTAAACGAGCAAGAATGAACAAGTTAATTGCTTAGCAAAATGAGATCCCATATTTTACGTCATTTTAGTCCATTTATACAAATAATATCATGTATCATAAGGCCTTTGACCAACTCCCCATTGGAAGGGTCTGTAAGGGTGCTCAAGATTAGCTAACCCTTTTATACGCGAGGTCCTCAAGGCCAATTCTAAGAGCTAACCCTATTTCTATGTGAGAGACCTCAATGATCAAAGTCATTGAGAAAAAACTTGTTTCAACATTTATATAATTGAGTTCCATATTATGTGTGCAAGTTATAAAATAATGATATGAGACAATCACCGAGTACATGCAAGAATACTATATGGCAACATGTGATAAAATAAACAAGCATACATATGTATCTCATTTCTAGAAAAAAAGCCATAGTCATATAATTATTGAAGCCCATACCTAATTTTAGATATTTTATAACCTATCCTCCATCTAGATCTCAAGAAACACCTGGATAAGCGCAAGATTGCATACATGTATTAGACTCTCACCACTAACCCTAACTAGCTTCATTTTAGGGTTTTGGCCAAATTAGGTTTCGAGTTGCTTATTAGTGCATTTGATGAGCTCTTATTGATTCAGGGTCCATCATAAGGGTGCGGTTCAAGTTTCATGTCTGTTACAACCCCAATGTTTGGGTTCATATGGATTGAGATGTAATTTCTCCAATAATACATATGATTATGAAATTGTATGATTTATGTGTAATGAGTGGATTTCTTTGGTAATATTTTCTTTAAATATATTATTTTGTGGACCCTATTAAGTTAGTGAGTCCAAGATGATAAAAAGAGAAAGAAAATTGAAAAAAAAATCAAATAATGCGTAAATAAGAAAAGAAATTGAGATAATAATGAAAATATGATAAATATGAAGAAAGATGTATGAATAATAATCATGGATGATATTTCAAATCCACAAGGTTTTTAATGGTAAAATGAATCCAAATAAAGAGAATAAGAGAGTAAGAGAAAGAAAAAATGTATAAAATATGACTTTTTAAGTGATAACTTGCATATGAATAAAAGTATCTCATACTTTCAAATTTGAGTCCAAAACTTGGCACACATGAAGTTAAATGATTATGGAGTTTCCCCTCAAATTTGGGATCAAACGGATAATCAATTTGAGAGATATGGATTTTTCTAATTTCCCCTAAAGTGGAGGGATTTTCATTCAATGTCACAATTTCAATGGGATTGTTTATTTTGGGCGCACACGATGTGGACCATGGATCTGAGATCCAACAGTGTCCATATCATCTTCTACCCTAAGCCAAAGGAGGAAGGCCATGAATAGTAACTAATGAATTTCCTAATCGGTTTCCGCCCTCTCAGTTTCCTATTGGCGACTAGAGACTCTTCCATTGGATTTGAGAGAGCAGTGCAAACTTTCCTGACCCAAACATTCCCTATCCTACCCAAGGATTGGGACTCTGCCCAAAGTCCAATGGATCCTGGACTCCATGGAAAACCGATGACATCTTCCCTCCTATATAAGGGGTAGGAAACCGCACGATCAAGGGAGAAAAAGAGACAGTCGACGAACACCAATTGTTTTAGACCCCAACCGGACCCTGGTGACTCCTCTCTGTCCCATTTCGTTCCCCACATCATCGGGCCACATGTTCCTCTATTTGACCTTCCTATCCACCCCAGAGGTGAGAACAAAAGTCTCGCAATTGGAGAAAGGAGAAGGGAAAGGAGGAGATTACTAGCATGCCCTAACGTTTCAATGAGTAAAGGATGGGGTTTTTTTGTCTTTTGTGCCTGTTTTGGGTGTTGTAGCTTGGAGCACTGGGTTGGCAACAGGCCATTGACCAGATGAGTCCTATATGGTCGAGGCCCGTTGGCCTTGCCTAGTCCATGTGGATAAGGTGTAGCGGGCCGCAGGCTGATGTGGCAGCCATCATTTGGCTGAAAGGTAATTTTCTTGTGAAAATCCTAACTAATTATTGGTAGCTCAGATCAAAACAAGTTATATATGAAAATTTATCAAGAGGATGTAATGAATCCATTAAAAATATTATTGAAGTCTAATTATCCTTTAAATTCAAAAAGTACCCAAAGTTGCAATCTTTAATGATTTCATGAGTAAGAAACCCTAATTTGATGATTAATGAAGTTGGGAAAAGTAATATGGATGTTCCATCAGAATATTAACCTATTGTTAATAAAAAGGACATTTTGTATCTAGTTAGATGATCTATATGATTAATAGGTTAATTTAGGGTTTATGTGTGTCATGTGAGCTAATGGGCTTAGAAACCCTAATTGAGGTGTTAATGTTTTCTAATGAGATAAATTTGTGAGATTCCTTGTATAAAAGTGATATTAAGTTAATCCTAAGACAAATTGATGAAAAGAAGGTTTTAATGTGAATAAGTGAGTAATTAGGGTTTTGAAACTAGAATTGTTGTTCTAGGGGTTTGTGGACATAAAAGAGGAAAGTTTTAAATAGATCAAAAGGAACCCTAATTCAGATTAGAAACCCTAGAAAATAATTCCAAGTCAATACAGTAAGTTTTTCATGAGTGTGTAGTAAATAAGTTGAACATGCTTTTTAGGATTCTATTTTATTGTATGATTGTCTTGATGGATTGATAGGTTTTCCTGATTGGATAGGATTGGATTGTGCTTATTTCCTATAAGATATCTAAATCAGGTCTGTGGTTATTTATGATTACTTGCTTTAGTTTCCCAACATTTTCCAATGTTTTATCGATTGCATGGAAGTAAACTGCTTGGATGATTTTATTTCTGCAATCTTTAAAGATAATATGATTAACACAATTTAAATATATATATGACTTTCCCAAACCTACATACCATATTTAGATGTAAGATGAGAGACCATGCCCCGAAGGGAAGGTTAGAGGTGGTCAAGCCCCAGAGGGAAGACCACTGGGCACCCAGAGATCAGGTGACCCCAGGTACCAAGCTCAGGATGGAGAAGGTAGCCTTAAGTCCCTTGCAAGGACTAAACCCTAAGAGAGGGTATTGTAGAATATGAGTAAATGCGGTTGGGAAGTCATATTTAAAAAAATGTAATCTTGAATTGTTAACAACTATTTGATGTGATTAGGTTGTTAGAATATATGTACAATATTTTGGTTGTCACCACATACCGATATATTCATTTATACTGACCAACATTTTGTTTGTCGATCTTTTAGGAATATTTGAAATTGGACAAATAGTAAAGTGGAATTTGTGAAGAATAAAGTTAATTCTTAAAGGAGGATTTAGTTAGATAGAACTCTCCAGTGGGTAGAAGTTCCAGATTCTATTTTTGAAAGGTATGTAAAAAGGTAAATTTTTATCATGTTCTAAGCTTTGTCTTTGGTAGAATTTATTAATTATTTTTTATTATTTGCAAAACCATTGAACCTATTTTTGGGATAATGCCTCTAACTTCTTGGTCTTCCTTAATTGAGGATTAACAGGAAGTGGGGTCATTACAATTGGTATCAGAGCATGGTTTTCCATTTAATCTCTAATAATTATGAAATTTTAAAAACTCTTTAGAACCCAAGAGAGTTATTAGAGGATTTTCCAATGATGAATGTGTCTAGAAAAGGATCATGATATGGGGTATGGAAGGATCTTCCTCCACCCCACTAATCGGTCTACGAGGACTCCTTGATTCTATGTGACTGCCTAGCCAAAATCAGAGGATTTGACTTGAAGTATCATACCTCTAGGACTCTCTCATGTATTTTTTTCCTTTCTCAACCCTAATTCAAGTATAACTGTAAGTGCTTAAGGTTTCTCTCTCTCCACCTCCCTCATGTGTTTAGGATTAGGATAATAAGGATTAAGGAGTCCTCCACCAAATAATGAAAATCATGTAAACAGGATGTCATGGACATACGTTTTAAAAATGTAAGCATAAACTAAAGATTAGTTACATGCTTAGGTACATGGCATGTATTGCCATGCCCTCAAAAGAGCTCTGAGGTTAGACATTCTTGTAGGAATATGAGGAGAGAGTTAGCCTTGGAGGAAGAAGCCTACAGGAAGAGGAACAAACCCGACACATCCTCTAAGGGTGATGCTAACCCAAACCCTAAGTGGTAGTTAGAGAAAGAGATGACAAGATGAGTTGGATACCTTAGTCTTCTATACCTTCAAGAATGTGGGTTAGACATACATGCTTTACATAAAGGTTTTGAGTACACATGAGAAGCATGAACTATGTGTGGTTGTTTGTTCCTAGTGCCTTTTGAGTGACCCGACCTTGGGTGGGTCGTACCTGTTAGGGGTGAGGGATAGCTCCCTCATTGAGAAGGTTAGAGGTGACCTTATAGGAACCCTAATAGATATATATGAGAAAGAAGAGAGTGGAAACAAGGTTGGCAAAAGGTTTTATGCCTAGGCCAGAAGGGTTATTCTAGATAATTTATGAGTTGAGCATGTAGAGCTTTGGATAATCTTAGTCAAACATAGATTTTGAATCATATGTTTCACCAAGTAGGTGTAGACATGTATCTTTAAGATCTTGACCTATCTTCTAAGAGACAAACTCTAGTGGTAGGACCAGTTGTAGGGTTAGCTCTAGAGAGAGGGCAAGACCCGATGAAGAAGGTTGGAGATCTAGACTACAAGACATGACGAATCATGATAAGTTGGGTATGGTATGGCCTAGAATTGATGAATTTAAGTAGATGTATGTGGTAGCCTCATGCCTGATCCATAGAGGCTTGTCATACCTTGGTTTCCTTAGAGGAACCAAACCCTAGAATGAGAAAGAGGCTTTTTTGAACCGATGTACAGAGGTCATAAGTGCCTATCTTCTAGGTGTAGGAAGGAGAGTTACGTAGACCCTGAAGAGGTATGGTAACAAGTTGTGAGGACTCACACCCAATTGGTTGTCCTTGTGTAGGGGTCTAAGGGTTGTTCACATGGAAGGGTGTTAGGATGTATATGCCCTATCTGGTATAGGTTCAGTCCATGGTTGAACAACTAAGCTGGCAGTTAGACAATTGATGCATAAGAGGTGAACCTGGGGTTCCTAGACCAAAGAGGGGAAGTAGTAGTACATGGTGCACATGATGCTCACAAGGCTGACTGAGTTCATAGTATTTTAGCATGTCACCCCCTTCCTTAGGTGTTAGAGAAAAAGGAAACCCCACCTGAACTGAGATATATGTTTGCTGAACCACTCACATAGGTTGGTGACCTGTGTATGTATGATGTTGGTCCAAGTAAGACTTACCAAGGAACTTGGAATGGTTTAATAGGTTATCTTCTTGATAGCTACGTGCATAGATATCATGTTAGGAGCTATGCATATACATGATGTTGTTGGTATAGTATGCCCAGAGAGCCAATCATATGATGATTGCAATGAGACATGTGATACTTCATTTGATAATAATAAAGGAAATTTTTATCTATATGTTTTAACTGGTTTTTAGATAATAGTATAACATGTTAGATGTTTAGAGAGTGACAATATTCAATGACGTATGTCTTCAAGTATGTGACTGGAACAATGAGATCATACAAATGTTAAGAGTATGTACATTTCGACTATCATCCCTATTCGGTTGTTATTGTGGAAATAACCATAGGCATCAATAACACAAAAGACTAGAGTGTGTGTTGGTTTGATGGCAGAATCTCATCAATCATGATATATGATATCAAACCAAGCACATAGATACATGTTAGAGAATAGTGTATTAGACAGACCCACCATAAGAGTGATGCATGGAAACCACACTTGGTTAGTCACGATCATCTCTTATTGTATTGGTGGTGACTGTGGTTCTTAGACCTGAAATCACTGCATTCATCACATGTCGTTGGGTACACTTTGATATCATCAAACACAGTCCTGAAATATGGGTTGTTATAACAGTGATGATTGGGTGACTTTGACACATGGGGACTTGATTGTGAGTGATAGATATGGAATTTATCCCTCCTAAGAAAGTGTGATATCTTGGCCACTTGAGGAGTGAGACTGAGAAATGCATGGCCATGCACTTGTAAGTCAATATAAAATTATTGAGCTTACGTATATCTCAGACAGTCTACTCTGAATCAAGAAATATGGATTGAACATTTGTAGAGGATGACAACTCCATACCTCAAGTTTAATTCAGATATTAGTGACAAAGGAACTAAACATTCACTGTAACACCAATAACAAATTGTAGGTTGAAAGTTGTTCTCCAACTTTCCTTTTCACTTGGGTAGCTCTGATGTGTGACTAGGTACCACTCTTTGCTTGTGAAGTCATAAGTAAGTTATAGACATTCACTACTAACATGAAATGGGACCTATAGGGTCACACACATAGGATTAACCTGGAAGAGGAGTTTATCCATGAATATTGATCAGATTGATTACTAAAGTGTTCAGGTACTCAATTAAACATTCAATCAATAGACTTGACTCGATATCATCAAGTTCAAGTATTGAACCAACTAATTAGAGTGTCATATTGATTGAGACCTGCATTAACTGAGTTCTACACAACCTGGACCACCAACCGACCGAGTGAACTGATCGGCTCATGGTCAGTGAGATGACCGGTTCACTCTAGTCAACTGATCGATTCACATGGACCAAATGAGCATGTGTTGGGTTTCCCAATTTGTGTGAAAAGATCCCCATTTCACTTGTTCAATTCAATTACGACCAGAATCAATCTTTACATTAATTAGAAATGAATAAGGAAAGTCAATTGAAGGCAAGTCTTGGAAGTGAAATGACCGGCTCACTTGGTGACCCAATCGACTCACCTTGCCAAATGACCGATTCAGTTATGAACCGACCGGTTCACCTACCACAGTGCAAATAGATTGTGGAAATTCAGACCCTTCTACTCCCGTACAAACTGGGAACCCTGACCCTTAGTTCTACTATAAATAGAGGGGTACAAGGGGCTTTTCAGAACACACAACTTAGAATATTAGTTGGTCTACAAGGTTGTTGTCCTCTCTGGTTTTGGAAACTGAGAGAGCCCGAGCAAGTTCTACCCATCCAGGGAGGAACAATGAGGGAAAGACAACTATAGAAAAGTGAATGGTGGTGGGAGAGTGTGTCGGTGACTAGTTCATTAACAGAAGGGTATGACTCCTTCTAGTCTATACTTTAGGATGACTAGAGTTCTCGATGGTCCATGTGGACTATCTATAGAGGCGATAGATTTCTACTGCTCAGGAGGACAACCGTCAAATGCAGTCTGGGTCTATACTTGGAGTTGCACATATGTTGTTGAAGGCTAGGTGGTTGAATACCACACTAGTTGTGAGGTATTATCCCTAAGAAAGCCTCAAGACCAGTTATATCTCACTAAACCATCTTTCCTATTGCATAGTTGTCGATGCAATCTGCTTGTTATGGGTTTGTGGTTTGATAATTTTTTTGTTTCCACTGCCTGTTCTGTCGCACAAAACCCAACAGTGGTATCATAGCCATGTCAACTTACTATGTTTCAGGATTGATCGATATCATAGGATTTTGGTTTTTCACCATTTGTTTGTTGCATGCGATGTGAATACTTTAACTGGATAATGTGCATATCCAATTAAACACCACAAATCCCTATATACATATTTGATATGGTATATATGAAATTGATACACGTCATCCTAAAATAGTTTTGATGGTGGATGTGTAGCGAGGTTATGGCCTATAAACCCCTATGTGTATTTGGTAGGTTGTGGTTTTCTGCATCTTGGTCTACGTACTGAGTCCTTTCTTCAATTCTAGATGTAACTTGAGATAACTCAAGCCTTCTCTTCTACCTTTGCTCCCTCTGAATGTAACTTGGGGTTTCCCAAAGAAATATGTTAAAGTAGAATAGTTTTATTTCATATTATGTTGAAGAACGGTGGGCACCCAGAAAAGCGGTTAAGGGACCGAGACAATCAGCTGATGGTGCGAGATGAGTAGCTGGTGGCCTAATGAGGAGCACGACAACCCAACGAACTGACCCTTTGGAGGTGCCAGATGATCGGTTGGTGACAACCAACTGACCGGCTAGGAGGTGAGTCGATCAGTCGTAGGATGAGCTGATCAACTCAAAACGGATCAAACACAAATCTTCATCAACTACAAGTTGTTGCATATGATGTAGACCTAGATGGTTGTAATTCCTTGTGGCTCAAGGAATTACAATAGGATGGCCATAATCATCACTTTATCACTTCACATGTATTCTTGTGGGATATAGCATGCATATGATATGTACTATATATGTGGTTATTGGATATGTATATGTATATAAATACAAAACCCCTCAATATAATATTAAGTCGTTGATGCTATCCATAAGTAACACACATGAAAATCTTGATCAACATGCATGGGCATCCCAAGGGTGGTGTGTTGTCTATCTCGTGGAAGTGTGATGGTAGTTGTGTGGGCCCACCAAGTGGGGTGCACTCCTATCGTGTTGGCTTTTGGGTAAGACTTAACTAAGTAGTCTTAAAGAGATTAAGAACTTAGAGGCATGCAGATGATTATGGTAAAGATTTTTGCATATCATCTATCTAAGAATTACATAAGATGCAATTGGTAAATGTTATCTACCTTAATAATTGATTATGGACGCTAGCGTTGGCCGGGTAATAACTCTATTGTTTTGGATCATGGCTCGCTAGAAGGTTGTACGCTGCAATCTTCCTAATTGATGGTGAGGGTTATAAATTTGATCAAAATAGTGGGAACAATAATTAATTAAAGACCTAATTAATATTGTGAACTTTATCAAATTGAACAAATAAAAAATGTTTTGAAATGTTGAATTTTTTTTTATTTAATCGAAATGAAAAAATAAATACATTATCGTTGCGATCAGTTCATAAAAGGGATAAACTTTAAACCTGATTTGGGACCTTTGAGAAGTGTTCTCAATAGTGAGTATAAAATATGATGTCCTTGAAAGATCAAAGCTAGTAGAACCACTCCAAATGCACCTAAGGCAAAAATCAGATGCTTACTTGAAGTCTACCAATAATGCCTAAGACATCAAGAACCTTATGTTGAGCTATATGAACTATGAGTTGCATAAATATCTTGAAGAATGGACATTCTTGAGATGGTTATACATCTTAATAATCATGTAAAGCATGAAAGGTATAATGTATTCAATGTGATGTTTGAGTATAATCAGACAAACAGAGATCAAGTATAATCTCATATGCTCAATATGATTGTGCATATAGATTATCTATGATTTCTTATAGGTCAACAGTTGACCAAACATATGATTCTACAAATTGTTGTGTGAATCATATAGCCAATTTATCAAATGTTGAGAAACTTGGCCAAACCATTTTCTGAAGTTCTTGGCATGTTGATGCCAAAGCATGAATGAAGAAAGGACAAACCTATGATAATGATCAGCAGAGTGAAGTCCATAGACTAAAGCAAAGCCATTAAGTGTTCTGAAACCAAGCTTAGGTCTAAGTCTTCGTCACTCAAGATATGGAGAGGAGTAAGCTAGAAAGGGAAATAACCTCTTTATCGAGGATCTCAGAAGAAGTAAGCTAGAAATTGTGTGGAGCAAGAGTTTCTACCTTTACAGTTACAATATGACATTCATGGGCATATAATAGAATTTGTGAATTGCTATTATACATCTACCATCAATAAAATCATCATACATCAAGTATGGACAAGAGTGTAATGAAATGATGATTCATTTCAAAGAACTGATCTTTGATAGAAATGCCTATGTCTCATCAACTATACCTGATAGTTAAAGAGACAAATGTCTGTGACACATGTAATGAATGACATGATAACTCAAACTTGAATTCCTATGACACAATCATCTTAGTGCATAAATGAGAATTGCATTTCTAGAAATCCATATGATGGTTATCTAGACTCATTTTTATTATTGAACCAATAGAGACATGCTAAATTCATTCATTGTGCAATATGACAAAGGTTCTTCACTAGATGTAGTGGGAGAATGATTATTCTATTAAGCATTATACATATTTATGTATATAGACCTTTTAGAATGAATGCCAAAGGTAATCAATATTACTTCAACATATTTACTGATGACCTCAGTAGATATGGTAGTTTGTATTTAATAGAATACAAACATGAATCTCTTGAAGTGTTCAAGGAGATCATAGATGAAGTACATAACAAACTTGGTATAAGTATTAAATTTTGATATGATAAAAATGGAAATACTTTGAACCAAGAGTTTGAGAACCTTCTAGAAGATCATAATAATGTATCATGATGTACTCCAC
This sequence comes from Alisma plantago-aquatica, assembly GCA_963693085.1. NCBI lineage: Eukaryota > Viridiplantae > Streptophyta > Magnoliopsida > Alismatales > Alismataceae > Alisma > Alisma plantago-aquatica. Next base: position 352,358,453 of record OY856412.1, read on the forward strand.
CTAAAACACAATGATAGTGTATCATGAGAAGTGTATCAGAAAGAAGGAATCACACCTTGATAAGTCAAAGTGTGAATACCATCTAAACTTCAAATTTCCTTTTTGGGCACATGCTTAACACTAAAACAATGTACCATTAGTTCAAAAGACACTAAATGAGATATGGAATGGGAAGTGTCCCAATATGTCTTTATAAAGATTAGGACTGAAAGCCTAAATAAGAAACATGTTTCTTAAAGGTTTTGTCCACAAATCACATAAATGTTATTTTGTTGAATACTACTTTGATATCAAAATCCAACAACAACGGTGTTTTGGATGGATGCATTCCTAGAGGAGAACCTAGTTCTAAAGGAATCTGTGGGAGAGAAAAGTAGAACTCAAAATTTTCGAGACAAAAAAGAAAAATATTGAACTTAAATAGGTACAATGGGAATAAAGAGAATCACAAAATGTTGTGGAATCTCAAAGTTCCTTAAGTAACACACAGAACTCATGGTTTTGGTAGAACACTCCTAGAGCTTGAATGATATATGATATCTTATGGACAAGAAGGCAGTGAGTTGATCATATGATGAGTCAACAGTCTACCAAGAAGCTAATGAGAGCCAGAAACTGAGATATGGCTTGAAACCATGAAATCCAAGATGGACTCAATGTACAATAACAAAGTATGACCTTGGTTGATCCACCTAAAGGGGTAAAACCCATAGGGTACTTTTGGGTTTTCTAGAATAAGATTAACATGGAGGCAATTTGGTTGCAAAGAGTTTCTATAAAGTTCAAGGTGTTGAACATGAGGAAATCGTTTCAGCAGTTACCAAGTATAAATCCATCAGGATAATGCCTTCTATTGTATCTTAATGGAAATAAAGTTCACGAAGCTACATAGATCAATTTTGGATTGAAGTGGGCACCTCAGAACTGGGATTTTCTATTTTACAAGATAGATAATTAGTTTGATTTGAGTCAAAATAAAGAAGTAATGTGTGAATACAAGAATTTAATGGGAGCATAAGTATATGCCACATATTGATGGGGAATAACATCCTTATACTGCAAATCTTAAAACCTGGAAACAAAGTGCATTCTAAAGTTTTAAAAGAAGCATCCTATGTGATAAGAATCAAGATCTATAGAGACAGATCAAGAGGGATTCTTAACCTAAGAAAGAGAACATACATTGGAAAGATGCTGAAAGGGTTCAACATGATGAGAGAAAACTTTTCCATGTTCTATGGAGTTAGTATCTCAAGAGCCAAGTGTCCCAATTCTTATGAAGAATAAGGAACACATGGATAGATGCCATATTCATTCTTAATTGGATCAATCACGTATGAACTCATCTCATCATCTTGTATGTATTGGACATAATAAGAAAAATATAAACTAATTATCTTGTATGTATTGGACATGACAAGAATATATGAACTCATCATCTTGTATGTATTGTACATGACAAGAAGACATGTAACCATCATCTTGTATGATAAGATGATATAAATATCCAGTTACTTCATATGTATGGATATCTTTTGAACTGCAGTAAGAGTTACTGGAATACCATGAAGTACATATTTATGCACTTGTGAAGTACTAAAAGGATTAGTTATTTAGTTATGGCAATAAGGAAGAGTTGGGTGTAAAGATTTACACCGATGTAAGCTTCCGAAATGACAAAATTGTGTTTGACCTTGTAATAAGAATTGTTACTTGGAAATGTTTCAAACATAAGACAATTGATTAATTATACAATGTGAAGTTCAGTACCTTAGTGTTACAAACACTGTAAATGATATTGTATGGATCTAGAAGTTCATATGGATGAACTTATGGAAGGTTCTAACCATTGGTGACTCAGAAGTAATATTGTGACGACAATGTAGCTACTAGTTAGGCAAAGGAATTTCAAATAGCATACTATAACACTTCCATCTCATACGAGTTGTCATACAATGAGGGGATGTGAAACATGCAAAATACCGACTTGAAATAAATGTTGCTTACCCGCTATAAAAACACATGTGTAGCAGAAACATGATGAACATGTTAAGATCACTTGGAATATGATTCATGAGTGATTGTCTCTAAGTGCAAGTGGGAGTCTGTTGGTCTAGTATTCCCAGAGAGCCAATCATATGATGATTGCAATGACGCATGTGATATTTGTTTTGATAATAATAATGTCAATTTCTATCTATATGTTTTAACTGGTTTTGAGATAATAGTATAACATGTTAGATGTCTAGAGAGTGACAATGTAACATCCCTGACCTGGGTTATGCTTTAACCCTAGGTGTTTTGTTTAAGAAAGATAGTTATATGCTTGATATCATCTTTTGAAAAGTATTGAAGGCAAAAGGAACTTATATTTCAATTTTAGTCCATTTTGAACTATATTGAAAGTAATGTTTTGCTTGTGTTGGACTAAAGTGCAAATTACCCAAGTTGAGGGGTTAAATTGCAAATTGTGCATGATAATGTGTTCCTCATGTGTTGAAGCATCATGAGAATGAAGATGATGCATAGGAATGGCTAGTGAAAGCCTGAGTACCAAGAAAGAGCTGATAAAACAATGTTTGTGCATTAAAAACCTAGTTTTGGTGTAATGTGCAATTTACCCAAAACCTAGGGTTCAATATGCAATTTACCACATCAATAAGGTACCAAATATTCTTGGCATCTTTTATAAGAAATAAAATGAGAGGGGCATCTCATTTGAGCTACTTTGAAGGAGAGAGAATCTTGATATTAAAATAATCTAGATTTAAGCATAAATTGAAATAATGCAAAAAAATAATTATATTAAATGGATTGCCCTTCAAACAAAATTTGGTTGGTTGAAATCCACATATATGAACGTCCTTGTGCCTTGCAAAGGCAAAGGAAAGATCAACGTGAGTGGAGAACCCACTCATATTAAGAAATTAAAAAGAATTATCCGCTAACTTATGGATAATGATATTATAAAGGTTAAGGTGCTTATTTATTTTCCCTTAATTCATGGATAATGGAAGGGAGTTCGATGGTGATAAAGGTACCTTTGCATGCAAGGAACCAAGGGGGAAGAGGTGGCAACAATTTCGGAATTTAAAGGATTTATATGAGGCATTTTCTCTCTCATTGAATTTTCTTATAAAAACACCCTTTACCACTCAAACCAAAGGCATTTTTAAACCAACGTCTTCTCTTAGCTTGAAAAAATGATCAAGGGAGCTAGGAACAGAAGGAAGACGACCCCCAACCTGTTGTTAAGCTTCTTTACCTTCGTTCATCTTGATTTCATGGTGGAAATCACAAATCAATGCTTGATTTCTTCTTATCTCGATCCCATCTTCAATTCTAATCATTCCTTTTCACTCAAAAGCTTGAGGAACGAACCTTGTCGTGTGAAAAAGCTACTTCCACAATTGTTGACGTGAAGCTCCAAGCTTTGAAGCTCAAATGAAGGTGGGTTATATAACTTGAACCCCTATTCATTGTTATTGAATTCACTTTCTCAATCAATTATGTTCAATTGTTCTTCCTTCAATTCCTTTGATTAATTGATGCAACTACCATGATAATGGTAGTAGTTTTCGATGGACTAAGGCTTGATTATGATGACATCATCTAAGGTTCACATTCCAACAAGTTTGTATTGCAAACAGATTTAAGACCTTGGTCCAAACGGTTTCACCAAACCGTTTGGAGACCAAACAGTTTGCAAACCGTTTAGAGGTTTGGATCCCAAACCTTTTAAAAGAGTTTACCATTTGGATGGGTTGACCATTTGAGGTCAGGTCCCTAGAACATGTTGGATGATGATCCATTTGATCCAATTGATTAATTCAATATATGGACAATCTTCCAATTAGAAACCCTAATCGGTTAAGTGCTGAATTTGCAACTATTTGACTTAATGTTTTGAGTTGATTAACCCAAACGGTCTCAAGACCATTTGGAGGTCATCCCAAACGGTCTCAAGACCGTTTGGAGGTCAACCAAGACTGTTTGGAGGTCTAGGGTTGAGTATGGTTGAGTAATTCAAGAGTTAGAGATATCAAATTGAAATGAAATCAATAGCTAATTTGATGATCAATCCAATGATCTAAACCCTAATTGGATTTCACAACTTTTTAATAAAAGATGAGGAAAATGGTCTCAAGACCATTTGGAGGTCATCCAAATGACCTCAAGACCATTTGGAAGTCATCTAAACAACCTCAAGACCGTTTGAGGTCAGGTCATACTATAATTTGATGGTGGTTCATTGGTTTCAATTGCATTAATTTCACAATGTTAATCCTTGATGGTTCCTCGATTCCCAAACCCTAATTGATGGGTTCTTGATTATAAATCCTAGTTCAATTGGGTTCAAAACCCTAACTGATGTTCCAATTGAAGGATAGATTAATAGTTCATTTAAGGAATGAATCAAGAAGTCAATCGATAGGCGGTTCATTGATGGAAACCTTGAATTGATTAAGTGTTGAAAGACCTTTTTGGTCCATTCAGTTTTGAGAGGGTTTGGAGCAAACGGTCTCAAGACCATTTGGGTACAAACAGTCTCAAACCGTTTAGAGACCCAAGCCCAATCAATTTCAACATCTTTCTTGCTTAAACGGTTTCAAGGGCACTTTGCCCAAAGGGTTTCAAACCGTTTAAACTCTGAGAATCCAAGACCGTTAAAGGTCTAAATAAGTAAGACCGTTTGGACATATAATACAATTGCAGATTCAATTGGTCAATTCATTTGAATACTCATGTGATTGAAGGTTCAATTGATCAAATCTTCTGGACACCTAATGCATTTAGATTGTTGATACCCTTAGTGGGATTAATCATTGATGCATAATGATGCAATAATTCAATACATCATGTTGACCTTAAATGCATGTATTTGAAATAAGTGTAGTACAATTAGGGTATGATCCTTGATAAACAGATCATAAAACCCTAATTGAGTTAATTGATGAACTCAAACCCTAAATTAGGGCAATTCTAAGTGAAACCTTTATCTAAGAGGATAATGTGATATGAATTTAGGGTAATGACATGGGTAACCCTAATTTAGGGTATTTTGATGTAAAACCCTAATTCGGATGAATAGTAAACCCTAATTGTAGGTTATTGAATATAAACCCTAATCTAGGGTGATGTGAGGTGAATAGTAAACCCTGATTCTAAATAGGGTGAAGGTGTATGAAACCCTAATTTAGGATTATACTATATCGTGTGAAACCCTAACCTTGGACAATGAAATGATGAATCATTGGTCCTAATTGAATAAAGGGGATGTGTAACCCTAATTGAAATAAAATGGGAAACCCTAACCCTGGTAAGGGAAATGGTGGTGTTACCCTGGAATAGTATGGAATTGAAATATGATTGACATATCTGTTATCATGTGTGCTAACCATGTAGGTATCATGAGATGATGAACATAGCTAGGTGATGTGATGATTTTGAGTCGCATTTATAGACTTGTTTGATAGGTGTTTTATGCATTTATTTGTCATTTTCATGGTTAATGTTGCATAATTCATTCATTTTGGTCTATGTTACTTCTTTATGTCAAAATCCCTTTATTTAAGAATTTTGAGTATTAATTATCGAAAGAATATATGTTGTGTGGATTTATGTGGTTTCGTGTGTTAATTTCAGGAAAAACAAGTATCTGCTGTCGTCGATACCATCGATGGTGGTCGATACCATCGACCGGACCACAGGTTGCCAGCCGCAAGGAGCAGAAGAAAGTCGATACTTTCGACAGGGATGTCGATGGTATCGAGATACCATCAAGTTTTTGGCGAGAAGTGTGTCGATACTATCGACCAATATGTCGATACTATCGACTGGTGGAGCTACAACGACACAAAATGACAAAACCGTCGCTACGGGTTTGTCGATACCATGGACCGGCGTCGATGGTATCGAGATGACATCAGGCGCACAGACGAATGAAAAGAAGGATTGCCGCTATCATGCTAGGTCGATACCATCGACCCGCGTCGATGGTATCGACACCGTCAAATATGAGTTTGGTTTAGATTAATCTTAATCGGACGGTTGTGCTTAATTGGCGACCTAATTCGGGAGATATACCTAATGACGACGCCCTTGACTGGAAAAAAGACGTCATTAGTTGTTGCACACATCCCAGAGAGCAAGGAGAGAAGAACGGAGCACGAGAGCACGCCCCAGCGGATCTGGACGCTGAAGAAGACGAATTCCACCATCGAAAGGCAGGAGAACGCGGATTCCACACCAAGGATCGATTGGACCTTCTCCGTTCAGGGGTTTAATCACTCAATCACATTTTTCTTCATGTTTCCCTTTCTCTTCTCCACATTTTACTCTGAGATGAACATGCGGGGCTAATCCCCTGTCTTTAGGACCGGGAGTAGCCCGGGGATTCATTGTATGATGATTTTATGATAGTAATTCATATCTTATCTCTTAAATCCGTGGTATAATTTCGTTTTCTCCAATATATTGTTATGCTTGATCACCATAATAATAACCTAATGCCCTTAATTGCTTTGAAAGAAGAATTAACAGTTGAAAAGAGACAAAATTTACATTAATTGACAAGTCCCTGGAACAAGGAGGTGTAAGATTAATGGTGGATACCGAGAGGTCGTTCCTAATGCACCTAGTTTAGGGTATAGGTTACTACGACGGTGGAACCGACCTAGACATAGGTAGTGAATTGTACCACGATAGTGGGCAATTCTGATTTCAGGCCACTACCCGGATAGAGAGATAAAATTGAGTAGCTATATAGGATTTAATACAATGAAAACCCACGGTGGAACCACAACCCTAAAGATCTTCTTTGAATTGATTAAACAAACATTTAATCGATTGATTGTTTTGTTTTATTTTTATTTTCCTTTAATTTTAACAACAACACTCAACTATTTAATCGGCCTAGCTGATCGCGAGTAGTTAGTAGGAGTCTCCGACATTTTCATGTATCCCTGAGTTCGACTCAGGCCTCACAAAGGCCTATATTACTTCGACGCGTTCACTTGTGTTTCTGCGCACGGTAAATCTGCATCAAGTTATTGGCGCCGTTGCCGGGGATACGGCAATTTGTCGGCACTTCGAGTGCTGTGAGCGGCCACTCTAGGCCACATTTGTATTTTTTTTATCATTCAAAAAAAAATTCTTAATCTATTTTCTAAATATTTGCAATCGTCAAGCAATGTACTAAATTTAATTTTTCTATTTGCAGGTATTGTGCATGGTGCAAACGCATAGTACAAACTACACGAGGCACACACCAGAGGTTCTGCTGCCGGGATCGGAAGAGGAAGGTGAGTATAATCAAGACCATCTGGAGGATATACTTTCTGAACCCGAACAAGAGAAGATGGACGAGCCACAAACAATATGGGAGAAGATCAAGGCTTCTTCCTCATCCGCTTCCAAGGGGCCGATCAAGAAGCAAGCAGTGAATATTCCGACATACAAGATTGATCTGGATTTAATCAACTTGGTGAAGTCAACTGCTTTCCATGGGCTCAAAAATGAAGACCCCGTCGCGCACAAAAGTCAATTTGTGGAGAATTGTGATATGATAAAAATCGACAGATTTCCACAAGATGTGCTCTACTTGAAGCTCTTCCCAAGTTCTCTAGTGGGAATTGCGCGCGAATGGCTACATAACTTGGACGATGAATATGTGGAGTCTTGGGACCACATGGTGGAGGTCTTTTTTGAGAGGTTCTTTCTGCCCGAGAAGACCAATGACATGATCAGAAAGATCCACAACTTCACCCAACAAGCAGGAGAGACCTATTCTGAGACATGGGAAAGGTTTCAGATCATGCTCAGGCGATGCCCACATCATGGGCTTGATAAGGAGACACAAGTCAAAATCTTCTATTTTGCTCTCTCTGAGCATAATAGAAGCAACCTTGATTCAGCCGGTTCCGGATTCTTCTTGAATAACATGGACACTAGATGTTGGGAGATCTTAAAGAACATGGCAAAGAAACAATCATGGGGTGAAAGAGGCCCCGTGGAGTAGGTTCAAGTAGTAGGTGAATCTAAAGAAATAAAGGAGCTGAACGAGAATATGGATCTTCTCGCAAAGAAATTACTTGCAAAGGAGGATACTGAGTCTAAGGACGAGGCTCAAGTGAAATTCATGAGGCAGCAACAAGGCTACAGGAACAACGACTATTCATGGAGGAAAGATAAGAAGTTCTCCTACAAGGATCCAAATAACTTCTTGCAGGATCCGGATGCTAAATCCCAGCCAGTAGCGAAGGATAAGAGCACAGAGCTGCTCAATCAACTGATAAAGCAAAACCAAGAACTCATGGCTACTTTCGGCCAGCAAATAAAGCAACAAGGGGAGTTCATGAACCAATTCGGGCAGACAATGTAGAGCCATGGGGCTCAAATGAGGACAATAGAGACATCTATGGCATAGATGGCTGCAGAGATAGCCAGTTTGAAGAAGCCGACACATCCAGGTTTCCTGGGAAATACTAATGTTCCAGGAGGAAACCAACAAGCGAAGGTCAGCTTGCTAAGAAGTGGCAAGAAATTGTTAAATCCCAGGGCTGATGAAGCACGCAAACCCCCAGCTGAAATTGAAGTTAAAGCCACTGAGGAGCTGCCTGTACCAGTCACAGAACTAGTTGATGACCCAGCAGTGGATGCTACTGAAGATCATATTGCAGAGGAGGAAGGGTCTAAGAAACAGACACCCTATGTGCCACTACATCAAAGGGCACAGGATGTCCTGGCCCCTTATCTGAATAGTGCTAAGGCAAGGAATGTAGATGACCAATTTAAATAGTTCTTAGACAGTTTTAGGAAGCTTTCAGTCAACATCCCTCTATTGGAAGCTATTGAGCAAATTCCGTCTTATGGGAAATTTCTGAAGGACATCATCACTAAGAAGAGAAAAATTCCAGACACGGAAGTAGTTGTGCTTAAGGAGCAGGTGAGTGCCTTCATCATGGGTACATTGCCACCAAAGAGGCAAGATCCGGGTTGTTTCAACATTTCATGCAATATCGAGAAAGTCAAATTTGGTGAAGCATTATGTGACTCAGGAGCAAGCATCAATTTAATGCCCCTTTCTACATTCAAGAAGTTGGGATTAAAGGAGTCAAGGACAAGCAACATGACAATTCAATTGGCGGATAACTCTGTGGTGAAACCATATGGGATTTGTGAAGATGTGCTTGTGAAAGTGGATAGATTTGTATTTCCTGCATATTTTGTCGTCATGGAGATGCAAGATGAACAAGGCAATGAGCTACTACTCGGAAGACCATTCCAAGCTACAGCTGACATGATACTTGAGATGGGGAGAGGTCGGTTGACCTTGGGTATATACGATGACCGAGTTGAGATGGTCATGCCTTCCAGTGCTACTTCACCTAAATCCAAGGAGCAATGCCACATGGTAAAACATTTTGATAATACTATCTCACTTTGTCTAGGGAAGCCATTTATGGATATGGCTCACATAATTACCAAGGTGGACAAAGGGACTTTGGCTGTAGACATCATGGAGCAGACCAAAGTAGTATCTCTTTGCAAGGCTGTAGGGCTCCCGAATGATGAGAATGAGGACATTCCTCCCTCTACGGAGGATGATGCTATAGAAAATCCAGTTTTTGATGCATATCCAGAATTACCATTAGAGGCTTGTTTAGTCAACATCACTCATGATTGGATGAGAAGCAAATCACTCAAGGAGTGCGCTAAGATGCTTCAGATGCTTCCATGTTTCTATGCGAGGTATTATGAAGATTTAGGTGAACTTCCCCCTCCACTTCAATCATCATTGATCATCCTGCCAGAGTTAGAGCACAAAGCACATTGGGCGCTGAGAAAGCTCAACTTGAGTTATGATGAGGCGGGGAAGAAGAGATTGCTTGAATTAAATGAATTGGATGAGATGCGCATGACTGTATATGAGAACTCTCAGATATACAAGGAGCGCACTAAGTTGATCCACGATCGCCACATTCAGATGCACACCTTCAAGAAGGGAGATCGTGTGTTTCTATTTAATTCAAGGCTGAAGTTGCATCCCGGGAAGCTAAAATCCCGATGGAGTGGGCCATTCACGGTGGAAGAGGTCAAAACACATGGCGCAATCTTGGTACGCGATGGTGAAATGACATTTTTGGTGAATGGCCAGAGGTTGAAGCTATATTTTGGCGAAGATTACACGAGGAAGGTGAATGAGGTCAAACTCATTTCACTTTAGGATGCATGAAGTGATTCAAGTTGTCTAGCCTCAGACGTTAAATAAGGGCGCTTGTTGGGAGGCAACCCAACCATTGGTACCTTAGTTTAGTTCATTTACATTCGTAGTTTAATTTGTTTTCACTTAATTTGTAGTGTAAAAAAGATACCGTGATCGTTTGTTACATGTACAGGGCTGAGGCAGAGTCGATATCATCGACCCTTGTGTCGATGGTATCGACCATGGTGCAGGTTGGTGGCTGCAGGAATCGCACTGCGTCGATACCATCGACGGCCTCGTCGATGGTATCGACATACCAACAGGCATATCACAAGAAGTAGTCGATGGTATCGACATTGGTGTCGATACTATCGAGATCTCTGAAGATTTTTAGAACAAATCGTCTCAGGAAAGTCGATACCATCGACGGGCGTGTCGATGGTATCAACACATTCATGAAAAGAAGTCGGCGGCCGGGCCTCGCGAGGGTTTGCCCTAATCATAGAGTCGATATTATCGAATCGCGTCGATAGTATCGACGCGCCACATCAACGATCCGCGAGGGAAGATCAACGACGATCGCAGCAGCCAAGAAGTCGATCTGGGGGATGTGTCGATACTAACGACCCACATTGATAGTATCGACACGTCAGCAATCCGGGCCCCGCAGATCCAACCATCGACAACCGTCGATACTCATGGAGGTACGGATCATGCAACTCGATGGTATTGATGGGCGGACAGTAGCGCCGGCCACGACTATATATGAGGAGTAGTTGCGTCAGATGACATCACACCTTCAGTGCAATCTTCCTCCACTTGTGCCGAGCGTGTTCTAGAGCTGTCCAAGCCCGACGAAGAGCAACACCGAGCTAGTTCTTCATCGAGCGGAGATTCGCTTCTCCGATCTTCACCGAGCTCCCTTTCGGTTCCTCCTTCTCTCACAATCATGGTGCACGTAGCTGGTGCGTCGTCTTCACGCACAAATCTGATGGACATCCCAGAGTTTGTGCCACCTCCGACCGCGTCAGTTGCACGCCCGTGACTGATTCATCCATCCGCGGAGGTGAAGAAGATATACGAAGAGATTCTGAAGAGGATGATAGAGCCGACTCGTTATGTTGAACGGGACACCATCCGCAACCTCGGGTTCAAAGCAAACCTTGCCTACGTGTTGAAAGGACATGCCCGAAACACGGAAAGACGGCCTGATGAGATGGAGTATCATGCTGATGGCCAGCCGTTCTTCGGCGAGTGGCCCACGTACAAGGAATTGGTGGCTGAGTTCATGGCGTCACTGGACGTCTGCGTCGTACCCAACGACGTCATAGCCACCAACTACGAGTGGATTAAGGGCCGAGTGTCGTTCCAGTTGTACAACAATAACTACACCCTTACACTCTGGTAGTTCAACGCGATATTCAACTGGAACCACTCACGGTCCGACTACCGGTGCCCGGACAACCACACCGACTACGACACCATCTTCTCCGAGCTGGTTACGGTGCCGCCGGGGAAGTCAGTAAGCTACCATAATGCTGCGGTAGCTGATTTTGAGCACCCTTTCATCCGGATTCTGCACCGGATGCTCAGTTCGACATTGTTTGCTCAGGGTGATTTGGCCCTCAGCAAGTTTTAGGAGACGGACTTATTCTTTTTGTATAAGCTCCTGAAGCATCAAGAATGCAATTGGGGTGCCTTCTTTCTACAGAGAGTTTTGACGGTGAAGAGGAGTACGAGGAAAGCGCTGATTCACTTCGGTGGACTCATCACCAAGCTGGCTTCATACCTTGGTTTGAATTTCCAGCAGCTCACTCCTCTGTCCAACAGGAGCAAGGTGAACTTGCAACATTTGCACCGGTCCAATCTCATTCTTCTTCAAGATGGTTTGGCGTATGCGCACTGCCACGTCAACCATGCCTACCAGGAATGCTTGTTGCCTGATCCGGTCTTCAACATCGAAGGGGCGCAACACTTCTGATGACCAATCATAGCCATCGCCGACTCCGATGAAGACGGCGGTGACGACAGAAATGATGACGAGGCTGAGGAGGAAGAGGAGGCATTTACACCTCTTCAAGCACGAGTGGCACCACGGAAGCATCCTCGGATGCATCCGGGTGCATCTTCATCATCACAGCCTACGTCGCCAGCACCATCGCCCTCGCAGCCAAGCGAGGAAGCCTATTCTATGCAGGGTATGTATGCTATGCTGCAAGACATACAACAAACGCAGCATCATCACATGACGATGTATGTCGGTATTCACGACACTACAAACCGGCTACTAGACAATCAACAGGCAATGTTCGAGAATGAGCATCTTCTCCTTGACAACCAACAACAGATACATTATCGGTTGCATAGGATGGAGATGCAACAAAAGCCTTTCTACATCCACTATTGGAGCCAAGATTACTTTGGAGGCTATCCACAACCTCCACCTAGGGCCCAGTTTGATCCAAGCTTCTAGGGGGAGTATTCGTCCTGGGACCCTATGGCTCCGCAGTTCCCACCTCCACCTGAAGAGTAAAAGTGGTATCTCTGTTCCAACCTTTAAGATTGTTTTTGACTATGAGGCCATAGTCGAATTCAAGCTTAGGGGGAGGTGTTGGAACAGTTCTATCTTTCATTTTCTCTATTTTTAGTTTTATTGCTTTTGTTTCCTGTCATTTGTTTTCTGCAATCTTAGTTTGTTTTAGGATCCACATTCTATTTAGTGTAATCGTGGATGTCTTTAATGTTGAGTCATCTCTGTTACATGTGCATGGGGAATTGAGGGAAACTAAAAAAATTTTGAGTGTTCACAAGCTTGAGTGTTGTTTAACCTTGATCACTTAACTTAGAAAATGATTGGTTTTATCAACTTTAAAATAGAAAATCACAAATGTATTTTCCTAATGATTCATGAAAGTGGACGGAAGTGGTTGTTTGAGCCTAAACTGACCAAATGATAATGAGACTTTAATTTGAAGTAAGAGACAAAAAACCTCTTAACTACTACACAGGTCAGTAAGGAGGGACACATAATATTTTTCTAAGGTTCAATCAACTAGTCTTGTGATCTGTCCACCTCATTGTTTTCACAATCCACCAAGAATTGGAAGTAAAGTACGGTTTTAACTCTTTTTGATTGCATGGCATGTAGATAGGACTTGCATTGCAACCATCTTCATATGTTTTGCATGGAAAATGAAAAATAAAAAGATTAGAATAGGTATACATGCACATTACCCTTAGGTGCATGTCATGGAGTTGCATTCATAACGTTTAAGCATAACGTATGTCATGTGCCTTATTTATTCTTTAATGGTGAGTTAAATTGTTCCATACCTTCCAAATAGTGCAATTATTCGAGCTATGCAGAAAATATAAGCCTAACAAGTATTCATTGTCAATCATGGATATAAGGGTTTGTAATAAAAAAATCTGAAATTGAAAAAAAAAAGTTATTCAGAAGCAACAAGAATAAGAAGGAGAAAGGAACATAATCTCACCTGTATTTCAAGATAAGTGAGTACATGATGTAGCTTAATTAGATATCCATCTCATTTTGAGATGGATGGTTAGTGCATGCATCATTCCACCTAATCTTAGACATTAGGGCATTTTTCATGTGCATTTGCATCATTTAGGGCATTTTTGTTTTATACATGTTGAAATCGTATAATGCTTCCACTTCTTCCATGAGCCACCTATTTCATCCACCTGTTGTTCGGATTGGTAGGCCACCGTGAATTTCTCCTCACTAATGAATATCAGGAGAACTGTTTCCATGTAGATGGTCGTTAGGGCGAGCAATGTAGTATAGAAGATCACAAGATGCACTAAGTCTAGACCGACGAATTTTAGTATGTTAACTGCCTTATGTGATAGTGTTCAACAGTTTGAGGTTAATATCTTTTATGGATGATTACTATCACCTTTAGGGTAATTATCATTTTGTGGTTAGCGAGGGCCGGTATGCGAATGTTCGGTGGGAGTCATATGGGATGCCTGTTGTGATGCTTTGTTCTTTATTTGACTCTGGCAATTCTATTCTAAGGAGTAGTTGCTCGAGGGCGAGCAATGTTCAAGCTTAGGGGAGTTTGATGCGATGATTTTGAGTCGCATTTATAGACTTGTTTGATAGGTGTTTTATGCATTTATTAGTCATTTTCATGGTTAATGTTGCATAATTCATTCATTTTGGTCTATGTTACTTCTTTATGTCAAAATCCCTTTATTTAAGCATTTTGAGTATTAATTATCGAAAGAATATATTTTGTGTGGATTTATGTGGTTCCGTGTGTTAATTTCAGGAAAAACAAGTATCTACTGCCGTCGATACCATCGATGGTGGTCGATACCATCGACCGGACCACAGGTTGCCAGCCGCAAGGACCAGAAGAAAGTCGATACTATCGACAGGGATGCCAATGGTATCGAGATACCATCAGGTTGCTGGTGAGAAGTGCGTCGATACTATCGACCAAGATGTCGATACTATCGACTGGTGGAGCTACAGTGACACAAAACGACAAAACCGTCACTACAGGTTTGTCGATACCATCGACCCGCGTCGATGGTATCGAGATGACATCCGGCGCACAGACGAAAGAAATGAAGGATTGCCGCTATCATGCTAGGTCGATACCATCGACCCGCGTCAATGGTATCGACACCGTTAGATATGAGTTTGCTTCAGATTAATCTTAATCGGACAGTTGTGGTTAATTGGCGACCTAATTTGGGAGATATACCTAATGACGACGCCCTTGACTAAAAAAAAGACGTCATTAGTTGTTGCACACATCCCGGAGAGAAAGAAGAGAAGAACGGAGCACGAGAGCATGCCCCAGCCGATCTGGACGCTGAAGAAGAGGAATTCCACCACCGAAAGGTGGGAGAACGCGGATTCCACGCCAAGGATCGATTGTACCTTCTCCGTTCATGGGTTTAATCACTCAATCATGTTTTTCTTCATGTTTCCCTTTCTCTTCTCCACATTGTACTCTGAGATGAACATGTGGGGCTAATCCCCTTTGTCTTTAGGACCGGGAGTAGCCCGAGGATTCATTGTATGATGATTTTATAATAGTAATTCATATCTTATCTCTGAAATCTGTGGTATAATTTCATTTTCTCCAATATATTGTTATGCTTGATCACCATAATAATAACCTAATGCCCTTAATTGTTTTGAAAGAAGAATTAATGGTTGAAAAGAGACGAAATTTACATTAATTGACAAATCCCTTAAACAAGGTGGTGTAAGATTAATGGTGGATACCGAGAGGTCATTCCTAATGCACCTAGTTTAGGGTATAGGTTACTACGACGGTGGAACCGACCTAGACATAGGTAGTGAATTGTACCACGACAGTGGGCAATTGTGATTTTAGGCCACTACCCGGATAAAGAGTTAAAATTGAGTAGCTATATAGGATTTAATACAATGAAAACCCGTGGTGAAACCGCAACCCTAAAGATCTTCTTTGAATTGATTAAACCAACATTTAATCGATTGATTGTTTTGTTTTGTTTTATTTTCCTTTAATTTTAACAACAACTCTCAAATATTTAATCGGCCTAGCTGATCGCGAGTAGTTAGTAGGAGTCTCCGACATTTTCATGTATCCCTGAGTTCGACTCGGGCCTCACAAAGGCCTATATTACTTCGACGCGTTCACTTGCATTTCTGCGCATGGTAAATCTGCGTCACTAGGTATGAGCTATGATGTTTTATTTATTAAGATTGTTATTGGGCCTTATGCGCCATAATATGCCTTGTTGCCTAGTAAGAGGTAATAAGAGAATTAATGGGCCTTAAGTGCCATGAGATATGCTTATGTAACAAGTATCATGTTTACCTTGGTCAGATGACCTGAAGGTGATAGTTACCTGAGAAAGGGGGAACAATGCTCAGTGATGAGCTAAGGGTTTGAATACCCATAACCATATGTTTATGGTATTGAGTTTGAAATGAGGGACTGAGATCCCAATGTCTTTTAGAGATTGAGATGTAACTGATGAAAATAGTACATGTTTCTTTATAGCATTTGTCCTAATAATTTATGTTTGAAAACTTGTATGATGCTAAAAGAATATGATAATATACTTAATTAATCAAGTAAAAGCTATTCATGTAGTGCTCTGACCATAGATCCATCATCGTCAGTAGTTGGTGATGGTGAAAAAGGTTTTCTTATGAGATCTCCTGGAGTTTGCATATTTTTTAATATGTGGGGGTCAATGGGTGAAAATATTTGTACGTCCAAATGGGGGAAATTTTTTTGATGCTCTGACCATAGATCCATCATCGTCAGTAGTTGGTGATGGTGAAAAAGGTTTTCTTATGAGATCTCCTGGAGTTCGCATATTTTTGAATATGTGGGAGTCAATGGGTGAAAATATTTGTACGTCCAAATGGGGGAAATTGATGGAAGGTAAACATTAAACCTCTCAAATCCTTCATTATATGTTCCGGGATGGATGTATCACTAATATCCCGATGATGTTAATGTCGGATCGATGGAGGTAAACATGAAATCTCTCGATTGCAAAGAGAGTGCAGCCGCCGCTGTAGCTCTATAGCGAAGATGCCACTATACCCTGGAAAGCTATGTAGCAGAGACACAAGATGTCCTGCATGTGATCTCGCACTGACTGAGATGTGGGAAGTCATGGAAGCTTGCTCTTCCATTGTATTTGTATGGTACCGATTTTGATTTCGCAATGGTCAGTTGGAGTATGAGCAGTATACCTCATCTTCTCAGAGCTTAATCATGTTTTAAAATATAATCAGCCGTGTAGCGTATTTGCATAAGATTGAAATACAAGAACCACTGGTTGATGTTATATTGCTTAGCATGTCCTTGATACATAAATGTTATTTATGTTCTTCAATTCCTTATTAAATAAGAGACATGCTGCCTTATTAAGTTATAGCTGAAATACTTGAATAGGAATGTTGCTCTAATCTACATAGGTACTGATTTTCCTGCTAATGAAATATCTCATCCCACTGCTCAGTTTATTTCTATTAAACTGCAATAACAATGTTTTCGACGGAGAGTTATATCTCTCACTGGGGCAATTGTATAATTGTCTCACCCCTGTGGGATCCAACATTTTTTGTTAGACATAGACAAAGAGGCAGAACCTTTGTAGCAGAGGAAGAGCAGCAACAACAACAACCGGGACAACAGTGATATCCCAGGTGGGGATACTGGTGGTCAAGTTTTGGAATATATAGTCCTATGTGTCGTCTCTGTACTCTCAGGTCCTAGGAGTTAGTAGATAGTGTTTTTATAATCGATCTGAGATTTTGGTTTGATGCTTCGAGGATTTTGTTACTTGTGTTGTTTAGAAAAGTAATGATGCATATATATTCCTCAAGAAGAGATGGTACATGGAATGTACAATGTGGACCAGTATGTAATTATAATATTGTGGTTCTTGTTTGCAGAGTTTTCTGGTAATGGATCTTTTCATAAAATGATTTTAATTTTTAGTGATTTTCAGTAATTCCGCGGCTAATGATACACTTCTGCACTAGTTAATCTTGTTATATTAGTTAATGACGTTTGGTTCGAACAGTGTGCCACAAATTAGTGGTATCAGAGCTCTAGGTTCACTGAGTCTATAGAGACATAGGATTAAGGTTTTTGAGTCTGTTCTAAGTGTCTTCTAGTTTATCTAATAGTGTCTTCTGCTCATATAGGAGGAGAAGAACTTGAAGATGTTTGGATCACATGATGAACATGTTGCTGAGAGAAGCGTTGTTGCACCAAGAGGAGGTGTAAGGGATCAATCTAGGGAGGAACATGTACCTGAGATTCCTCAACTTGATCAAGCTACATTAGAGAATCCAGCTTTCCATACCTTGTTCGGGTAGTTTATGGAAACTATGACACATATGGAGGATAGGATGCCACCACCTGCACTGAGGGCACCGGCCCACAATGAAGGACAAGGATCTAGAAAGACTTTTGAAAGACTTCACCGAGTGGGAGCCACAAACTATGTTGGTATAGCTGACCCAGCTGATGCAGATTTATGGTTGACAGAGTTGGAGAAAGCTCTTAGAATCCTGAACATTCTAGAAGTTGAGAAGGTGAGGCATGTTGTATACCTTCTGAAGGGGAGTGATGGTCATTGGTGGACCATAGAGGAAGGTAAAAGACCAGGAGTTGAAGTTGGATGGGATGAATTCTGATGTGAATTTGTCACTAGATACTTCCCTAAGACCTATCTAGATAAGAAGATCTCTCAATTTGAGAGGTTGAGGCAAGGACAAATGAACATTAGTGAATATGAAGCTAGGTTCATGGAGCTTTTTTGGTTCTGTCTGCACATATCAACTACTTATGAGCAGAGGATTCGACATTTCGAGAAGGGGTTGAACGCTGAATTGACCACTCCTGTGTCTGCTTAGGAGAACAAGGAAAGATTTGACACTTTTGTGGAATCCGTTAGGTGGATAGATAGGTCTGTGATCGAGAAACGACAGACCAGTAATAGGAAAGTGTATCCTCAGTTTCAAGGACAAAGGTCCGAGAGTTTCAAGAAACTGAGATTCTCTGCACCACCACCACCAAGGATTAATACCCCGACGCAGTGGACGTCAAGTAGGGGTAGGGGCCATAGTTTCCTTCCAAGTAGAGCCCCCAACACAACATCAACATCAGTGATAGGACCACCCAGGCAGAGTTTGGGAAGTTACAACTACTTCCAGTGTGGGAGGTTAGGACACTTGAAGAGAGATTGTCGTGAGAAAGTCAGAACTGTGACTCAACCCTAGAGGCAGAGTCAACAAGGCTCACAAAGGCGACAGTTCATTAATAATGTTAGAGGACGTGGACAAGCGTCCCAAGCTGGATCGTCAGCACCCAACAACCAAGCACAAGGTCAACAGTAAGCAATGACTAGATTCTATGCCATGAATCATCCCGAAGCAGTAATCAACCCTCAGGTTGTGATAGGTCAGATGGAACTATTTTATTTGGATATGTTTTCATCCTACTTCATATCTGTGTTAATTGATTCGGGTGCTACACATTCTTTTATCACTCGAGAAGTGATTTATGACTGCGACATGACTGTCAGTCATAGAGTAAATAGTTTGATGCTAGAAACCCCTTTGCTGGGATCTGTAGTGTTGCGGGAGGTGTGTTCTCCCTGTAATCTTTTCTTTTCTGATCATCACATTCAAGTGGATCTTACACCACTTGAGATGCAGGGTTTTGATATAATCCTTGGGATGGACACCTTAGAGAAGTATAAGTTTGTCTTGGATTGTGGTTCCAAGCAGGATGTGTTCACAGATAATGGTGACACATGGATCTTTCAGGGAGATAGAAAGATTCTTCCAACTTGTCTTGTGTCAGCCATGGTAGTTGAGAAGTTGATGAGACAGGGATGCTTTGCATTCTTGGCTCATGTGGTAGATACCACAATGGAGAGCCCTCATCCTTCTAAAGTTCCAGTAGTCAGGGAATTTGAAGATGTATTTCCTGAAGAACTTCCAGGTGTACCTCCACCCTAAGAGATTGATTTTGAGATTAATCTAATCTCAGGCACGCAACCAATAGCACAAACACCATATAGAATGGCACCTGATGAGATGGCGGAGCTCAAGAAACAACTTCAGGAGTTGCTTGAGAAGGGTTTTATCTGACCGAGTACTTCACCATGGGGTGCTCCGATCCTCTTTGTAAAGAAGAAAGACAGATCAATGTAGTTATGCATTGATTACAGACAGTTGAACAAAGTAACTATAAAGAACAAGTATCCTCTGCCAAGGATCAATGACTTGTTTGATCAGTTGCGTGGTGCAACTATCTTTTCTAAGATAGATCTAAGGTGGGGATACCATCAGTTGTGTATTAAGAGAGTGACATATCTAAATCTGCTTTTAGAACAAGATATGGTCACTATGAGTTCATAGTTATGTAGTTTTGACTAACTAATGCACCAACTGCATTCATGGAACTCATGAATAGAATATTTCGACCTTTTCTTGATCAGTGTGTAGTCGTCTTCATAGATGACATTTTGATATACAGTAGAGATGCTCAACAACATGAGCAGCACCTCCGTCAGGGTTCAACTTTGCTAAGAGAGCATAGGCTATATGCTAAGTTTACCAAATGTGAGTTCTGGTTACCAGAAGTTTCTTTTCTAGGGCACGTAATATCTACTTCAGGTATTCGTGTTGATCCTAAGAAGGTAGAATCTGTCCTGCAATGGGAACATCCAAAAACACCGACGAAGATTCGTAGTTTTCTTGGATGGCTGGCATTGCAACATTCCCACACTTCTCGTAGTTAGTTCTCCAAAAGGAAACTAAATCTACAAAGATACTAACTGTTTAGACTCTTATTGCAGGTTATGTTTTATGTTGCATGTTTTGATCCATGTGTAGTGGCGGTGAAAGCTGATCACATCCTAGTGGCTCCTTATCATTGTTTACAACCTAAAATTTACTTACTTGCTTTACTTTACTTGCACTTAGTTTAAAAACCAAATCAACTCTTGATATAGATACCAACTGCTAAGAGGTTAAGTGAGATTCTAACGTTTTCCATCTTGTTGCGCCCAACAAGACTGTTGTCCCCTAGATTTGACCCTTAACTATACTACAATAAGACATCCACGTATCTTAGCATACATGGGTGGAGCTCTCGATCTAGTATAAGCAAGGCTAAACCTAAAGACTTACCATCTTTAGGATTTTTAGTGGTGCACGCAATTCTACGCAAGTGGAAGCTCCATCAAAAAATTGGCACCGTTGCCGGGGAGAACGGAATGTTTTAATTTCATTTACTATCTTGCTAGTTGGTTAGGGTTTTACACTTTCCTTTAACCATTAGTCCATATCTTCTTGAATTCATCATATATCTTGCATCATCTAAAAGGTGTGTTTCTTTCTCTACTCAGGTAGAAGACGTGTATGCAACCATCGCATAACCTCAGATTCTCCCCTGATCCAGAGTATGACTCTGAGGTAGAGAGAAGCTTCCACCGCCGCATCAGACTTAACCGAAAAAGAGACAGACAAATGGCTGAAGATCAACACCAAGATGCGTTAGTAATGGAAAGGGTCAATGCCGCCATAGCCGCTCAGAGAGCACAACTCATTGATGACACCCGTGCTCAGATTCAAGCAGAGATCCGAGCTGAAGAACAAGCCCACATCTGAGCTGAAAATGAAGCAGCTAACCAAGCTGCCCAGCTAGAGCTAAGAAACAAGAAATTGAGGGACTATGCCATACCTAAGAACTATGAAGACAATCATCCAGTTCGGCCACCAATCATCAACATACCTTACTTCGAGATCCGGTCACAATGGATTCAAATCATGCAAGGCATCTCATTTTCTGGTGGATCTGGAGATGACTGCATGGATCACTTGAAGATGTTCAAGGCACTTTGCCAACTTGTTCCGCAAGCTGGAGTTGCCTTTGATGCGATAATGCTACATCTTTTCCATTTCACTCTGTCCAGAAGGGCTCTGAGTTGGTACAATTCACTTGATAGGGTGCCGATCATCACCACCTGGGCTCCCTTGGAAGAAAAGTTCCTAGAGAAGTTTTTCCCCCTTCGTTAACTTACAAAATTAGGGGGTAGATCAACCATTCCGTCCAACTTCCCGGAGAATAACTCGCATAAGCATGGGAAAGATTCAAGGAGCTTCTAAGAAAGTGTCCTCATCATGGCATCTCCCAAAATCCATTAATTGAAACATGTTTATAAGGGGTTGAGTGATGACATCAAGTAATTTCTGGATTCCTCATCTGGAGGAAACTTTATGAGGAAGAACTACGAGGATGCTTGGAAAATCATTACACTTGGAGCTAAAAATCAATCCAATTGGGGACGATCATCCGGTAAGGGAGTCCTCAAGGTTTATAAAGCTGAGGAATCAATGGAAATGAAGGCTATTGCCAAAGCTTTATAGATTATAGCTCACAAATAGTAGGCTCTTGAAACTTCATTTGGAGAATATGATAAGAAGAAAAACCCCCCAAGTCCAACAGGTTAAAGACACTACAGGGACTTGTGAGGCCTGTCACGCATCTGATCACCCTACTATGTCATGTGGTCTTCTTTATAATGCGATGATGGATATGCAACCACCACAATAGCAGTACGAACCAATCATCGAACACCCTAAAGAGCAGATGCCCGAACAAGTTAATTCCATTCATTCTATACCGGGACAAGTTTACTATAATCCAAATCAGCCAAGAAACCACCCCAATTTTCAATACAAGAACCCTACAGGGACCGCCAACCCACAACACCAGACACAAGGTAGATCCTCCAATAGGTTGCCACCTGGATTCCGAAGTAACTTTAACCAAAATCAAGGGAACCTCAGAAACAACTTCCCAAGAACCAATTACCCTAGAAATCATTCCGCCTACTATTAATATACCCATCCTCCTCTACACCCGCAATTGCACCCTTAGTTGCAGCAACCACAACAACCTCAGTTAGCACCACCTCCATAACAACCACATCAAGGTCAACAACAACTCACTCAAAAAAATGCCCCCTCCCAGCCAACAGATGAGATGACTACGATCAGGGAGATGCTACAGTCACAACAAGCCATGCTTGCCAATCAGCAAGCTCAACAGAAGGCGGTGGAGGCCCAACTAGAACAAATTGCTGCCCAACTAAAGCCACCAGCAGGCACTTTTGCAGGACAACCTGAGTCAAACCCTAGACACGACCAAAATAGACCAGAGAAGTTGAATGTCGTCACTACAAGATCTGGTCACTCCCTTCACAAAACTACAAGAATCGCTCATGATGATGATGATACACCTGTCCTTATGCCAAATGCAAGCCCAAACCTAGGAACTAAGAAGACCACAGAGAACGCGAGAGGCGAATAAAAAGAACAAGCTTTCAAAGAGCCAGAAATTCCGCAATATAATCGGGAAGATTGAGAGAGACTAAAATGGACACTAGGTTCCAAAGATTTATGGAGGCGATGAAGAAACTCTATATCGACATCCCACTCCTCGATGCTCTCTCTAAAGTACCAACTTGGGCTATGTATCTAGAAACTCTACTATCAAGGAAATACATTATTGAAGAACAAGAGATAGTCAAACTAGCTCAGACCACCTCCGATATCATTCTCAACAAGATTCCCAAGAAAGGGAAGGACCCTGGTTCTTTCGATATTCAGTGTTGTATTGGAAATGCTTCTAGCAAAAAGGAATTAGCTAACTTAGGGGCTAGCATATCAATTATGCCCTACTCCATGTGTAAAAGATTAGGTTTCACTGACTTTCTACCCACGACTATGACAATTCAGTTAGCTGATTCCACTATCACTGTACCCCTAGGAATTATTGAAGATATTCTAGTAACGATAGGCAAAGATGCATATGTCCCATGTGATTTTGTCATCATGGATATCAAGGAGGATCTAAGGTACCCAATAATATTTGGCAGACCCTTCCTCGCCACAGCCATGGCTCTTATTGATGTTGAAGCTGGAACGATCATTCTAAGACTAGGAAAAGAAGCAATTCAGTTCCGGGTCGTCAATAGTATGAAAGGCCCCAACATTCAAGAGGAAGTCTTTCTCTTAGATGCAATACATCAAATGTCCTAATTGGAAATTTATGAACCATCTGATGAGTTAGAAAACATCCTAATAAATCCAGAAGTCAAATTCTCAGCCAACGAACTGGTTCAACAATGCTTGCAACATCTAGAGAAAGCTGAAGAAGCACCTGGAATCACTTTTGAGGAGCTCAAATCGGTCACTATTCTAGAAACAACAGAAGTACCTAAAGCCCCCGAGATGAAAACCCTACCAACGGGACTTAAGCATGTCTTTCTGGATGAAGAAAAACTATATCCAGTAATCATCAGTTCCACTCTAATGAATGATCAGGAAGAATGACTTCTCGTTGAATTGAGGAAACATAAGAAAGCCATTGGGTACAAAATAACTGACCTGACAGGTATCAACCCAGCCTTATGCATGCATAGACTGCCCATGGTCGAAGAATTCAAGCCTTCAAGAGAGCACCAGAGAAAGCTGAACCCCAATCTTAAAGAGGTGGTTCGCCTTGAAGTCCTCAAACTGCTGAAAGCCGACATTATTTACCCAATTTCAGATTCCCAATGGGTCAACCCTGTCCAAGTGGTCCCCAAAAAGGGAGGAACCACTGTCGTGCTAAATGACAAAAATGAGCTAGTTCCTACAAGGATTGTGATAGGGTGGAGGATGTGTATCGACTATAGGAAATTAAACAAATCAACATCAAAAGACCACTACCCTTTGCCTTTTCTTGATGAAGTCCTCGAACACCTAGCCCATCAAAAGTTCTTATGTTATCTAGATGGCTATTCCGAGTTCTACCAAATCCCTATACACCCAGAAGACCAAGAAAAAACAACTTTCACTCATCCTTTTGGGACCTATGCTTTCAGAAGAATGACATTCGGGATGTGCAACGCACCTGCTACTTTCCAAAGGTGCAAGTCTGCTATTTTTGCAGGGTAAAAAGAATCTATAATGGAAGTTTTCATGGATAATTTTTTAGTTTACGGAGTTTCCTTCGACAACTGTCTGCTCAACCTTGGGCATGTCCTACAAAGATGTGAGGAAAAAAACCTTATCTTAAATTGGGAAAAATGCCATTTTATGGTAACTGAAGGTGTCGTCCTCGGACATAGGGTGAGTGAAAGTGGGATTGAGGTAGACAAGGCAAAAATTGATGTTATCTCGAAACTGTCGCCACCAAAAGACGTAAAAGGAGTACGAGCATTTTTGGGTCATGCTGGGTTTTATCGAAGATTTATCAAAGATTTCTCAAAAATAGCAAAACCCATGACCAAATTATTGACCAAGGACACCGAGTTCAATTTTGATCAAGAATGCTTACAAAGCTTCAAAATTTTGAAGAATGCTTTAATCTCTGCACCCATACTAAGAGCCCCAAATTGGTCACAACTTTTTGAAATCATGTATGACGCCAACGATTATGCCATAGGGGCCGTCTTAGGACAAAGAATTGACAAGAAACCTTATGTAATATACTACACATGTAAAATGCTCGATGAAGCGCAGAAGAACTACACCACTATAGAAAAGGAGTTCTTAGTTGTCATCTATGCGTTTGAGAAATTCCACTCCTACCTAATTGGAGCCAAGGTTATAGTCTACACTGACCACTCTGCCATACGATATCTAATTTAGAAGCAAGACACAAAACTGAAACTTATCCGTTGGGTGCTGATGCTTCAAGAATTTGATCTGGAAATCCAAGACAAAAGTGGAGTAGAAAACGTCGTCGCTGATTATCTCAGCCGTATTGAAGTCGAGGATGATAATAAAGTACCTATTCGAGACTCCCTTCCTGGTGACCAGCTAATGAAAATTACTATAGGATTCCCCTGGTATGCCGACATTGTAAATTATCTGGCTACAAGAATCATTCAACCTTCTGCCTCTTACCATGACGAAAAGAAATTCCTCCACGACGTCAAGCAATATTATTGGTACGAACCATACCTCTTTCGTCTATGTGCAGACGGACTTTTTCGCCGTTGCCTACCCGAAGAAGAGATTACTGCTGTCCTAGAACACTATCATTTCGGCCCCACTGGAGGACATATGAGCTCGAAAAAAACCACCATGAAAGTCCTTCGATCGGGTTTCTTTTGGCCAACAATAGCAAAAGATTCCCATGATTTTGTAAAATCATGTAACAGGTGTCAACTCTCCGGTGGTATAACAAAGAGAAACAAAATGCCTCTCACTATGTGGCAGGAGATCAAGATTTTTGATGTCTGGGGGATAGAATTTATGGGTCCTTTCCCCTCTTCATATGGATGCTCTTACATACTGGTCGATGTGGAATATGTCTCGAAATGGGTAGAAGCTATACCCATAGTTTCTGGTGATTCCAAACCAGTCATTAAGATGTTTAAAGATATTATTTTTCCCAGATTTGGAGTTCCCCGGACTGTCATATCTGACGAAGGAACCCATTTTCTGGAGTGAACCTTTGAAGCCCTCTTAAATAAATACGGAGTCAACCATAAAGTTGCCATGCCTTAACATCCACAAACCAGTGGTTAGGTTGAAGTTTCAAATAGACAACCGAAGGCAATCTTAGAAAAAACGGTCAATAGACACCGTACTTACCGGTCCACCAAGCTTCCCGATGCCCTTTGGGCTTACTGAACAACTTATAAAACACCAATTGGAACAACCCTGTTTCGTTTGGTATACGGGAAATCATGTCATCTTCTAGTTGAACTGGAACACAAGGCTCGGTGGGCCATTAAACAATTGAATTTTGATCTTAAAAGTGCCGTAGAAAACAGACAACTCCAGCTACAAGAACTAGAGGAGCTCTGAATGACCGCTTATCAAAGTGCTAGGATTTATAAAGAGCAAACTAAGATGTGGCACGATGGTCATCTAAAAAGAAAAGACATTGCCATTGGAGATAAAGTCCTTCTTTTCAACTCCAGGCTTAAAATGTACCCCGGAAAACTCCGCACAAAGTGGTTCGGGCCTTTCACTATCAAACATACATACTCAACAGGAGCTATCATAATTGTTGACGACAATGGAGGAGAAAGGACAGTCAATGGCCATAGATTGAAAAAATATTATACTCCAGCAGATAAAATTCCGAGACAGACTATTGAGATCAGAGACCCCACAACAACACCGTAACATATTCAAAACATCATTGAGCCAACGACGTAAAACCCAGGCGCTACTTGGGAGGAAACCCAAGATCTGAGTATCACCTTTTATCTTTGTTTTTTATTTCCTTTGTTTGTCTTAGGTTTATCATCTAAAAATATAAAAATATAAAACAAACATAAAAACATAAAAATATAAAAATCAGTTTAACCTTAGCCTTCCCAAACGGTCCTGAAACCATTTGGAGCCAAACGGTCTTGAAACCATTTGAGGCCAAATGGTCTTGAAACTGTTTTCCCTCAGGAATTTATAAGGTCAACCCCAATTCCTATAAATATAAACCCCCCTCCTTCTCCCCCCCTTTCGACTCCCGAGCTTTCTAAAACCCTCGGTGCACTGTTCCACCTCTGCTCCCGTTCCCACACAACCCGCGACCCAAATTCTCTCTGCCTCCATCCTTCCCAGTTCCACGGTGGTCACACCTCAGTCACTACCTCTCCTAGCAGCACTGACGTCATCTCCGACCATTTCTACAAGGTAGCCCAGCACGATGCATTATCGGTGCTTCCGTCTGTGCACCGCTGCCGTCTTTACCATCGCCGACATCTTCGACACCGCCGCGACTTCCTTTTATATCACCACCGTCGTCCTTATCGCCTTCGCCTTTGCTATCGCCGCCGATATCACCTCTACCATCACTTGTCGTTCCTTCGACATTTCACCTGCCAAACAGTCTTGAAACCGTTTGGAGCCAAACGATCCTCAAATCATTTGGAGACAAACGATCTTGAAACCGTTTGGAGCCAAACGGTCCTAAAACCATTTGGAGCCAAAAAGTCCTAAAACCGTTTGGAGCCAAATGGTCCTAAAAATATTTGGAGCCAAACGGTCTTGAAACCGTTTATATTTCGTTAAAACATAAAACACATAAGAATATACAAAATCCAATTTTTTTAATAGACATGTTATTCTAACACATGACTTTCCATCTCCAGAAATGGCTTCATCAGCAAAGAAACCAACCAGAAACGAAGACACTCCCTTCTGGACAATAGTGGAACTGACAGAGGACCGAGCCAGGCTCCAAAAGATTGTAGAAAACTACAACGAGACAGGAAAGGCCCCACCAAAGGTCAACATCTTAGCGATTTTGTGTGAAATTGACCGCATCAATAAATATCTAGTTGTGGAGCCTGATGAAGAAGTGGAAGAAATTTCTTCCAGTGATGAAGGCTCAGAATACGAGCCACATTCTGAGGAAGAATCCCCAGCTGAAAAGTCCAAGGGGAAGAAAAAGGTCAAAGAAGCTGCAACCGAACAACCCCAAAAAAGCGGGCAAGAAAATAGGTCTGCCCGGCCACTGCTAGGGAACAAACCCTAACAGGCCATATCCCATCAACCACCACCACCACCCCCACTACCACTCCTGCAATCACCACTACCCCCGTATTCTCAATACTCACCACCACCGTACCACCACCAGAAAACCTTTACATCCATACCCTCCCCTCCATCGACAAAATGCTAAAACCAACAAAGTACGTCTGCTCAAGCGTACTACTCAAGATGGGGATCTACAATCGAATCCTCACCATACTAGACAATGCTAATCTCTCTAAACTATGCTTTGTCCCTGAAATTTCATATGTCGAACCCACTACAAAAATTTTTACACATCTCACCAAAGAAACGGTGGACATTATGCACAGAATAAGGGACGGAGGTGACCGCAGGCTGGTCACCAAACTTTTTGGAAACAACATCGTTATAATAGAAAACCTTCTGAACGACATCTTCATAGACAACCCAGAGAAGCTAAAAATGGCCAAAGCTGTAGGCACGGAAAATTCCCAATTCAATAGACACAGCTTCTGGAAAAACTTAATAGGGTTCCCATCTTATGAAGAAAAGACATGCAAAGCCTCCAATATCCATTCCGGGTTCATACGCACACTTCACAAGATCCTCACTGGTGCGATCTTCCCCAGAACAGAGGGAGGAAATGTTATAACTGCTGACCTTTTTCTTCTATGGTCCATTCTACATAGAATGTCAGTCAATATTGGCCGAAACATGATACAAAAATTCTCATCCTACGCCATAGGGTCGAGAAAGATGACCTCATTTTCATGTCCGATGACATTCTGGTCATGGCAGACGCGCTACAAGAAACTGTACAACTAAAAGGGTCTCTCTCCGTAAGCTTAATGGTCGCCTATCAATTTCTTCTCGGACAGAATCACCCTACAACCTATATGGCATACCCCTACATGAAGGACAATCTATTAAAGCTAAAGAACTTCAGAACAACTAAGGAACTCATCTCCTTCTTACAACATATGACCCCAAAGTTCATCATGCTCCCTTCCTTCATTAAGAACATTGGAAGTTGTTGGCAACAAATCTTCATGAAGGAACAACAATCATATACAACAGTTCCGACAGCTAGTAAATCTAGATAAACAACATTACACTACAACATCAAGAACGCCTACGGAGGAGGTGGTGAAGGAGTGTGCCGACCAACTTCATGTCCTACTCAGCAAGCACACACAGGCATACAGCAAAGAACACTTTCATCGCCCCACCTTCAGCCACAAGTGCCCACAGCAGCTCCGCGAGTCAAACGACTATGGTTTCCATGTCCTCTACTGGATATACACCATCATAGAACTTAGAAGACCAGTAGAAGACATGACAAAAGTGGATTATCATGCGTTACAAGGGAAGTTCGCTGCTAATCTCCTCCGCACACATGGCGCCAATAAAGGACTAATAGAACCTTGATGCCCTTGTCCTTGTACTACTCAAACTATCACTTTGACACTCTGCAGACAGAGTGAGTGATAAGTTAGGGGGGAAGTACACTAGACAAGGGCGAGGTATCATTTTCAAAATCCTTCTCTCTATACCTTTTCTTTCAATTTTGTTTTATAGCTTCCTTTGCGCATTTGATTTTTGTTTTAAAACAATTTCCCATTTTCAAATAAACCTTGCACATAAAGAAGAACATCCCTTTTTGGAACAAAGTCACCCCCAGCTAACTTTAGAATCAAGTCAGTCCTCAAAAGTAATAACAAGAATAGCACTTAGACATATAATGGTGACTTAATAACTTCTCTCCACTCTTGATTTTCATTCTTTTGTTTCACTTCTACATCTGACTCTCCACAGGTCAATATCAAGGCCGAAGTAAGCCAAGTACTTTCAAGGATGAGAGGGGCATCAGGTGACATCCAAATCATGAAGTCTCACAAGTGGACCATTAAAAAGAAACCAAATAAGTACATGTCGAGAAACTCTAAGAACAACTTTCCTCTATTCAAATAAAAGAGGCTTGGCCGCCCAAAATAATTTCCCTAAAAACCCCAAATCCTAAGCTTGTGAGTTTACGAATAAAAGCTAGAGAGCTGAATAAAACTATGAGAGTTGTGCCATAAATAAGGATCTATATAAAGAACCAACGAAGGTCTCACCCGGCCGGTACATTCAGCTGCCCTCATGAAGGCAGATCTGTCGTGCCCGGTAGTGAAACCCTAAGGTATCTAAATATATGAAAGGCTTACAAAGGACTCTCCCGGCCGGTACATTCAGCTGCCCTCACAAAGGCAGATGTGTCGTGCCCGGTATTGAGATCCTAAAAGCATAGACAACCTCTCCCCCACATGAAGGGGGAATTACACATCAAGCCTTTAGCCAACCCTCATACCCACTCTAGCTTCTGGTTGGTTTTTCAGAGAGGTATAAAGCTGATTAGAGTCAACGACATGCACAAAATAAAAAGTGGTCCCAATTCAGGCTACGTGATACGGAAGAAACCTGAGACCCAAGAAACTCTCAATACCGGAAAGAGTTAAGGCAAGCAATAAGACCTGATACAACCTTAGGAGAGCTCGGGTTTATAATTGAAGAAAGAATATGGAAATCTTAACTAAATAAAATCGCCTCGCCATTACATGCCTCAGCTCTATCTAACTTGAGGACAATCTAGACTCTAAGTTAGGGGGGGTGATAACCTCCAATTTTGTGACGTTATCTTAGTAATATTCTTTAGTTTTCCACACTCTTTCTTAGATAAATTAGACAGAATCCCTATCTATCCTCTTTTATTGCAAATATACTATCAGATTAACTTTTCTCCTTTTTACTTACAGAAAAAGACACAAAAAAAATCACAAAAGACTCATACGGTCCCAAGACCGCATGGACTCAAATGATCTCAAGACCACATGAAGCCAACTGGTTTCAAGACCACATGGACTCACGTGGTCCCAAGACCGCATGAAGCCAACCAGTCCTAAGACCGCATGGACTCACACGGTCCCAAGACCGCATGAAGTCAATCGGTCCCAAGACCGCATGGACTCACACGATCCCAAGACCGCATGAAGCCAACCGGTCCCAAGACCGCATGGACTCACACGGTCCCAAGACCGCATGAAGCCAATCGGTCCCAAGACCGCATGGACTCACACGGTCCCAAAACCGCATGAAGCCAACTGGTCCCAAGACCGCATGGAGTCATACAATCTCAAGACCACATGGAGTCACATGATCTCAAGACTGCGTGAGTCCAAACGATCTCAAGACCGCATGATTCCAAACGGTTTCAACGTCCAAACGGTCTCAGAGTCCAAAGGGTTTCAGAGTCCAAACGGTCTCAAAGTCCAAACAATATAAGAGTCCAAACGGTCTTCAAGACCATTTGGACCTAAAACTGACCAAACCGTTTGGACTTCTTTTAAGGCCTATATATAAGACTCAAGGGGTCCTCCCAAAGACATCAAGTTTCAGACGCCCAGAGGTTGCCTCTATTACTCTAGAGCTAATCCAACCTCCATCCTCTGCCCTAAGGCTGCTGGTATGAGATCCACGCTCCGTTCTGAAGCTTCTTTCTCTCTCTCCGACAAAGAAGGTGGCAAGAGTTGACCTCATCATCGAGCAACCTGTGAAGTTTGATGATCGTCACTCTCTCTCTTTCCAAGGGGTTAACTTTCCTCTCTCCTTTATGGGGATGACATTCTCTCTCTCTTCTCGCCTCCTTCTTTGTCCTAGCTATGAGCGAGTAGTCTCTTTCACTAGGGTACGGGAAGTAGCCCCGCTACCCATGTTTTCATTTTATGCAATGTAATCCATAGTTTGCAACAGAGATATACTTTCTTTTCAATTCGACATCAATCGTTTAATGAATGCTTATTTCTTGATCACCAACTCGTGTTATATTTTATCTTTTAGTATGAATTGTCTACATTTGTACTATCAAATTTGAATCTCGATTGCATGTTGGTTATTGATGCATGTTTCCACCATGCATCTGTTTTGGTATCTAGGAGTGTATGAAATGGAATCAGTTGACGTATGAAAGTACAACCTTGATAAGTCGAGGAACACACTTTGCGAAGGGAATGATGTAAAGTAGGTGACCATTCATTCGGGGATGGCTGGAATTGCAACATTCCCACACTTCTCATAGTTAGTTCTCCGAAAGGAAACTAAATATACAAAGATACTAATTGTTTAGACTCTTATTGTAGGTTATGTTTTATGTTTCATGTTTTGATCCATGTGTAGTGGTGGTGAAAGTCGATCACATCCTAGTGTCTCCTTATCATTGTTTACAACCTAAAATTTACTTACTTGCTTTACTTTACTGGCACTTAGTATAAGAACCAAATCAACTCTTGATCTAGATACCAACTGCTAAGAGGTTAAGTGAGATTCTAACATTTTCCATCTTGTTGCGCCCAACAAGACCGTTGTCACGTGGATTCGACCCTTAACTATACTACGATAAGACTTCCACGTATCTTAGCATACGTGGGTGGAGCTCTCGATATAGTATAAGCAAGGCTAAACCTAAAGACTTACCATCTTTAGGATTTTCAGTGGTGTACGCAATTCCACGCAAGTGGAAGCTCCATCATACATCAAACAACTAAGAAGATTAAAGTAATACAAAAACAATTAAAAGCTGCCCAGGATAGATAGAAATCATATGCTGACAAGCATCGTATACCCTTAGAATTCCAAGTTGGAGACAGAGTATACCTCAAGGTCTCACCTTGGAAAGGTCCTAAGATTTGGAAAGAAGGGGAAGTTAGCTCCTAGATTTATGGGGCCTTATCCGATCATTGAAAGGATGGGAAAGGTAGCCTATAAGCTGGAGTTACCACCTGAGTTGCATAGATTGCATCCAATATTCCATATCTCTATGCTAAGGAAGTGTCATCCTAACACTGAGTTAGTTCTACAATCTCTGGAGGTAGAACTAAATGATGATATATCTTATATTGAAGGACCTGTGTTGGTTCTTGATAGAAGAATTAAAAATCTGAAAAAGAAAGACATATGTCTTGTAAAAGTTCTCTGGCATCACCATGGCTTTGAAGAAGCTATGTGGGAGCTATAGGAAGAGATGAGTAGGAAATACCCTACTCTTTTCTCTTAATGTTTTCATTGATGATTTTGGGGACGAAATCCTTGTAAGGGGTGGATAACTTGTAATATCCCTGACCTGGGTTATGCTTTAACCCTAGGTGTTTTGTTTAAGAAAGATAATTATATGCTTGATATTATCTTTTGAAAAGTATTTAAAGCAAGAGGAACTTATATTTCAATTTTAGTCCATTTTGAACTATATTGAAAGTAATGTTTTGCTTGTGTTGGACTAAAGTGCAAATTACCCAAGTTGAGGGGTTAAATTGCAAATTGTGTATGATAATGTGTTCCTCATGTGTTGAAACATCATGGGAATTAAGATGATGTAGAGGAATGGCTAGTGAAAGCCTAAGTACTAAGAAAGAGATAATAAAGAAATGTTTGTGCATTAAAACCTAGTTTTGGTGTAATGTGCAATTTACTTAAAACATAGGGTTCAATATGCAATTTACCACCTCAATAAGGTCCCAAATATTCTTGGCATCTTGTAGAAGCAATCAAATGAGAGGGGAATCTCATTTGAGCTACTTTGAAGGAGAGAGAATCTTGATATTAAAATAATCAAGATTTAAGCATAAATTTAAATAATGCAAAAAAATAATTATATTAAATGGATTGCCCTTCAACCAAAATTGGGTTGGTTGAAATCCACATATATGAACGTCCTTGTGCCTTGCAAAGGCAAAGGAAATATCAACGTGAGTGGAGAACCCACTCACATTAAGAAACTAAAAAGAATTATCCACTAACTTATGGATAATGATATTATAAAGGTTAAGGTGCTTAATTTCTTTTCCCTTAATTCATGGATAATGGAAGGGAGTTCGGTGGTGATAAAGGTACCATTGCATACAAGGAACCAAGGGGGAAGAGGTGGAAACAATTTCAGAATTTAAAGGATTTATATGAGGCATTTTCTCTCTCATTGTTTTTTCTTATAAAACACCCTTTACTACTCAAACCAAAGGCTTTTTCGAATCCACTTCTTCTCTATGCTTGCAAAAACTATTAAGGGAGCTAGGAACAGAAGGAAGACGACCCCCAACATGTTGGTAAGCTTCTTGACCTTCGTTCATCTTGTTTTCATGGTGGAAATCACAAATCAATGCATGATTTCTTCTTATCTCGATCCCATCTTCAATTCTAACCATTCCTTTTCACTCAAAAGCTTGAGGAACGAACCTTGTGGTGTGAAAAAGCTCCTTCCACCATTGTTGACATGAAGCTCCAAGCTTTGAATCTCAATTGAAGGTGGGTTATATAACTTGAACCCCTATTCATTGTTTTTGAATTCACTTTCTCAATCAATTATCTTCAATTGCTCTTCTTTCAATTCCTTTGATTAATTGATGCAACTACCATGATAATGGCAGTATTTTTCGATGGAATAAGGCTTGATGATGATGACATAATCTTAGGTTCAGATTCCAACAAGTTTGTATTGCAAACAGATTTAAGACCTTGGTCCAAACGGTTTCACCAAACAGTTTGCAAACCGTTTGGAGGTTTGGATCCCAAACCGTTTAGAAGAGTTGACCATTTGGATGGGCTGACCATTTGAGTTCAGGTCCCTAGAACATGTTGGATGATGATCCATTCGATCCAATTGATTAATTTAATATATGGGCAATCTTCCAATTAGAAACCCTAATCAGTTAGGTGCTGAATTAGCAATTGTTTGACTTAATGTTTTGGGTTGATTAACCCAAACGGTCTCAAGACCATTTAGAGGTCATCCCAAATGGTCTCAAGACCATTTGGAGGTCAACCAAGACCGTTTGGAGGTCTAGGGTTGAGTATGGTTGAGTAATTGAAGTGTTAGAGATATCAAATTGAAATGCAATCAATAGCTAATTTGATGATCAATCCAATGATCTAAACCCTAATTGGATTTCACAACTTTTTGTTAAAAGATGAGGCAAACGGTCTCAAGATCGTTTGGAGGTCATCCAAATGATCTCAAGACCATTTGGAGGTCATCTAAACGACCTCAAGACCGTTTGAGGTCAGGTCATACTATAATTTGATGGTGGTCCTTTGGTTTCAATTGGATTAATTTCACAATGTTAATCCTTGATGGTTCCTCAATTCCCAAACCCTAATTGATGGGTTGTTGATTATAAATCCTAGTTCAATTAGGTTCAAAACCCTAACTGATGGTCCAATGGAAGGATGGTTTAATAGTTCATTTGAGTAATGAATCAAGAAGTCAATCGATAGGTGGTTCATTGATGGAAACCTTGAATTGATTAAGTGTTGAAAGACCTTTTTGGTCCATTCGACCAAACAGTCTTAAGATCGTTTGGGTCCAAACGGTCTCAAAAAGTTTGGAGACCCAAGCCCAATCAGTTTCAACATCTTTCTCGCTTAAACGGTTTCAAGGGCACTTTGCCCAAACGATTTCAAACCGTTTAAACTCTGAGAATCCAAGACCATTTAAGGTATAAATAAGTAAGACCGTTTGGACATATAATACAATTGAAGATTCAATTGGTCAATTCATTTGAATACTCATGTGATTGAAGGTTCAATTGAGCAAATCTTCTGGACACCTAATGTATTTAGAGTGTTGATACCCTTAGTGGGATTAATCATTGATGCATAAGGATGCAATAATTCAATACATCATGTTGACCTTAAATGCATGTATTTGAAATAAGTGTAGTATACAATTAGGGTATGATCCTTGATAAACAGATCATAAAACCCTAATTGAGTTAATTGATGAACTCAAACCCTAAATTAGGGCAATTCTGAGTGAAACCTTTATCTAAGAGGATAATGTGATATGAATTTAGGGTAATGAAATGAGTAACCCTAATTCAGGGTATTTTGATTTAAAACCCTAATTGGGATGAATAGTAAACCCTAATTGTGGGTTATTGAATATAAA
Organism: Alisma plantago-aquatica; assembly: GCA_963693085.1. NCBI lineage: Eukaryota > Viridiplantae > Streptophyta > Magnoliopsida > Alismatales > Alismataceae > Alisma > Alisma plantago-aquatica. The sequence goes on from OY856412.1 coordinate 352,394,672, forward strand.
CCCTAATCTAGGGTGATGTGATGTGAATAGTAAACCCTGATTCTAAATAGGGTGAAGGTGTATGAAACCCTAATTATGGATTATACTATATAGTGTGAAACCCTACTCTTGGACGATGAAATGATGAATCATTGGTCCTAATTGAATAAAAGGGATGTGTCACCGTGATTGAAATAAAATGGGAAACCCTAGCCCTGGTAAGGGAAATGGTGGTGTTACCCTGGAATAGTATGGAATTGAAATATGATTGACATATCTGTTATCATGCGTGCTAACCATGCAGGTATCATGAGATGATGAACATAACCAGGTATGAGCTATGATGTTTTCTTTATTAAGATTTTTATTGGGCCTTATGTGCCATAATATGCCTTTTTGCCTTGTAAGACGTAATAAGAGAATTAATGGGCCTTAAGTGCCATGAGAGATGCTTATGTAACAAGTATCATGTTTACCTTAGTCAGATGACCTGAAGGTGATAGTTACCTGAGAAAGGGGTAACAATGCTCAATGATGAGATAAGGGTTTGAATAACCAAAACCATATGTTTATGGCATTGAGTTTGAAATGAGGGACTGAGACCCCAATGTCTTTTAGAGATTGAGAAGTAACTGATGAAAATAGTACATGTTTCTTTATAACATTTGTCCTAATAAGTTATGTTTGAAAACTTGTCTAATGCTAAAAGAATATGATAATGTCCTTAATTAATCAAGTGAAAGCTATTCATGTAGTGCTCTGACCATAGATCCATCATCGTCAGTAGTTGGTGATGGTGAAACAGGTTTTCTTATGAGATCTCCTGGAGTTCGCATATTTTTGAATATGTGGGGGTTTATGGGAGAAAATATCCGTACATCCAAATGGGGGAAATTGATGGAAGGTAAACATTAAACCTCTCAAATCCTTCATTATATGTTCCGGGATGGATGTATCACTAATCTCCCGACGATGTTAATGCCAGATCGATGGAGGTAAACATGAAATCTCTCGATTGCTAAGAGAGTGCAGCCACCGATGTAGCTCTGTAGCGAAGATGCCACTATACCCTGGCAAGCTATGTAGTAGAGACACAAGATGTCCTGCATGTGGTCTCGCATTGAACGAGATGTGGGAAGTCATGGAAGCCGACTCTTCCATTGACTTTGTATGGTACCGATTTTGATTTCGCAATGGTCGGTTAGAGTAGGAGTGGTATACCTCATCTCCTTATAGCTTAATCATGTTTGTAAAATATAATCAGCCATGTAGCGTATTTGCATAAGATTGAAATACGAGAACCACTAGTTGATGTTAAATTATTTTGCATGTCCTTGATACATAAATGGTATTCATGTTCTTTAATTCCTTATTGAATATGAGACATGTTGCCTTATCAAGTTATAGCTAAAATACTTGAATAGGAATGTTGCTCTAATCTGCATAGATACTGATTTTCCTGCTAATGAAATATATCATCCCACTGCTCAGTTTATTTCTATTAAACTGCAATAATAATGTTTTTGGCAGAGATTTATATCTCTCACTGGGGCAATTGTATAATTGTCTCAACCCCATGGGATCCAACATTTTTAGGTAGACACAGAAAAAGAGGCAGAACCTCTGTAGCAGGGGAAGAGCAGCAGCAACAACAATAGGGACAACAGTGATATCCCATGTGGGGATATTGTTGGTCAAGTTTTGGAATAGATAGTCCTATGTGTCGTCTCTATACTCTCAGGTCCTAGCAGTTAGTAGATAGTGTTTTTATAATCGATCTGAGATTTTGGTTTGACGCTTCGAGGATTTTGTTACTTGTGCTGTTTAGCAAAGTAATGATGCATATATATTCCTCAAGAAGAGATGGTACATGGAATGTACAATGTGGACCAATATGTAATTATAATATTGTGGTTCTTGTTTACAGAGTTTTCTGGTAATGGATCTTTTTATAAAATGATTTAATTTTTAGGGATTTTTAGTAATTCCGCTGCTAACAATACACTTCTGCACTAGTTAATCTTGTTAGATTAGTTAATGAGGTTTAGTTCGAAAAGTTTGCCATAGACAATACTCAACAACATGTGTTTTCAAGTACATGACTTGAACAATGAGATCATACGGGTGTTAAGAGTATGCACATGTTGGTATGTATGCCCTAAGAGCCAATCAGGGGATGATTGGTAGGATACAAAGAGATTGATTTGATAAACATCAAAGGCAAGCTTCTAATTCTTTTTTGTTCAGTCATATGAGATAATGATAGAACATATTGAATGTCTAGAGAATGACCATACTCAATGATGTATGCTTTCAGGTTGAGGACCTGAACGATGAGATCATACAGATGCTAAGAGTTTGTACATTCTCATTATGCCCCTAGTCAGATGTCATTGTGGAAGGTAGATAGACATCGATGACACACAAGACTAGATTATGGTGTTGGTTAATGAAATAATATCATTAGTCATGATATGGAGATATCAAACCAAACACATAGGTACTTGTTAGAGAACAAGTATACCGAACAAACCCACTATGAGTTTGACACATGGAACCATGATATGCTAGTCACAGTCAGTTCTTACAGTGATGGTGGTGAGTGTGACAAAGTGGAATTTTGCATAAGTATGTTGAAATTACATTTTTTCCCAATTTTGGTTCACTCATAATCTCAAATTATTTTTTCTTGTCTTCGTAATCATTATTGAGACTGAAATCCAAAATATGGGGATCAATGTGAACTTTGTACACATTATAACACCTTAAATTGGATTAATTCATTACCTTGTCAAAATTAGAAAATTGATCCATCAAACTTCATCATATTGTTCCCAAACATTTTATAAATGTTCTCCACATTTTTGTGAAGCTATGATCCAAATTCTAGTTCATTTGGACATTCCTACAGTTGTCTACAAATTTTTGAAGTTAATGCGTTGAAAACCCCTTTTCCCCCTTTTATTTGTGCTTTTTCTTAGCTTTCCCATGTTACCGATCCATACAAGGGATCTGGGGTGATTGTTGGCCCTTGGATCTGCATCTTGCAGATCCAGCCTTGATCTAAAAACCATGAGGTCATCTTCAACCTCCCGCTAATTGCGGGGAGGTGTTATTGCAGCCAACCCACCCAACCTTCACGCTCTGACCTAGATTCAAAATTCTAATCAAGAGGAAATGTTCCCCTTGTGATTTCGAGCCCACCAAATCCTATTTTGGCTAGCTTTCGAGCACCCTTGTGCCACCAAAATGAGTCCCTTACTCTCCCCTCTCCTTTCAGCGACCATAGCTGTTGTTCCAAGTTCTTTAGCCCTAAATCTAGCCTCAATCACCTATAAAAGGACCCCCCAGGGTCCGAAGCAATCAAGACTCATTCATGATACGACCTCCCATTCCATATCAGCCTTGAGCACCCCCTATTTCCACCCCGACCACCTTCTACACCAAGCAGTGCCGCCACAGGTGCTTTTTGGGCATCTCTCCCACTCTTCCTCCTCTCCTCATTCTGGTGTTTTCTGCTGCTCCGCGGGGTCACGACGAACCCAAGCGGCACATTTGCATCCTCCACCGGAGCCTCCTACTCCCTGACCTCCTTCACTCTGGCAAGGTGCACCCCCTCACTTCAGGGATTGCGAGCAGCTTCCTGCACGTCAGGGACAGAAGGCAGCCTCGAACAGCTGGGTTCAGAGGCAAACTCCCCGGTCCAAACAAAGCAGTGGTGAACCAACAAATCATTGAAAACAAAATTGGCCAAATAGATTTTGAACCAAATCCTGGACCAGCAAGCCTTGTGGCGTGATCTGGACCACCCAATCTTGATCCAACAACCCTCGATTTTCACAAATAAGGTAAATATCTCCCCTCTATTCAAAAATTCATATAAATGTCCAGATCTTGTTGTAATTGTAGAAAATGCATCCAAGCTCCAAATAATTTGAATAAATAGTCAATATTGATCAGAGAAATCTAGTGAAACGATTAAAAATACTTTTGAAACCTGATTCCAAATGATGCTCACTGATATAATTAAATCTTGACCTCTTGCTTATTTAATTTGTCAAATGACTCTATTTTAGTGATTAATCCCTTGAAATCCTGATATTTGACTCTAATGATAATCTTGAAGCCAAACTTGATTAATATGAGTTTAAATCTGATCTTGTAACTCATTCCACCTAGAATGTGAATCATTCACATTGAACTAGGGATTAACCTTAATATTATGATGATTGATCTTAATCTTGCAAAACCCTTGATATATTTTTGACCCATCAATCTAATCTTGAAATTCCAATTATACTGAGTATCATGATGATGAACTAGAAATTTGATGATGACTTGGATAATGACCATAAATTAGGGTTTACACATATGATCCTAGAAAACCTAAGTAGGTCATCCACACTTGAAATATTCTTGACACTTGAAAGAATGTTGGACATATTAAAATATTGATTATAAGTGAATGACCCAACCCTAAGGTTGACATAGGAAAGTATAACCCTAATCTCAAATATTGAAACATGACATTTAGAATATCATGATCGTAAACCTTGATCCTATCTTGATGATTTAGGATCTGACTTGAAGGGTCTACCTATTATTTGTTGATTATACTCAAAATCCTCAGTGAAAGGTACGCTATTATATAACTCCTCCTTGATTGTATTAAAGATACTTTTATGTATCTCTTGACCGTATGCTTGGCTATTTACTTGGATGAGCTACTGTTCCCTATTATTAGTCTTCTATTTTTCTATACTATATTTTGAAAAACATGAAAGCATAAATTGCATGCCCATTATGACTTCTTGTATATTGATAATGACAATGATATTGATAATGTTGATAATGTTCATATTGAGTGCAACAACCCCCTCATTTGGAAGTGGGACTTGTAAATTGGCCTCCTATGTTCCTATGGTGAGAAGGAGCCTAGTGACCTTCCCCATCGCGTTGGGATAATAGAGTCACACAATATATATAAGCATGCTTCTCGAATTACAGCATAACAGAAACTTGTAATAAAAGTTAAATTGCTTGAAAAACTTGTCGAATAAATGTTGGTTTTGCAAATTGCTTGTTATTCTTTTGAATATAAGTCCTTCCAAGTATACTTATTTTCTTATAATGTGTTTTACTTGATTTTGATAGAGTACCGTGCAATTGCATGATTGTGTCTTGATTTTCTTGATTTTAGGCAATACAAATGGAATACTGAATAAGATATCTTCCACACTCATACACTCTGATGACATAGATAAATTAGATATATCTCCATATTGGGTTAGTTTGTTCTTTATTTATCCAATTTTTGAGTTATTTTTTTCTTATTGTATATGCCAGTGTGATAGATCTTATTGGGCCACTCAGGGATGGGTGCTTCAATCCTTTTTCTACTGTCTAGATAGTAGGATTGGGATTGGGGTAAGAACGGTTCCGTGACAGTTGGTATCAGAGCTTACACACTCCCATATACTTTAAGTAAATAATTTCTCAAGTCTCTTACACCCAAGAAAACCTAAAGTCCATAATGGTGAAAATTGAGGTGTCTAGGCTCGGGGTCCTGACATAATTTCTCCTATCCGTCTTCACGATGGCTGAGATCCCCCGCTCTACCTGGCCTTAATTGATCCAAAACTGGACCTAAAGGTTATCTTGTGAAACCATAGAGAGTCTTCTAGCATCTCATCTCTTCTTTAAGGACAATCCTAAGCCACCCATGTAGATGAAGATTAGGTAGTCTTCTCATGTCCTCATGTGGTCCTTTGTGACCTTTACCACATGATGTCTCAATTATGGGTAGCTTATGCATAGGAAAATGAATATCACTAAATTTTGAAAGTTGATACTATGATATGACCATAATTTGAATACTCAATTTTGATCAATGAAACTTGAATACTCTTGTATGACCCCTAATATCATGTAAACTCAATTTAGCCAAACTAGACTACATGCTTCCTATGCTGAGGAAAATCTTAATTTGGTGAAACAAGGATGACTTGTACCTTATGCCTCATTGTTGATGAGGTCCCTATTTGATTAAACCCATGTTCCCCTATTGTTGATTAAACCTCAAACATTATTAAGAAAACTCGTATCCTATTTTATACACACCTTGACCATGCTATCAAATGACTAAGTCTAAGACTCACAAAATAATGATGTAAGACCTATGATTCAAAAGTAGTTTTTCTATTGACTATTGATGCCTTTTGCAATCTCGATTTTGATATGATAATTATGGGACTTGATTTTGCACTATTATGCTCTAATTCCTTGAATGTCAAATTGAAATCCTCGATTTCCAAATTATATCACTACCTTCATCATGAAAGGAAAGGAATGCAAATATTAACTTGACTTTGAAAAATCCTGACATTATTGGCCTATTATGATCTTGAATTTTGATGTTATGACCTTGTAAAACATGCTTCGATCATTGGTACTCTCCCTATTTGAATAAGCTCGATTGATAATGACTAATGTAGGTAATGTACTAGATTAGGGTAGTAGTTGACTCATGACTCCCCTAACCTAGGTCACATCCCTATTTTGACTACCTCTAAATTTTTGTATTATTGATTATTTAGAGTTTGGAAAGGTATTCCCTTCCACCCTATTTTGATTGGTTGACCTAAGCCTAATAGGTTAAACCCATGGTTGATACTCAATCTTGAATATTGATTTGATAATGATCTTGATATATGACAATGTTGACTATAGCTTGTGGTTTATTTCCTAGATAGACCTAGGTCTAGATCATTCATCAACCTTGGAAACATCATAACGAAATTATGATATGTTGCTTGAATATTGCGTGAATAAGGTTGGTCGAAATTGGATATAGATGAATGATACCCCCTAAGGTATAAATATGAATCTAAACCCTAGGTTCAAAATTTTGGACCTATTCCTTTTGATCTCGACTCTTGATACTGATATATAATAATGTGGCTCACGAATATCAATATAAATAATGATACAAATCCGATGTTCACATTATTTGGACCTTGGGATCAGCCTAGATATATGACTAATGACTTCAAAATCCCAAATCTTGATTTTTAATTGAAATGATAATTACATCGACTCTCTCAATTTATGACTTAGGGTTTATCTCTCATTAGGACTAGGGTGGGACCTTCCCATTGATTTTGAGCTCAAAATAATGATATTAAAAGTATGATGTTGTCACAAAATGTTGAAATGTGAAATCGCAAATCATGGATGTATAACCCCACCTAGGCCAACGTAGATGCTAAGACCCTGAGATATTGGGATTGAAAGTTACCTTGTACACTTGATTCAAAGACTCTATTTGTTTGACCTAAAATATGATCTCTCCAAATTTTTGACCAATATGATGGTTTCCATATTTGGTACTCATATGATGACTTTGGACAATTTATGTGCTGATCTTAATACTCAATTGCTTAATGATGAAATGGTGTTAGTACCAAGTTAATTATGATATGGAACATGGAATCCCAATTATGATTATTTGATTTCTTGAAGTTTGAGGACATGATTTTGATTTTATACTTGAGGATACCCAGCATTTGAGAAAATGGCTTTGGTTGAATAATCCCGGTTTTTGAGGATATTTTTGAATTTTGGGGACAAAATTCCTTTTTAAGCAGGGAAGGATGTGACAATGTGGAATTTTGCATAAGTATGATGAAATTACAATTTTGCCCAATTTGTGTTCACTCATAATCTCAAATTATTTTTTCTTGTCTTCATAATCATTATTGAGACTTAAATCCAAAATATGGTGATCAATGTGAACTTTGTACACATTATAACACCTTAAATTGGATTAATTCATTACCTTGTCCAAATAAGAAAATTGATCCATCAAACTTCATAATATTGTTCCCAAACATTTTATAAATGTTCTACACATTTTTGTGAAGCTATGATCCAAATTCCAGTTCATTTGGACATTCCTACAGCTGTCTATGAATTTTTGAAGTTAATGCGTTGAAAACCCCTTTTCCCCCTTTTATTTGTGTTTTTTCTTAGCTTTCCCATGTCAACGATCCATACAAGGGATCCAGGGTGATTGTTGGCCCTTGGATCTATGTCTTGTGGATCCAACCTTGATCTAATGACCATGAGGTCATCTTCAACCTCCCGTTGATTGCGGGGAGGTGTTATTGCGGCCAATCCACCCACCCTTCACGCTCTGACCTAGATTCAAAATTCTAATCGAGAGGAAATGTTCCCCTTGCGATTTCGTGCTCACCAAACACTATTTTGGCTAGCTTTCGAGCACCCTTGTGCCGCTAAAATGAGTCCCTTACTCTCCCCTCTCCTTCTGGCACCCATAGATGCTGTTCCAAGTTCTTTAGCCCTAAATCTAGCCTCGATCACCTATAAAAGGACCCCCACCCCAAGGCCCAAAGCAATCAAGACTCATTCATGCTACGACCTCCCATGCCATATTGGCCTTGAGCACCTCCTATTTCCTCCCTCGACCACCTGCTACACCAAGAAACGCCGCCGCAGGAGCTTTTTGGGCATCTCTCCCACTCCTCCTCCTCTCCTCATTCTGGTGTTTTCCTCTGCTCCGCGGGGTCACGGCGAACCTAGGTGGCACATTTGCATCCTCCACCGGAGCCTCCTGCTCCCAGACCTCCTTCACTCTGGCAAGATGTGCCCCCTCGCTTCAATGCTTGTGAGCGGCTGCCTGCACGTCAGGGACAGAAGGCAGCCTCAAACCACTGGGTTCAGAGGCAAACTCCCCGGTCCAAACAAAGTAGTGTTGAACCAAAAAATCATTGAAAAATAACCCGGCCAAATAGAGTTTGAACCAGATCCTAGAACAGTGAGCCGTGTGGCATTATATGGACCACCCAATCTTGATCCAACAACCCTCGATTTTCACAAATAAGGTAAATATCTCCCCTCTATTCAAAAATTCATATAAATGTCCAGATCTTGTTGTAATTGTAGAAAATGTATCCAAGCTCCAAATAATTTGAATAAATAGTCAATCTCGATCAAAAAAATCCAGTGAAACGATTAAAAATGCTTTTGAAAACTGATTCACAATGATGCTCACTGATATATATTAAATCTTGACCTCTTGCTTATTTAATTTGTCAAATGACTCTATTTTAGTGATTAATCCCTTGGAATCCCGATATTTGACTCAAATGATCATCTTGAAGCCAAACTTGATTAATATGAGTTTAAATTTTATCTTGTAACTCATTCCCCCTAGAATGTGAAACATTCACATTGAACTAGGGATTAACCTTAATATTATGATGATTGATCTTAATCTTGCAAAACCCTTGATATATTTTTGACCCATCAATCTAATCTTGAAATTCCAATTATACTAAGTATCATGATGATGAACTAGAAATTTGATGATGACTTGGATAATGACCTTAAATTAGGGTTTACACATATGATCCTAGAAAACCTAAGTAGGTCATCCACACTTGAAATATTCTTGACACTTGAAATAATGTTGGACATATTGAAATATTGATTATAAGTGAATGACCCAACCCTAAGGTTGACATAGGAAAGTGTAACCCTAATCTCAAATATTGAAACATGACATTCAGAATATCATGATCGTAACCCTTGATCCTATCTTGATGATTTAGGATCTGACTCGAAGGGTGTACCTATTACTTGTTGATTATACTCAAAATCCTCGGTGAAAGGTACACTATTATATAACTCCTCCTTGGTTGTATTGAAGATACTTTTATGTATCTCTTGACTATATGTTTGGTTGTTTACTTGGATGAGATATTGTTCCCAATGATTAATATTCTATTTTTCTATACTATATTTTGAAAAACATGAAAACATAAATTGCATGCCCATTATGACTGCCCGTATATTGATAATGATGATGATATTGATAATGTTGATAATGTTCATATTGAGTGCAACAACCCCCTCATTTGGAGGTGGGACTTGTACATTGGCCTCCTATGTTCCTATGTTGAGAAGGAGCCTAGTGACCTTCCCCACCACGTTGGGGTAATAGAGTCACACAATATATATAAGCATGATTCTCAAATTACAGCATAATGGGAACTCATAATAAAAGTTGATTTGCTTGAAAAACTTGTCGAATAAATGTTGGTTTTGCAAATTGCTTGTTATTCTTTTAAATATATGTCCTTCCAAGTATACTTATTTTCGTATAAAGTGTTTTACTTGATTTTAATAGCGTACCTTGCAATTGCATGATTGTGTCTTGATTTTCTTGATTTTAGGAAATACAAATGGAATATTATATAAGATCACTTCCGCACTCATACACTCTGATGACAAAGATAAATCAGATATATCTCCATATTGGGTTAGTTTGTTCTTTATTTATCCAGTTTTTGAGTTATTTATTTCTTATTGTATATGCCAGTGTGATAGATCTTATTGGGCCACTCAGGGACGGACACTTCAATCCTTTTTCTACTGTCTAGACAGTAGGATTGGGATTGGGGTAAGAATGGTTCCATGACAGTGAGTGTGATTCTTAGACCTTAAATCAATACAATCAACACATGTCGTTGGGTACACTTTGACATCATCAAACATAGTCCTAAAACATGGGTTGTTATAAAGGTGATGATTGGGTGGCTTTGACACATGGGCTTTTGAGGGGTGAGTGATAGATATGGGATTTGTCCCTCCTGAGGGAGTTTGATATCCATGGCCACTTGATGAGTAGGATTGAGATAGGCATGCATATGCATGTATGAATCAATATGTGATATTGATGTCATACATATCTCCTCCAGTCTACTCTGAGATCAAGAAAGTGAATGAACATTGACAGGATGACTGTTCCATGCCTCGAGTTCATTTGGGATATCAGTGACAAAGGAATTGTACACTCATTGTAACACCATTCACAAATTGTAGGATTGAAAGTTATTCTCCAACTTTCCTTTTCACTTGGGTAGCACTGATGTGTGACTAGGCACCACTCTTTGCTTGTGATGTCATAAATGTTATGGACTTTCACTACCATCGTGAAATGGACCTGCATGGTCACACACATAGGATTTAACCTGGAAGATGAGTTTATCCATAAATGATGTTTAGATTGATTACTAAAGGAGTTTAGTAGTTCAATTAAACACTCAATCGATTGATAACTCAATATCATAATGTTCAAGGTGTTGGACCAATTGATTAGAGTATCAAATTGATTGAAACTGCAATTGACTGATTCTGTGCAGTCTGCACTCCCAACTGATCGGCTCATGTGATGAATAGACCATATCAGGTTGGTGAACCTATTAGCTCATCTTGGTGAGACGACCGACTCAGGTCACTGAATTGATTGGTTCAAGAAGTCGAATTGATCGGCTCGAGTGACCAACCAAGCAAGTTGGGAAAGTCATAAACATGCGAGCAAATATCTTTGTTTCACTTGTACAATTCGATTGGGACCAGAATTGATCTTAGGATTCATTAGAAACAAAAGTAAGAAAGTTAATTTGCTGGACCAGGGACCCAAACCGATCGACTCATGTGATGAACTGATCAGCTCATGGGCCCAGTCGATCGATTCATGCACGAGCCGATCGGTTCAGCTGGCGCAATTGGTTGTTTTATGGAAACTTCAGACCCTTCTACTCCTGATTTAGTCCCACATTGCTCGGGCTAGAGAACCCTGACCCTGACCTCTCCTATATATAGAGGGGTATAGGGGGCTTCTCAGACCACAAATCAGAACACCAGTTGCTTTGCAAAAGTTTTTTTTCTCTCTAGTTGTGGTAACCGAGTGAGCCCAAGCAAGTTCTACCCGTCCAGGGAGGAACAATGAGGGAAAGACAACTACAGAAAGGCAACTGGTTGCGGGAGAGCATGTCAGTGACTAGTACACTGATAGAAGGGGATGACTTCTTATAGTGTCTTATAGGACAAGATGACTGGAGTTCCAAGTCATCCATGTGGACTACTACAGAGGCGGGAGATTTCTGCTGCCCAGAGGACAACTGTCAATCTGTCAGTCTGGGTACGACCAGGAGTTGTTAGTTTGGGTGCGACCAGGAGCTGTTAGTTTGGGTGAGACCAGGAGCTGTGCAGACACCGTCTAAGACCGGAGGTGAAGACCTCGCTAGCTGCAAGGTAATGTCTCCGAGCAAGACTCGGGACAAGGTATGCCTCTACAAACCATCCTTCCTACTATATATATGTTGACACGATTCCTTCATTCTGGGTTTGGGGAGAAATGTTTTTGTTTCCACTACCATCTCTGCCTCCCCTAAAACCAACAGTACATTCTCACTATAAATCCTAGTTGGTTGTTATTATAGAAATAACCATAAACATCAATAACATAAAAGACTAGAGTGTGTGTTGGTTGATGATAGAATCTCATCAGACATGATATACGACATCAAACCCAACACGTAGATACATGTTATATAACAATGTATCATACAGACCCACCATAAGAGTGATGCATGGAAACCACACTTGGTTAGTCAGGATCATCTCTTATTGTATTGATGGTGATTGTAGTTCTTAGACCTGAAATCACTACACTCATCATATGTCGTTGGGTACACTTTGACATGATCAAACGTAGTACTAAAATATGGGTTGTTGTAACAGTGATGATTGGGTGACTTTGACACATGGGGACTTGACTGTGAGTGATAGATATGGAATTTGTCCCTCCTAAGGGAGTGTGATGTCCTGGCCCCTTGAGGAGTGAGACTGAGAAATGCATGGCCATGTACATGTAAGTCAATATATGATATTGAGCTTACATATATCTCAGATAGTCTACTCTGAATAAAGAAATATAAATCGAATGTTTGTAGAGGATGACAAGTCCATTCCTTGAGTTCAGTCTAGATATTAGTGACAAGGGAACTAAACATTCACTGTAACATTAATAACAGATTGTAGGCTGAAAGTTTTTCTCTGAATTTCCTTTTCCCTTGGGTAGAACTGATGTGTGACTAGGTGCCACTCTTTGCTTGTTAAGTGATAAGTAAGTTATGGACATTCACTGCCAACGTGAAATGGGACCTATAGGGTCACACACACAGGATTAACCTACAAGAGGAGTTTATCAATGAATAATGATTAGATTGATTACTAAAGTGTTTAGGTACTCAATTAAACATTCAATCAACAGACTTGACTCAGAATCATCAAGTTCAAGTGTTCAACAAACTAATTAGAGTGTTAGATTGATTCAGAATTGCATTGACTGAGTTCTGCACAACCTGGACCACCAATCGACCGGTTCACTAGGTGAACTGATCAACTCATTTCCAGTGAGATGACTGATTCACTCTAGTGAACTGACCCGTTCACATGGACCAAATCAACATATGTTGGGTTTCCCAGTTCGTGAGATAAGATCCCCGTTTCACTTATTCAATTCGATTGGGACAAGAATTAATCTTTGCATTAATTAGAAATGAATAAGGAATGTCAATTGAAGGTAAGTATGGGAAGTGAAATGATCGATTCACTTGGTGAACCGATCACATCACCTTGCCAAATGACCAATTCAGTTATGAACTGACCAGTTCACCTATCGTAGTGTGAACAATTTGTGGAAAATCTAGACCCTTCTACACCTGCACAGACTGGGAACCTTAACCCTGCCCTCTACTATAAATAGAGGGGTACATGGGGCTTCTCAGAACACACAACTCAGAACATCAGTTCCTCTACAAAGTTGTTGTCCTCTTTGGTTTTGGTAACTGTGACAGCCCAAGCAAGTTCTACTCGTCCAGAGAGGAAAAATGAGGGAAAGACAACTGTAGAAAAGTGACTAGTAGTGAGAGAGTGTATTGGTGACTAGTATGTTGACAGAAGGGGATGACGCCTTCTAGTATGACCTTCAAGATGACTAGAGTTCCTGATGGTCTGTGTGGACTTTAGGATAGAGGCAGGAGATTTCTGCCGCCCAGGATGATGGCCGTCAACTGCAGTTTGGGTCCACACTAGGAAATGCACAAATGTTGTCAAAGACTAGGTGGTTGAAGACTGCACTTGTTGTGAGGTATTGACGCTGAGCAAGCCTCAGGACTGGTTATATCTCACAAAACCATCTTTCCTATTTCATAGTTGTTGATGTGATTGACTGGTTATGGGTTTGTGGTTAGATAAATGTTTTTGTTTCCACTATATGTTCTATCCCACAAAACCCAACAGATGTTACCAGCTTTGGATGCAAGGTCATTTTGTGACCTCCGTTGATGTCAAGAGTTAGTTTTCTCCTATCTTGGGAAAGGACCCTTCATGTTGGAGCAAGCACCAACTCTTTTTTAGGTTTGAGGTAAACCTTACGAGGTCACTTATAAGAGCTTGTTGAGCTAAGTGTAAGAGCACATAGTATGAGCATGTATTTATAAACCCATGTGTGACCATCTCTAAGGGGCACGAGGATATGTTGCATGGAGGTAGCATGTATGGGGCTAGATCGAGATAGGTTGGTCTCCATTATTCCTATGAAGGGAGGTAAGTTGACCATGAGTGCCCAGAGAGATGATGGATATTCAGGTAAGGATTTAAGATTGAGATGTACCATGATAGAATCCTAAGTCAAAACCAAGGTCAGGTAGGGATAAGGCCGATGGGAGTAGGAGTTGTCTATTCCCAAGATGCACAAGAACATAGGGTCAGGACGTAACAACTATCTTTTCCTGAGGACCATGGGTTAGGAGGTTGACCACCTTCAAGAGTTCATGGGACCAAGGGGTAAATGAGGGAGGCACTCCCTGGATTCATAAGGGAAGAGGGATGACCCCAAAAGTACCGACACCCTAGATACATTGAGAAGATGACTGAGTATTAGGTATATATATGAGTAATATGAAGACCCAAGAGTGTTTGGGAACAACCTTTCCATGGATGTAAACATGGATTGGAGATATTAATGATGTGGAGGCATGTGAAGTATGTTTCAACTTAGACTGGAAAGTGTAATGGTGAGGTGAGATGCACCGTCTCTACTCCTGGAATGGGATGAACTCTATATTTGGATTGCAGCCAAATGCTTATTTCATCTTGTTATGGGTGTGAGATACAATACAAAACACATGCCATATTCTATGGATAAAGGTGTTATGAGTTGAAACATTGCTATGATGTTGGAGGATAGAGAAAGTACCACACCATAGGGTTCACCTAACAACCTCTTTCACCTCTCTCTATCAGCTAGACAAGGAAATCGTACACCTGAGCTATGTCTCAGCTAAGAGTATCTGCTACCACATTAATTTCCTTATGTGCTAGGTGATGGTGAAAACATAAACCTTCATATACTCCACTCATGTCTATCTAAGTCAAGAAAACTTTGAGCTTTTACATCCATCATCTCAGTCATCAAACCCAAACTTATGACTCATAGATTTCAAACTACTTCCAGAGAGGTACATCCTCATATTACCTTGTTCTCTTCATGCTTTCAAACCATCTATCCAATGTACTCTCAAGTTAGAAGACTATACCTATGTGGCTAACATTTAGATACAACCAAAATCATGGGTCAAGTTGGTGGTTGCCCAGTTATCCAGCCCAAAGATTGATGATATAAAAGGACTGTTATAAGAACCTTGGATTCACCTCTTAGGAGAAGAAGGCGGTGAAACCTGCTACTAGAGTGTTTTAGGGTTTCTGAGGAGTCAACCTTGAGGAATAATGTCATGCAAGGAGCTCATGATTTTAAAGTACACCATACACTATGGTACTATCAATATGGTTAAGGTTTGCAATGGTACCTCGAAGAAGGATATATAGTTGCATGTGGCCAGTTGCCATACATACCAGAGGGTGAAGGCCGAACACCAGTAACCCAATGAGTTGTTGTAGATAATGAGGATTCCCTGAGAGGGAATGGGAGTACATCACCATGGACTATGTGGTGGGTCTCCTCGGACCAAGAGAGGTCATGATGCAATATGGGCTATGGTAGATCACCTTACCAAGACGACACATTCTAGTATGACAAGATTTGGTTGAACCATATTTTTGAGAGAGATGGTTTGACTACACAATGATCTGAGTTCAATATTTTGAGCATGACCTCAAGTTCACTTCCAAGTGGTGGAAGTAGGCACACGAAGAACTAGATGTTAGATTGAAGTTTAGTACATATCACCCCTGACAGATGTATATTCAAGAGAGTATGATCCAAATTTTAGAGGGTGTGATGAGAGCATGTCACTTTTTCAGGGTGATAAATGGGAGTCATTCCTGCCCCTAGTAGAGTTTTCTTTTTATGATAGCCCCCATAGCTACTATCGGGATGTAAGAAGCTCTATAAGGGAGGTCGTGTCGGTCAGCACTTCACTAGGATGATGCCGGTGAGAGGACCGTGTGAAGGTCAGAGAAACCACAATGTATGTAGATGAATTCACTTTGATCGAGCAATGGATGAGAAAGCCTAGGATCGACATGAGTCGTGTGCTGATGCGAAGAAGATTGACATGTAGTTTGTTGTGGGTGCATGTGTTATGAAAATGTGACCCCTTTGAGCTATAGATAAGAAAGTTGAGTCCCCGATACATGGGTCCATTTGAGATGGATTGGTGGAGTTTCTTATAATTAGCCTTACCCCTCAGTATAATATGATGTATGTTGTGTTCCATGTGTATGATCTAGAGCACTATGTGATGTACCCGAACCATGTGTTGAGCATTGAACCTAGTGAGTTTTAAGGGAGGTTGACATATCACGAGTCATCCGTGAGGATTCTAGGTGAAAGAACACATACGTAAGAATATAAGATGATAAAGGTTCTTTGGAAGCACCATGGAGAGGATGAAGCCACATGGGAGCTAATGATGGACATGGGAAAGTCTTATATAGATTGTTTATATGATTGGTGGAATTTTGAGGGGAAAAATTCCTATAAGAGGGGAAGGATGTTACAACCCCAATTTTTGGGTTCATATGGATTGAGATGCAATTTATCCAATAATATGTATGTTTATGAAATCATATGATTTATGTGTAATGAGTGGATTTCTCTGGTAATATTTCCTTACAATATATGATTCTGTGGAACCAATTAAGTTAGTGAGTCCAAGATGACAAAAAGAGAAATAATATTGAAGGCAATCAAATAATGCATAAATAAGAAAATAAATTGAGTTAAAAATGAAAATATGATAAATATGTGGAAAGTTGTATGAATAGTCATCATGGATGAGATTTCGAATCCACAAGGTTTCTAATGATAAAAGGAATCCAAATAAAGAGAATAAAAGAGTAAGAGAGAGAGAAAATATGTGACGACCCCAATTCTATATACGTTCCTTAGTGACATTCACATATATGTGTGCACTCATATCTATAGATGTCAGAAGGGAAAATATAAGAGATTTTGGTAGTCAACTAAATCAGAAGAAGAAGCCAGATCATTTTTCACAACACCATTATATAGCCACAAAAACAATCATTCATTGACAATAATAAAGTCATTACATATACTTTTTTGGGATATAAGAGAGGAATAATTCTATAAAAGAAAATACATTGGATTTACAATATCCTATACATCATATATAAGAAAAACATCTATCTAACTGAAATAAGATAAGAAAGGAATTCTATCTAGTCTATCCTCCATGTTCATTTATTTGATGGCTTCAGGTACTTTGAGATGCTTTATTTGTTCCTTGTACCTAGAAAATTATGAGAAACAAAAATCATAAACAAAAGTTAGTATGTGGTAAAAGATATAGTAAGATGGTTGCATATATGGAAAATAATAAAAGAAGGAAGAAAGAAAAGAAAACCATTTCTTAAGGTAGAAAATCAGGTAAACACCTCTTTTATACATTTCATTAGATGTAGTTGTACTACAATTTTATAAGAACTTATCATACATCTAGTATGGGCAATTTTTTTTTCATCATACATATAACATGGGCAAATTATGATACATCCATGGTAGGCAACATACACCCATACTGGGTCATGTGCACTAGTAGATACAACTCATCAAAATGTCCTTTTATGTTTCACTTAGTTTTGGCGAAGCATATAGTATAGTGGTTCAACCAATAAGGTGTAAGAAAATAGTTTCACACAAGGTACACGATATCATAAGCAACAAAAGAAAATTAGTCTTATACTTAATAAGACCACATACCTATTTTGATTAGATCTAGAATCCAAGAGTCTAGAAGAATAATAACTAGATCACCCTAAAAGGAAATCAAGGGTATACTTGTTACTATTGGTCCATATGACCCATGACTAAGGTTTATTCTTTAGATACGAGTAATGTTATCTTATCATGATTGGAATAGGGATTAATCATGACTTTTATCTTATTTTTGGATTCACAAGATCATATGTCAAAACTTAGTTCTCGTCCCTTGTAATGATACCTCTTATCATCCAAAAGGAAAACTCTAAAATTAGGGTTTCTATTATGATTTATTAGATCATCAAGTGTTTTCATTGAGGATTCACATGGCCCAAGGGATCATAGTTGGATAAAGAGTTTTAGGGTCCGTCATGATCATATAGGGTCATTAAATATTTAGGATATGACATATGACTAGAATTTAGGGTTTTCCATAATTATTGAGTCAACTATCCTTATTTGATTAGGGTTTCGAGCCATATGAGGATTAGGGACTCAATTAGGGTTTAAGATGTCCACAAGTCAGATATTAATCATGGATGACTATTATTACACAAAATGAAAATAATAAATGATTATTAGGGTTTTAAGCCATTATATTTGAAAAGGACTCGAATCTAGGTCATGATAATATTTCTTTGGATAGCTCACATTTTTCTAATGAAAATTGTATATAGGTTCATTATATTTTGACATTCCTAGAATTTGGTAGGATTTTTCTAAGATAATCCATTTTCTTGGGTAAATAAAATAAAATAAAATAAAAAATACCTTGATCAATGGCCGGATCCAACTGGATCTACGACTCAGATTGATCCAATCTATCGTGAGAGGGGGCCCGAGTTGCTGTATGGGTGCTCATGGATTGGTCCACCTAGTACAGTGGGTCCCGACCTGGTCACCTTCTCCTTGCTCAAGTAGGCTCCAGGTCATGGTGGAGGGCTTGCCAGTGTGAGGAGGGGAAAGGAGCAGTGGGATCCAACTACGGGTGGGGATGCACTGCCCGACTTCATCCGGCGTTGGTGAGTTAAGGGGAGTAGGTGATTTTGAGGGAGGAGGTGAGAATGAGAAATGCCCAACAGGAGCAGTGTTGTGCTGTGCTATGTGACTCTAGGGTTGATTTGTGATCTCAGATGATGATGAGGGTCAGAGGCAGTGGGATAAGATAAAGGAGGGCGACGGCGATGTCAAGGGGGTCTTTTATAGACTCTCGGGTAGGTTTCTAGTTGGTTGGGGTTTCTGGGCTTCTCGACCTTCATCAGAGTGAGAGTGAGCCAAGCTCACATTGTTGGGTTTGCACAATAGCACATGGAATCTTGTGAGGATAGGGTTCGTTGGGCATGGTTTTGAAGGACGAAGTGATCTATTCAAATGGTTTCTTGTGATCACGTCTAGGTTGGCGGCTGGAGCTGCAAGCCATCCTCCACGTCTTCCCACAAAGGTCGGGAGGTAGAGGATGATGTCCTAACCACTCGATCATCAGACCCCCTATCTATGGGTGCCTGATCTGAGGGTTGGGAATTGTCCCCGACGGATTGCTGATGTGGATACGATGGTCTAAAAGGTTAAATAAATCATTTTTTTTCATAAAGCTTTAAGAATTCCTAGAAAATTGTAGAAGTGTCCGATTGGGCTCAAATTTTAACCATAGGTTCAAGAAGGTGTTTAGAATTTGTATAAAAATTTTGGGGCCAAACATTGAAGTTTTGCCATTTAATGTAATACTTTGGTTAAAGTAGTTAATTAGCTTTATTGAAGTGTCACACAATTAATTTAATCATCAAATTTCAACTTTGAGGTCAAAAAGATTAAGTAATTAAGATCAAAGGCTATTAGTGAATATACTTGAGAAAAATGAGCTTTTTGGGAAAACTCACACTATCACATTCTCCCCTCCTTTTTAAGAATTTTGTCCCCAAAATTCAAGCAGCCTGAAAGAGATGTCGATATTTCTGCTCAACCTCGGACTTGAGCTGCCATGTTGCATCAATCTGATCATGGTGTCTCTAGAGAACTTTCATCATATCTATATGCCTATTATTGCAAAGCTCCTTTAACTTAAAATTTATAATTTTGATTGGGGATTCAACATAAGACAGATCATATTTCAACTCGAGAGGCTCATGATTCAGAATCTAAATGGGGAATTTGGCATAAGGCTTCATATTCTATACATGGAAGACATTATGCATGTCACTGTATTGAGGTGGCAAAGCAAGACGATACGGTGATGTGGAAAAGGAAGTTGATATGCACATTCACCAACCCTTTCTAGGATCTCAAAGGGTCCCACATAGCGAGGAATGAGCTTCCCCTTGTTCTTGACCAAATCTCGATTAGGTCAGATTTTCAGAAACACATGATCACCTCCTTTGAACTAACGTTCCTGTCGATGAACATCTACGTAAGATTTCTGCCTATCATGTACTCACTTCATCCTCTACCTGATTAGTGCAACCTTGTTTGCATATAGTTGCATCTCCTCAGATTTCATCATGGTACGCTCTCCGACATCATCCAAGTGTAGTGGAGACCAGCAGGGAGACCCATATATAGCTTCATAGGGGGGCATCCCAATACTCGCCTAATAGTTATTATTATATGAAAACTTGGATAGAGGCAGGTAATGGTCCCATGAGCCTTCCCAATCAAGCACACAAGCTCGCACAAGCCTAGAAACTATACTATGCATTTGACTTCCCGTCTGTCTGTGGATGGTATGCATTGCTGAAGTTCAATGTGCCAAGTTCTTCTTGAACCTGCTTCCATAGCTTAGAAGTGATCTTTGGGTCCCTATCTGAGACAATGGATGTTGGAACTCTGTGCAAGTATACTATCTCCTATAATAAAGTCGGCCAACTCAAAAACTTTCACAGTAGCCTTTATAGAGAGAAAGTGAGCTGCCTTGGTGAGATGATCCACTATGACCCATGCAACATCGTATCCCTTCCTGGTTCTGGGTAGCCCCACCATAAAATCCATGGTGATGTGTTCGCATTTCCATTCCAGAATTTCATGGGGTTGTAGTAGATGACCTATTCTCTGGTGTTCGTCCTTGATTCTATGGCATGTCAGTCATCTGGACTCAAATTTAGCAATATCACGCTTCATGCCCCTCAACCAGAACTGACGTTGTAGGTATTTGTACATCTTCATCGTGTTGGGATGAATTGTGTACTTTGACCCATGTTCCTCATTGAGAATCTTTGTTTGCACAACTGAGTGCTTAGGAACCCACATACAGTTCTCGTATTGAAGACTACCATCAAAACCCACATACCTATATGTTTGAGGCTTTGATAAGAGGGAGGAGAGTTGCATAAGATTAGGACTTGTTTTTTGAGGCTTTAATAGGAGGGAGGAGAGATGCATAAGATTAGGAATAGTTTTTTGTATTTCAAAAAGATCAGAATGCAAGTCATACATGATAGAGATGTTGTTGACATGTACATGATCAAACAGACAATGTGGCTTCCATCCCACTAAGTCCTCCAAATTCCTCCATTTGGGATAGATAAGGATGTACACAATGCCCTTTTACTACTAAGGGTGTCAATGACTACATTTGCCTTACCCAGATGATAGTCAATAGTGAAATTGTAATCGCTTAGATACTCGATTCATTACTGTTGTCATAGATTCAGGTCCTTCTGTGTCAGAATGTACATCAGGATTTTATGGTCGGTGAAGATGTCGAATGTTGCCCCGTATAAGTAGTGCCTCTAGATTTTAAGAGAACAAATGATTGTAGCAAATTCCAAATCATGTGTGGGATAATTCAATTCATTAGGTTTTAGCTGTCTCGATGCAAAGGCCACCACCTTTCCATGTTGTTGCAAGACACATCCCAACCCATTCCTCGAAGCGTTAGTGAATATCACAAACCCTTCATTTCTAGATGGTATAACAAGAATAGGAGCTGGCGTCAATTTCTGCTTTAATTCCTGTAAACTGGATTCACAAGCAGCTGACCAGATGAAGTGCTCGTATGTTTGAGTTAGCTTAGTCAGAGGAAGTACCACTTTAGAAAAGTTTAGAATAAAGCAATGATAATGTCTGGCTAGAGCCAGAAAGCTCCAGACTTGAGAAGGATTTTGAGTGGGTTGCCAATCAAGTACAACAAAGACTCTGGCAGGATCAACATATATATTACCCCCATAAATGACATGCCCAAGAAAATGACTTTATCAATCTAGAACTCACATTTCGAAAGCTTGCCATAAATTTTTTGGGTTCGAAGGATGTCAAGAACTGCTCACAAGTGTTCCCGACATTTTTCCATAGAATCAAAATAGATCAAGATATTATCAATGAGGATGACCATGAACTCATCAATATAAGGTTGGAAGAATTTGTTCATTAGGTTCATAAATACGTCAGGTGTGTTCGTCAACCTAAATGGCATCACTATAAATTTGTAATGCCCATAAGGAGTTCAAAAAGTAGTTTTAGAAATATCAGAATCTTTGACTTTAAGTTGATGGTAGCCAAAGCGAAGATCAATTTTTGAGAAAACCTTGGCAGTGTAAAGTTGATCAAAGAGGTCATCCAAATAGAGACATTGAGTCAGGTGCTCAGGTGGTCATTGCACAGAGCCCCTCATGAAAGGTCCCGGGTTTGAATCCCCCTGGTGGTGCTGTTCGGAATTGTTTCTCCCGTAGCACAGCTGGCCTCTGCGCAACTTAATGGGCTACACTCCTTACGGGATGGGGTTGAGCTCCCCAGGTTGGGCTCAATGCAATCCTTATGAGTCTCCTGGGTTATCAAAAAAGATCAAAGAGGTCATCAATGTGAGGGAGAGGGTACCTGTTTTCAATAGTGGCTTGATTCAACATGCAATAGTCAACACACATTCACATATAACTGTCTTTGTTTTTGACAAAGAGAACGGGTGCACCCCAAGGGGAAAAACTAGGATGGATAAAACCCTTGTTGAGACGTTCTTGCAACTATTTCTTCAACTCCATAAGCTCAGCAGGAGCCATCCTATATGGTGCCCTAGAAATCAGATTGGTTTTAGGAAGATGATCTATGAAGAACTCAATGTCTCTAATTGGAGGCAGCCGAGGAAGCTCCTCCGCAAATACGTCGAGAAAGTAACATACCATCTCTAGTCTTTCTATAGGCCCACTACTAGGATTGGTCTCTAAGACTAATGAAAGGAAGACCTTACATACTTTAGAAATGAGCTTTTTAGCTATAAGAGAGGAAATTATAATATTATTATAGAATCTGCTTCCCTAAGGAATCACCACAGGAGAGGAGTGAGGATGAGAGAGAACTACCATCTTATTTCTATAGTCAATGTGAGCATGACATGTGTATAGACAATCCATGCCGAGTATAATATCAAAGTCTTCCATGGTTAAGAGAATAAATTTGAAGGGCATATCATGATTTTTGAATTTCAAAGCTAGGACATCAGTTTTCTATAGGGTAGTGAGTATTTTGCCACTAGGAGTAGACACATCCAGGATATATCCCAAGTCCAATATATGCAGATGTAACATAGATGCCATATTTTGAGAAATAAATGTATTTGTGGATCCAGAGCTGAATAAGGCTTTAACATGATGATCATTTAACAATACAGTGCCTACACAAGACAATTATATTATGAATAATTCGAAGGAATTTGAACAAATATTAGATATATGAAAAGATTATTAGTTACCTTCAACAAGTTGGTTGGGATTTACCTTTGCTTTCTATGTTGTCACTGTGAATACTCTGGCATTGCAGTGTCCCGAATAGGGTGGAGCACCTACTAGAGGTTTTCCAAGGATAGATGAAGCAGAGCACTTGGTGAGGAAATGACCCTCCCTCTTGTAGTTATAGCAGACCGGCTTGGTATATCGACAAGGTCCATCATGCCATCATCCACATGTTTTTCATTTGTTGCAATATTCAATCAGGTGATTATAGTTGTCTTCTATCTACTTTTTCTTCAACCTCCTCCTTTTCATGATCCCTTATTGTTATGGCCAGGGTTGAACATTCTAGACTTGTGTCACGGGTTAACAACCTAACTCCACTGTACACCTCAGGCACCAACATAAGGCGTACAATAGAGTTAAAATTGCCCGTCCCTGAGTGGATCAAACACATGAATATATATAAATGCACCGAATAAAAAGCTTCCATACATAAACCAAATTGTTCATTACATAGGGGCCCGAAGGCATAGGAGTTCTACAGAAGAAACTTAATACATGAGAAAATGAAATACAGAAGAAAAAGAAACATAAACTAAGAGTCCCATTTAGCTTTAGCATCCCCATGATAGATCTGATTTGTGAGCCAGCATATAGAGTAGCAACATCATCTTTCTTTCATCAAGAGCATCATAAGCAGAAGGTACCTATAAAACATATTCAATTGGTACGTGTCAGCACAATATACAAATATATTGTACTGAGTACGCCTCCGCGTCATCTGATTTACATCTTTTATACTTGGCAATAAGGATAAAAGTAAACTTGGCAGTAATAAGCAAACTACAACAATATATCCATATTAAGCAAGAATTTATTAACAATCGTGAACATGTATCTTTTAAGCGTATTTTTCCATCATACATCTCGTGCGCCGGCCACCAAGTGGCTTTGACGTCTTCAGGTCTCATGATATACTCCCTAGGAGTTTGTGATCATTATACAACATCATAGGATCTACCACCAAGTGGTTTGTGATCATTATGCATGTGCTCTACCACCTAGTGGTTTATGAGCTATCTTATGATGGAACATCTATATTATGTTTGCAGGTTGTCAAGGTATACATATAGCAAAACCAACAAAACATTAAAATCATACATTTAGCAATTCATTCAAGCATCATACTAGTTACATTTATTTCATTCAATATCTTATGCCAAGTATTCTACTACTCATAGTTCTCAAGAATTAACTATAGTAAGCCAACAAGAGGTAATGGCGTACCTTCTACTCAGAAGTGGGGAGTCCAGAGATGCTCCTCACTGATACCTTTGATTTCCTGAAATTATTAGAGATTGGTATTTATTAGTTATATTGTTCCAATCACCATTATTCTAAATAGTATATAAAAGGCCATTTTATTAGATTTAGAGTTATGAGGGTTGAGTATGAGTCTTAGAGTATGGATTTGAGTTCAAGATTGGTAGAGTCACGTCAGAGTAGGGTTATAAGGTCAAAATCATGGTATTTAGATCATGTTGACTAATTATGTACATATTGATAAGTCAAAAATAGGGAAAAGAGTGATAAATAGGTTTTATTGATAATTGAGTCATAATAAAAGGATCTGATCGTTCCATGATGATAAGGATGCAAAAAGATGATTATCACAGGTTTTTGGTGATTTAAACAGATTTGAGTATTTTCCAAATAATTAATCAAAATATGAACATATTTACGCATGAGCATTTACTCGAGTCATATTTTGGGTCAATAGATGTGAAAATTGTGATCCTCGTATTTTTCTGGTCAAAATAGAGTACTTATTCATATTTTTCTGACACTCCTACTAATTTTTACGAATTTCCCAAAATTAACTCATAAACTGAATTTTGATTTTTATAATTGAAAACTAGGGAGAGCGTGGACCGTTGGATGATCAGATCCAACGGCCAAGATCTCATGCGCAAATAGCAAAGCTTAGACCGCTTACAGGTTGACGACGCGATCTCTGGTGAGCTCTCTCTGGAGTCTTGGACTTCCTCGTGCACGGGTGAAGATTGGACTAGCTTCGTGGGAGCTCCCCACAGCTGGACGGCCGGTCCTCGGGTCGTGGCTCCCCTGGGATCGCCGGGTCGGCTAGGAGACCGGCGAGCTTCACGGCTTGCGGCAGAAGAGGATCGAAGGGGGAGCAGTAGGTGAGGAAACTCGGCTTTGAGGTGCCGGTTGAATGGAGTGGGGCTTTACGGAGCTCGAGGATCAGTTGGTGGTGGGTGAGGAGGTCAAGAGCAGCCCACCCAGCTGCTCGACGGCGGCGGACAGAGCTAGAAGAAGGAGCACAGAGCTCGGGGCAAGGGGTACTCACTCCAGGCGAATTGAGCCTCGAGGGACGTCAAAGGGAGGTCGGGGAAGGAGATGGAGTGCTTAAATAGAGGTGGGGGTGTGTGAATCGCAAACGCCCAATTGGGCTCCGCGGTGGTTGGAGAAGGGGTCTCACTGGCGAGGTCGTGCGCGGGGTTGTGCTCGCTTTTGGAGGTCGTGCGAGAGATCACTGGGTTCGTGGAGGTGAGGTGGAGGCAATGCCTCGGTTGGTTGCTCGTGAAGCGGTGTGGAGTGGCGAGGAGTGGTCCGAGGTGGCTGTAGCCACATCTTTGCGCGTCAATCAGAGGAAGAGGACGACCGTATGGCCGTCCGATCCACTCAGGATCCATGGACGCACCATCCGATGGTCACAATTGCTCAGTAGAGTCGGGTGATGTCAGCGCCGCGAACCAGGGAGGAAAATAACCAAAACTATAGCTTGATGATTGAAATCATGACATGTATTTGATCAAACATTAATACAACTTTGTAAAAATCGTAGAGGGAGCTAGGAATGTCCAAATGACATGAAATTTGGACCATAGCTTCACCATAGAATACCCCACATGTTAGTAATGTTTGGGCTTGAAATTTCAATCTTTGAATGACTAACTAATTTTTAGGAGAATTAGGGTTTTGAGATATACTGAAGATTAAAGGAACAAAGTATAAAAGAATTAGAAAAACTCACTTTATCACATCCTACTCACCTTAAAAGAAATTTTGTCCTCAAATTTAAACTGGATGAAAGAGGTGAGGAAAACGTCGCTCCATGTCTGCTCGTAGCTCCCAGGTGGCATCTTCTGCACCGTGATGGTTCCACTGTACCTTCACCATCGGAATCTGCTTGTTCCTGAGCTCCTTTACCCTAGAGTTGAGAATCTTTGTAGGTTGTTCTGGATAAGAGAGATTCTCCCGTAACTCAAGAGGCTTGTGATTCAGCACATGACTATCATCCTTCACATACTGTTTCAGGTTGGATACATGAAAGACATTATGCATCATGTTGTACTGCGGAGGAAGAGCAAGTCGATAAGCACATTCGCCGATGCGCTCCAGAACTTCAAAAGGACCCACATATCTCGGACTAAGCTTCCCCTTGTTCTTGGCTATGGCACAGATAGGTCTGATCTTCAAGAATACATAGTCGCCATCATTAAATTGTCTGTCTGACCTGTGTGCATCTGCATACGACTTCTGACGATCCTGGGCCCATTTCAACCTCTTCTTGATCAAAGACACCTTATCCGCATATAATTGTAACTCCTCGGACTTTAGCATCTTCCTTTCCCCAACTTCATCACAATGGAGAGGGGATCTACATGGCCTACCATAGAGAGCTTCATAGGGTGGCATATCAATACTAGATTGATAGCTATTATTGTAAGCGAACTCTGCTAATGGAAGGTAGTAATCCCAAGATCCTCCCCAATCTAAGACACATGCTCTGAGGAGATCTTCTAATATTTGGATAGTGCGTTCTGACTGGCCATCAGTGTGGGGATGATATGCTGTGCTGAAGTTCAACTGTGTACCCAGCTCATTCTGCACCTGCTTCCATAAATGTGATGTGAACTTTGGATCTCGATCTGAAACTATCGAAACTGGTACTCCATGCAGCCGTACAATCTCCTTTATATACAACTCAGCAAGCTCAAGAACCTTGTTCGTAGTCCGCATAGGTAAGAAATGTGCAGACTTGGTCAACCGGTCTACTATGACCCAAACCACATCATAACCCTTCCTGGTCCTGGGTAGTCCCATCACGAAATCCATGGTGATATTTTCCCATTTCCATTCAGGAATTGGTAAGGGTTGCAATAGACCACCAGGACGTTGGTGCTCGGCCTTAATCTGCTGGCAAGTGAGACACTTAGAGATAAACTCAGCGATATCATTCTTCATACCCCTCCACCAAAAGTGTCTCTGCAGGTCCTTATACATCTTAGTAGATCCAGGATGTATGGAATACTTAGACCCATGTGCCTCTTGCAGGATACACTTCTTAATCTCTGACTCTTCAGGTACCCACATCCTATGGTTGTACCTTAGTCCACCGTCAATACCAACAGATAGATGTGTCTGGGGCTTTGCCACAAGAGATGTCATCTCCTCCAAACTAGGGTTGTTCTTTTGAGATATCAGGAGTTCAGAAAGAAGACTAGGAATAATATTGATATTCGCCAGAATAATTGAGCTAGATTCTACTTGAGATGACCCAAAAGATGAAGGTTCCAGATACATTGATGCACAAATCGACTTCTTACGACTAAGAGCATCAGCTACAACATTGTCTTTGCCTGGATGATATGCAATAGTGAAATCATAATCTTTAAGATACTCCAACCATCTCCTCTGTCGAAGATTGAGATCTTTCTGAGTCAAGAGGTATTTGAGACTTTTATGGTCTATGAATATATCGAAAGTAGCACCATACAGATAATGTCTCCAGATTTTGAGAGCAAAGACAATGGCAGCTAATTCCAAATCGTGAGTTGGATAATTGACCTCATTAGGTTTCAACTGTCTAGAGGCATAGGCAACAACTTTACCGTCTTGCATGAGGACACAACCCATACCCATTTTAGAAGCATCAGAATAAATTACAAAGCCATCATTCCCAGAAGGTAGGGTCAAAATAGGAGCAGAAGTCAAGAGAGATTTCAATTCTTGGAAACTAGCCTCACACTCAGGAGTCCAAACGAATTTGACATCTTTTCTGGTAAGTTTAGTCATGGGTAGGGCTATTTTACTGAAATTGAGGATGAAACGACGGTAATAGCCTGCTAGGCCAAGGAAGCTACGAATTTCAGAAGCATTGGTGGGGGCTTTCCAATCAAGGACAGCTAACACTTTGGCAGGGTCAACTGAGATTTTCCCACCCGAAATGACATGGCCAAGAAACATGACTTGGTCAATCCAAAACTCACATTTAGATAATTTAGCATACAATTTCTGGGCTCTCAAAACATCAAGGACTTTCTGGAGATGTTCACGATGTTGATCAACAGAATTTGAATATATAAGAATGTCATCAATGAAGACCAAAACAAAGCTGTCAAGGAATGGCTGGAAGACAGTGTTCATCAGATTCATAAACACTCCAGGAGCATTAGTCAAGCCAAATGGCATCACCATGAATTCATAATGTCCATATCTAGTTCTGAAAGCTGTCTTTGGAATATCACAATCTTTTACTCGTAACTGATGATAACCTGATCTAAGGTCAATCTTGGAGAACACAGTGGCAGTACGAAGCTGGTCAAACAAGTCATCAATTCTTGGAAGGGGATATTTATTTTTAATGGTGGCTTGGTTGATCATGCGATAATCAATACACATTCGCATTGACCCATCTTTCTTTTTGACAAAAAGAACAGGAGCACCCCAAGGAGAAGTACTAGGACGGATGAAGCCTTTATCAAGAAGTTCCTCTAGTGGTTTCTTGAGCTCTGCAAGCTCAGCAGGTGCCATCCTATAAGGTGCCTTAGAGACTGATGCGGTGCCCGGTGCTAACTCAATTGAGAACTCAATCTCATGATCTGGAGGCAGCCCTGGAAGCTCCTCAGGAAAAACGTCTGGGTAATCTCTCACCACATCCAAGTTCTCTATAGGTCTCACCTTAGGATCAGGCATGGATAGAACAGCAAGATAGGCTCTACATCCTTTGGCTATTAAAGTTTCAGCTTTAAGAGAAGAAATAATCATATTTCGGTTTCTTTCTTTCCTCCCAGAAATAGTCAAAGGTTTAGAATTGGGTGCACAAAAGATTACTTTCTTGCCTCGACAATCAAGCATAACAAAGTTGGAAAAGAGCCAATCCATCCCCAAAATTAGATCAAAATCTTCCATATCAAGAAGAATGAAAGCAGATTGAAATTTATGACCACCAAAAGAAAAATGCAAGGTTTTGGTTTTCTGAAGAGAAGTATAAATTTTGCCACTGGGAGTTGTCACATCCAAGATATAACCTAGATCATTGATCTCGAACTTGAGCATGGAAGCAAGATTTCTGGATATGAAAGTATGTGTTGATCCTGAATCGAATAGGGCCACAAAAGGATGATCTTGGAGACATATCATACCTACATTATGATTTTATATGAGATTATGGTTTTCAAGGAATTATCACAGAGAATTATTAACATTGTTACCTTCAATTAGACGATTGTCATTGGCCTTAGCTTCCTCTGCATCAATTGCAAAGACTCGGCCCTGACAATGTTCTGGCTGAGCCTGAGCTATAGGGACAGCTGGCTGGGCAGGTGGAGCTCCAGGCTGAGGTAATGGGGCAGGACGGTTCTGAAGTGCCCCCCGGACCAGATTTGGACAATTGTACCTCATATGCCCTTCATTCTTGCAGTAGTAACATACAGGTTTCTCAAACTTGCACCTCCCTGAATGTCTACTTCCACAGTTTTTGCACATGTTAGGACCCGATGACTGCCCTCAATGTGGTCCATCTCGGCCTCGGCCTCCTCAGTTTGGTCCTCCTCGGTATGATTGACCTATATGGTGATTTCCTCCTCCTCTTCCCATGCCAAGGCTGTTAGGCTTCTTCTTATCATTCTCCTTTGTCTTGCCCTTGGTGACAGATGCATCGGTTAGACCTAGGTATCCCAAACTTGGTGCTTTGCTCTTCCCTAAGGTTCTCTCTGGGTAAGGGCATTGTTGATGGCAGCTTCAAAGGTAGGATGGGTGGAGGTGCAAAGGTGAACTTTGATTTCTTGGTTAAGGCCATCTATGAAGTGTTCAATCTTTTCATCTTCATCCAGGTTGCGAGCATGGCGTTCTAGGAGTCTAAAGGCCCTAACATAGTCAGCAACAGATAGGTTTCCTTGTGTGAGGTTATTGAACTGCTTCTTCTTCTCCTTCCTAGCAGATATGGGCATAAAACGGTTGGTGAAGATCCCCTTAAACTCCTCCCAACCTATGGGGGCATCTGGAAGTGCTCGTGTATGGTAATAGTTTTCCCACCACAACTTTGCGGACCCCCTAAGTTGGTAGGTAGCAAAGGTGACCTTATCTTCCTCAGGACACTTAAGGGCTCTAAAGGCATTTTCAACAGATATGATCCATGCATCAGCTTTATCTAGGACTTCACCTAAGTCTTCTCCATGAAAGGTTTCGGGTTTGAGTTTAAGGAAGTCACTAATGGTGGTTTCATGGTTGGTCCTAGAGGATGAGGCACTATTGCTGGTTTCTTTTAGGGCTAGGGCATGCATGCATTCCAACATCACCTTCTTTTGCTCTTCCCAATTTCCTACAGCCTTGGTATTATTAGGGCATGATTCAGATTCATCACCAGAGCCATCACTAGATCTTGTCCTCTTGGACCTAGTTTTTGGAGGCATCTTCAAGTTCATATAAAAGGTAGTTTAGAGATTTATTTGAGATAGATCATAATGCAACATGTATTTTTTTTTCCAATTTTTCATGTCTTTTAGTTGTTCCCATTTCTCCTAGTCTACCCACATAATAGAGAGAGAGTACATCATTGATCATGGTCATGAGAGAAAAAGTAGATGAGAAGCCTAGTGTATATTATTCACTAAATAGGTTGGTAGGGGGGTAGTCCTTATTTGAGAAAAGATGAGAGGAAGGATTTTTCTAAGGTAAGGGTGCCCACTTTAACAATAATTGTGTTAGCCAGGCAGATAGCTTGCGACGGGAACCCTCGCACCGTGAAAACGGATGGGGAGAGTATTATGTCAGAACCTTCCGCAAGGTACCCTTCTAGACACCTCGGCAATTTACTGCTAAATGTGGGTTACCCTAGGTCTAGGTAAGGTTACTAATTATTTGATACATCTATATTGATTCATGTGCCTGCTTTGATACCATCTGTCACGGGTTAACAACCTAACTCCACTGTACACCTCAGGCGCCAACATAAGGCGTACAATAGAGTTAAAATTGCCCGTCCCTGAGTGGATCAAACACATGAATATATATAAATGCACCGAATAAAAAGCTTCCATACATAAACCAAATTGTTCATTACATAGGGGCCCGAAGGAATAGGAGTTCTACAGAAGAAACTTAATACATGAGAAAACTAAATACAGAAGAAAAAGAAACATAAACTAAGAGTCCCATTTAGCTTTAGCATCCCCATGATAGATCTGATTTGTGAGCCAGCATATAGAGTAGCAACATCATCTTTCTTTCATCAAGAGCATCATAAGCAGAAGGTACCTATAAAACATATACAATTGGTACGCGTCAGCACAATATACAAATATATTGTACTGAGTATGCCTTCGCGTCATCTGATTTACCTCTTTTATACTTGGCAATAAGGATAAAATTAAACTTGGCAGTAATAAGCAAACTACAACAATATATCCATATTAAGCAAGAATTTATTAACAATCGTGAACATGTATCTTTTAAGCGTATTTTTCCATCATACATCTCGTGCGTCGGCCACCAAGTGGCTTTGACGTCTTCAGGCCTCATGATCTACTCCCTAGGAGTTTGTGATCATTATACAACATCATAGGATCTACCACCAAGTGGTTTGTGATCATTATGCATGTGCTCTACCACCTAGTGGTTTATGAGCTATCTTATGATGGAACATCTATATTATGTTTGCAGGTTTTCAAGGTATACATATAGAAAAACCAACAAAACATTAAAATCATACATTTAGCAATTCATTCAAGCATCATACTAGTTACATTTATTTCATTCAATATCTTATGCCAAGTATTCTACTACTCATAGTTCTCAAGAATTAACTATAGTAAGCCAACAAGAGGTAATGGCGTACCTTCTACTCAGAAGTGGGGAGTCCAGAGATGCTCCTCACTGATACCTTTGATTTCCTGAAATTATTAGAGATTGGTATTTATTAGTTATATTGTTCCAATCACCATTATTCTAAATAGTATATAAAAGGCCATTTTATTAGATTTAGAGTTATGAGGGTTGAGTATGAGTCTTAGAGTATGGATTTGAGTTCAAGATTGGTAGAGTCACATCAGAGTAGGGTTATAAGGTCAAAATCATGGTATTTAGATCATGCTGACTAATTATGTACATATTGATAAGTCAAAAATGGGGAAAAGAGTGATAAATAGGTTTTATTGATAATTGAGTCATAATAAAAGGATCTGATCATTCCATGATAATAAGGATGCAAAAAGATGATTATCACAGGTTTTTGGTGATTTAAACAGATTTGAGTATTTTCCAAATAATTAATCAAAATATGAACATATTTAGGCATGAGCATTTACTCGAGTTAGATTTTGGGTCAACAGATGTCAAAATCGTGATCCTCGTATTTTTCTGGTCAAAATAGAGTACTTATTCATATTTTTCTGACACTCCTACTAATTTTTACGAATTTCCCAAAATTAACTCATAAACTGAATTTCGATTTTTATAATTGAAAACTAGGGAGAGCGTGGACCGTTGGATGATCAGATCCAACGGCCAAGATCTCATGTGCAAACAGCAAATCTTAGACTGCTTACAGGTTGACGGCGCAATCTCCGGCGAGCTCTCTCTGGAGTCTTGGACTTCCTCGTGCACGGGTGAAGATTGGACTAGCTTCGTGGGAGCTCCCCGCAGCTGGACGGCCGGTCCTCGGGTCGTGGCTCCCCTGGGATCACCGGGTCGGCTAGGAGACCGGCGAGCTTCACAGCTTGTGGCGGAAGAGGATCAAAAGGGGAGCAGTAGGTGAGGAAACTCGGCTTTGAGGTGCCGGTTGAATGGAGCGGGGCTTTGCGGAGCTCGAGGATCAGTTGGCGGTGGGTGAGGAGGTCAGGAGCAGCCCACCCAGCTGCTCGACGGCGGCGGACAGAGCTAGAAGAAGGAGCACAGAGCTCGGGGCAAGGGGTACTCGCTCCAGGCGAATTGAGCCTCGAGGGACGTCAAAGGGAGGTCGGGGAAGGAGATGGAGTGCTTAAATAGAGGTGGGGGTGCGTGAATCACAAACGCCCAATTGGGCTCCGCGGTGGTTGGAGAAGGGGTCTCACCGGAGAGGTCATGCGCGGGGTTGTGCTTGCTTTTGGAGGTCATGCGAGAGATCACTGGGTTCGTGGAGGTGAGGTGGAGGCAATGCCTCGGTTGGTTGCTCGCGAAGCGGCGTGGAGTGGCGAGGAGTGGTCCGAGGTGGCTGTAGCCACGTCTTCGCGCGTCAATCAGAGGAAAAGGACGACCGGATGGCCGTCCGATCCACTCAGGATCCATGGACGCGCCATCCGATGGTCACAATTGCTCAGGAGAGTCGGGTGACGTCAGCGCCATGAACCAAGGAGGAAAATAACCAAAACTATAGCTTGATGATTGAAATCGTGACATGTATTTGATCAAACATTAATACAACTTTGTAAAAATCGTAGAGGGAGCTAGGAATGTCCGAATGACATGAAATTTGGACCATAGCTTCACCATAGCATACCCCACATGTTGGTAAAGTTTGGGCTTGAAATTTCAATCTTTGAATGACTAACTAATTTTTAGGAGAATTAGGGTTTTGAGATATACTGAAGATTAAAGGAACAAAGTATAAAAGAATTAGAAAAACTCACTTTATCACAACTTGTCTGCCTCGGTGGTGGTTAACCCTATATATCCCATGTTAGAAGGCTTCCTCAAACCCTATTTCCTTTCTTGCTTGAGGGCCATGTCTAGGGCTTCATCTATGCTTCTGGGAGGGCAGGCTATAACTAGGGTTTTCAGATGTGCGGCAAGGCAATCAACATAATGTTCAGTGAGGCATTCACCAGTCCTATTAGGTGGCATAATGATCTAGAAGCCAAAAATTTTGGGTGTAGTCCGATACTCAGAGACTGCCCTATTTAAGTTCCATGTACATCTTCTCCTTCCTCTTCCTCTCAGCTATGGGAATAAAATGATCAGTGAAGAAGGTTTTGAAGGCCTCCCACCCCATGTTATCTACTTCTTCTCCCATATTCCCACCATAGTTTTCTCACAAGATTTTTGCCCCTCCCTTAAGCAGATAGGTGGCAAATTTGACCTTGTTTTCAATGGGTACTTCTAGGGTATGGAAAGCATTCTTCACAGAGAGGATCCAGGCGTCAGCCTTATCCATGACTTCAGGTTGGTCTTCCCCCCCAAAAGGTATCAAGTTTAAGTTTGATGAAACCTATCACTCTCACTTCTTTTTTTCCTAGAGCAGCTGGGTTCAGGGGTTCCTTTTGTGGCAAGGGTCTCCATGAAGTCTAGTAGGATTTTCTTTTGTTCCTCCCACCTTTCTTTGGCCACACTATCAGGATTAGGTACCTCAGAGGTTTCAGGTTCCTTCCTCTTCTTAGAGGATGACTCTTCGAAAGCCTTGGAGTTACGGGTCTTGGGAGGCATCTTGAAATTAGGTTGAACATGTTAGATTTATCATCATTCATCATTTTTTTCCAATGAAATTTCATTATTGTTCTTTATTAATTATTAATGATCTTAATGTTATGATTTGTTGAGGATACCCTAAAATCCTTATCAAAGTCGGTCCTTAGGACTTTCTAATTAGAGTGACTCTTTCCTAACTTTATATCATAAAGGTAAGAGGGAAATATTTAAAAAAATGTAGATGAGGGGGAAATATTTGTTTACTATAAAAGAGGTTGGAGGGAATATCTATAGATGAGAGGGATCCTAATTAAGGCATGCCCAAGAAGTAGGGGACATTTTAGGATATCGTCCAGGTAGAATAATACTGCCATATAGGTAGCCTCGTGATTGTCAAGCTAAGTGGCTCGGAGACTTTATCCAGACCCGTGGTAGATGCTATCCTAGGCACCTCTACCCTTCATCATCCCTAACTCAAGGACTGCCCTAGACTCACAATAGGGTGGATGAAGTTCATGTGACCATGATATGTGAACATTGGCTTTGATACCAACTGTTACGACCACAATTTCTATATAATTTTCTTAGTGACATTCACATATATGCGTACACTCATATCTATAGATGTTAGAAGTGAAAATATAAGAGATTGCAGTACTCAACTAAATTAGAAGAAGAAACCAGATCGTTGTTCACAACACCATTATATAGTCACACAAACAATCATTCATTGACAATAATAAAGTCATTACATATACTATATTGGGATTGAAGAGATGAATAGTTCTATAAAAGAAAATACATAGTATTTAGAACATCCTATACATCATCTAGAAGAAAAACCTCTATCTAATTGATATAAGATAAGAAAGGAAATCTAGATAGTCTATCCTCCATGTTCATTTATTTAATGTCTTCAGGTAATTTGAGATGCTTTATTTGTCCCTTGCACCTAGAAAAATATGAGAAACAAAAATCATCAATAAAAGTTGGTACGTGGTAAAAGATACAATAATATGGTTGAATATATGGAAAATACTTGAAGAAAAAAGAAAGAAAAGAAAACCATTGCTTAAGGCAGAAAATCAGGTAAACATCTCTTTTATACATTTCATTAGATATAGTTGTACTACAATTTTATAACCACTTATAATACATACAGTATGGGCAAAATTTATTTAATCATACATCTAACATGGGGAATTCATCATTCATCCATGCTAGGCAACATACATCCATACTGGGCCATGTGTACTAGTAGATACAACTCATCAAAATGTCCTTTTATGTTTCACTAAGTCTTGGCGAAGCATATAGTATAGTAGTTCAACCAACAAGGTATAAGAAGATAGTTTCACACAAGGTACACCATATCATAACCAACTAGAGTAAACTAGTCTTATACTTAATAAGACCACATACCTATTTTGATTAGATCTAGAATCCAAGAGTCTAGAAGAACAATAACTAGATCACCCTAAAAGGAAATCAAGGGTATACTTCTTACTATTGGTTCATATGACCCATGACTAAGGTTTATTTTTAGATACAAGTACTTTTATCTTATCTTGATTAGATCAGGGATTAATCATGACTTTGAAATTATTTTTGGAGTCACAAGATCAGATGTCAAAACTAAGGTCTCATCCCTTTTAATGATACCCCTTATCATCCAAAAGGAAAAGTCAACAATTAGGGTTTCTATTATGATTTATTAGATCACTAAGAGTTTCCTTTTAGAATTCACATGGTCCAAGGGATCAGAGTTGTATCTAGAGTTTTAAGGTTAGTCATGATCATATAGGGTCATTAAATATTTAGGATTTGACATATAGTTGCATGAAGTATGTATATGTAGATAGAGAAAAACTAGAGTTTTGGGTTTCCATAATTATTGAGTCAACTATACCTATTTGATTATAGTTTCGAACCATATGATGATTAGGGACTCAATTAGGGTTTAAGATGTCCACAAGTCAGATATTAATCATGGATGACTATTATTACACAAAATGATAATGATAAATGATTATTAGGGTTTTAGGCCATTATATTTTAAAAGGACTTGGATCTAGGACACGGTAGTATTTTCTTTGGATAGATCACATTTTTTGATGAAAATGGTATATAGGTTCATTATATTCCAACATTCCTAGCATTTTCTAGGATGTTTCTACGATAATCCATTTTCTTGGGTGAGTCAAATAAAAGAAAATAAAAAATACCTTGATCAATGGTCGGATCCGACTGGATCTATGGCTCGGATTGATCCAATCTATCACAAAAGGGGGCCCGAGTTGCTGACTGTGTGCTCATGGATTCGTCCACCTAGCATTGCGGGTCCTGGCCTGGTCACCTTGTCCTTGGTCGAGCAGGCTCCAGGTCATGGCGGAGGGCTCGCTGGCGTGAGGAGGGGAAAGGAGAAGTGGGCTCCAACTGTGGGTGGGGATGTGCCGCCCGACTTCATTCGTCATGGGTGAGTTGAGGGGAACAGC
The DNA here is from genome assembly GCA_963693085.1 of Alisma plantago-aquatica. Classification (NCBI taxonomy): domain Eukaryota; kingdom Viridiplantae; phylum Streptophyta; class Magnoliopsida; order Alismatales; family Alismataceae; genus Alisma; species Alisma plantago-aquatica. The sequence goes on from OY856412.1 coordinate 352,432,603, forward strand.
TGACTTGGAGGGAGGAGGCGAGAATGAGAAATGCCCAATAGGGGAAGTGCGACAGAACCACTGTGTGACACTAGGGCGGATTGGTGATCTCAGATGACGATGAGGGTCGGGAGGCAGTGGGTTAAGGTAAAGGAGGGTGGCGGCGATGTCAAGGGGGTCTTTTATAGACTCTCAGGTAGGTTTAGGGGTGGTTGGGGGTTATGCGCTTCTCGAATGCCGCCAGAATGAGAGAGAGACAAGCTCAGGTTTTTGGGTTGGTGCAACAACGTGTGGAATTTGGTGAAGATAGGGTTCGTTGGGCATGGTTTCGAAAGACAAAGTGATATATTTGAATGGTTTCTCGTGATCACATCCAAATTGGTGGTTGGAGATGTTATCAATCCTCCATGTCTTCCTACAAAGGTTGGGAGGTAGAGGATGAAGTCCTGATCACTCGATCATGCCCCCTATTTGTGGGTTCCTGATCTGAGGGTTGGGAATTGTCCTTGGCAGATTGCTGACGTGGATACGATGGTTTGAAAGGTTAAATAAACTATTTTTTGGATAAAATTTAAGAATTCCTCAAAAATTGTAGGAGTGTCCAATTGGGCTCAAATTTTAACCATAGGTTCAAGAAGCTGTGTAGAACTTGCAGAAAACGTTTTGGTGGCCAAAAGTTGAAACTATGTCCTTTATTGTAATACTTTGGTTAAAGTAGTTAATTAGCTTTGTTGAAATGCCACAAAATTAATTTAATCATCACATTTTGATTTGAAGTCAAAAAGATTATATAATTAAGATCAAAGGCTATTAGTGAGTATACTTGAGACAAAAAATGAGCTTTTTGGGAAAAATCACTCTATCACATTCTCCCCTCCTTTTTAAGAATTTTGTCCCCAAAATTCAAGCATCCTAAAAGAGATGTGGATATTTCTGCCCGACCTCAGACTTGAGCTCCCATGTGGCATCGATCAAATCATGGTGGATCCAGAGAACTTTCACCATATCTATATGCTGATTATTGCAAAGCTCCTTTGACTTAAAATCAAGAATTTTGATTGGGGACTTCGCGTAAGACAAATCATCTTTCAACTTGAGAGGCTCATGATTCAGAATGTGACTGGAGACTTTGACATAAGGCTTCAGATTTGATACATGGACGACATTATGCATGACACTATACTAAGGTGGCAAAGCAAGAAGATACACACATTCACATACCCTTTCTATAATATCAAAGGGTCCCACATAGTGAGGACTGAGCTTACCCTTGTTCTTGGCCAAAGCTCAAATAGGTCATATTTTTAGAAAGATGTGGTCACCTCCTTTGAACTGACGTTCCTGTCGATAAGCATCTACATAAGATTTCTACCTATCTTATGCTGACTTCATCCTCTTCCTGATTAGAACAACCTTGCCTGCATATAGCTGCATCTTCTCAGATTTCATCAGGGTATGCTCCCCAACATCATCTCAGTGTAGTGGAGACCTGCAGGGACACCCATTTAAATCTTCATAGGGGGGCATCCCAATACTCACCTGATAGCTATTATTATATGTGAACTTGGCTAGAGGTAGGTAATGGTACCATGAGCCTTCCCAATAAAGCACACAAGCTCACAGAAGGTCCTATAGAATTTGTATTGTGTGTTCTGATTGCCCGTCTGTCTATAAATGGTATGCAATGCTAAAGTTCAACTTGGTGCCCAGTTCTTCTTGAACCTACTTCTGTATCTTTAAAGTGAACTTTGTGTCCCTATTCGAGATAATGGATGTTGGAACTTTGTGCAGGCATATTATCTCTCATATATAGAGGTCGGCCAACTCAGAAACTTTCACAGTACTCTTCATAGGGAGAAAGTGAGCTGACTTGGTGAGACGATCCACTCTGACCCATGCAACATCGTATCCCTTCCTGGTCTTGGGTAGCCCCACCACGAAATCCATGGTGATGTGTTCCCATTTCCATTCCACAATTTCAAGGGGTTGTAGTAGACCACCTGGTCTCTAGTGCTCGTCCGTGATTCTCTGGCATGTCAGGCATCTGGACACAAATTCTGCAATATCACGCTTCATGCCCCTCCACCAGAACTGACATTGCAAGTCTTTGTACATCTTCGTCGTGTCAGGATGAACTATGTACTTTGACCCATGTGCCTCACTGAGAATCTTTGTCATCACAACTAATTTGTTAGGAACCCACATTCAGTTCATGTATCGAAGACCACTATCAAGACCCACGGATAGATATGTTTGAGGCTTTGATAGGAGGGAGGAGAACTTCACAAGATCAAGACTAGTTTTTTGTGCTTTAAGAAGTTTAGAATGCAAGTCATACGTGATAGAGATGTTGTTGACATGTACACAATCAGACAAAAACTATGGCTTCCATCCCACAAATCCTCCATATTCCTCCATTCGGGAACAAATAAGGATGCACACACTGCCCTTTTCCTACTAAGGGTGTCAGCGACTACATTTGCCTTACCCGAATGATAGGAAATAGTGAAATGGTAGTCATTTAGATACTCGATCAATCACCGTTGTCGCAGATTTAGGTCCTTCTGTGTCAGAATTTACTTCAGGTTTTTGTGGTCGGTGAAGATATCGAACGATGCCCCGTACAAGTAGTGCCTCCAGATTTTGAGAGCAAGAATGATTGCATCTAATTACAAATCATGTGTGGGATAATTCAGTTCATTGGGTTTTAGCTGTCTGGATGCAAAGGACACCACCTTTTCATGTTGTTGCAGGACACATCCTAACCCATTCCTCGAAGCATAAGTAAATATCACAAACCCTTCATTGCCAGATGGTAGAACAAGAACATGAGTCAACATCAATTTATTCTTTAATTCTAGGAAACTAGATTCATAAGCAGCTAACTAGATGAAGTGCTCGTCCTTCTGAGTTAGCTTAGTTAAAGGAAGTGCCACTTTGGAAAAGTTCAAAATAAAGCGATGATAAAATCCAGATAGACCCAGAAAGCTCTAGATTTTAGAAGGATTTCGAGTGGCTTTCCAATCAAGTACAGTAGAGACTTTAGTGGGATCAACATACATATTTCCCCCAAAAATGACATGCCCAAGAAACATGACTTTATCAATTTAGAATTCACATTTTGAAAGCTTGCCATAAAATTTTTGGGTTCGAAGGATGTCAAGAACTGCTCGCAAGTGTTCCTAGTGTTTTTCCATAGAATTAAAATAGATCAAGATATCATCAATGAAGACGAACAAGAACTCATCAAGATAAGGTTGGAAGACTTTGTTCATCAGGTTCATAAATACACCAGGTGCACTTGGCAACCCAAATGGAATCACTAGAAATTCATAATGGCTATAATGAGTTCGAAAAGTAGTTTGAGAAATATCAGAATCTTTGACTTTAAGTTGATGGTAGGCAGAGTGCAGATCAATTTTTGAGAAAACCTTAGTAGTGTGAAGTTGATCAAAGTGGTCATCAATGTGAGGGAGAGGGTACTTGTTTTTAATATTGGCTTAGTTCAACATGCAATAGTCAGTACACATTCGCATAGAACTGTCTTTCTTTTTGACAAAGAGAAGGGGTGCACCCCAAGGGGAAACACTTGGATGGATAAAACCATTGTCGAGAATTTCTTGCAACTATTTCTTCAACTCCATAAGCTCAGCAGGAGCCATCCTATATGGTGCCCTAGAAATTGGAGTGGTTCCAGGAAGAAGATCCATGGAGAACTCAATTTCTCTATTTGGAGGCAGCCCAGGAAGCTCCTCTGGAAATACGTCGATAAAGTCACGTACCACCTCTAGTCTTCCTACAGGCCCGCTATTAGGATTGGTCTCTGAGACTAATGTGAGGAAGACCTTACATCCTTTAGAAACGAGCTTTTTAGCTTTAATAGAGGAAATTATAACATTATTACAGAATCTTCTTCCCAGAGGAATCACCACAGGAGAGGAGTGAGGCTAAGAGAGAACTACCATCTTGTTTCTACAATCAATGTGAGCATGATATGTGTATAGAAAATCCATGCTAAGTATAATATCAAAGTCTTCCATGGTTAAGAGAATAAATTTGAAGGGCATATCATGATTTTAAAATTTTAGAGGTAGGACATCCATTTTCTATAGGGTAGTGAGTATTTTGCCACTAAGAATAGACACATCCAGGATATATCCCAAGTACCTTATATGAAGATGTAACATAGATGCCAGATTTTGAGAAATAAATGTATTTGTGGATCTAGAGTTGAATAAGTATTTAATAGGATGATCATTTAACAATACGGTGCCTGCATAGGACAATTATATAATGAATAATTTGAAGGCATTTGAATAGATATTAGATATATGAAAAGATATTTGGTTACCTTCAACAAGCTGGCTGGGATTTGCCTTTGCTTCCTCTATCATCACTGTGAATACTCTGGTGTTGCGGTGTCCCTGAGAGGGTGGAGCACCTACTGGAGGTTTGACAAGGATATACGAAGTAGGGAAAATTGCCAAGGAAATGACCCTCCTCCTTGCAGTTGTAGCAGACTGGCTTGGTATAGCGACAAAGTCCATCATGCCATCATCCACAAGTTTTACATTGTTGTAGTATACTATCAGCTGATTATAGTTGTTCTTCTGTCCTCTTTTTCTTGAACCTCCTCCTTTTCCTAATCCCTTATTGTAATGGCCAGGGTGGAACTTTCTAGACTGATCCACCTCGGTGGTGGTTAACCCTAAGTATCCCATGCTGGAAGGCTTCTGCAAACCCTATTCCCTTTCCTGCTTGAGGGCCATGTCTAGGGCTTCATCTATGCTTCTGGGGTGGGAGGCTATAACTAGGGTTTTTAGATGGGTGGAAAGGCAGTCAACATAATGTTCGATGAGGCATTAATCACTCCTAATAGGTGGCATAACGCTCCAGAAGCCAAAACTTTCGGGTGTAGTCAGCTACTGAGAGACTGCCTGCTTAAGTTCCATGTACATATTCTCCTTCTCTTCCTCTCAACTATGGACATAAAATGACCAGTGAAAAGGGTTTCGAAGGCCTCCCACCCCATATTATCTACTTCTTCTCCCCTATTCCTGCCATAGTTTTCCCACTAGATTTTTGCCCCTCCCTTAAGTAGATGGGTGGAAAATTTGACCTTCTTTTCAATGGGTGCCTCTAGGGTACTGAAAGCATTCTCCATAGAGAGGATCCCAACCTCAGCCTTATCCATGACTTCATGCTTGTCTCCCCCCCAAAAGGTGTTAAGGTTAAGTTTGATGAAATATATTGTTGTGGCTTCCTTGTTCTTAGAGGAGTTGGGTTCAGGGGTTCCTTTTGTGGCAAGGGTCTCCATGAAGTCTAGCAAGATTTTCTTTTATTCCTCCCACCATTCTTTGGCCTCACTATCTAGATCAGATACCTCATAGGTTTCAGGTTCCTTTCTGTTCTTAGAGGATGACTCTTTGGAAGCCTTAGAGTTATGAGTCTTGGGAGGCATCCTAAAATTAGGTTCAACATGTTAGATTTATCTTCATTCATCATTTTTTTTCAATGATATTTCATTATTCTCCTTTATTAATTATTAATGATCTTAATGTTGTGATTTGTGGAGGATACCCTAAAATCCTTATCAAAGTCGGTCCTTAGGACTTTCTAAATAGAGTGAATCTTTCCTAACCTTATATCATAAAGGTAATAGGGAAATATTTTAAAAAATGTAGATGAGGGGGAAATATTTTTTTTTCCTATAGAAGAGGTGAGAGGGAATACCTATATATGAGAGGGGTCCTAATTAATGCATGCCCAATAAGTAGGGGACATTTTAGGATATCGACCAGGTAGACTTATACTGGCATATAGGTGGCCTCGTGATTGCCAATCTAAGTGGCTCAGAGACTTTAGCCAGACCCATGGAAGATGTTATCCTAGACACCTCCACCCTTCAACATCCCTGACTCAAGGACTACCCGAGACTGACAATAGAGTGGATGAAGTTCATGTGACCATGATGTGTGGACATTGGTTCTCATACCAATTGTGACGACCCCAATTTCTATATACTTTTTTAGTGACATTCATAGATATGTGTGCACTCATATCTATAGATGTTAGAAGGGAAAATACAAGAGATTGTGGTAGTCAACTAAATCATAAGAAGAAGCTAGATCTTTTTTCACAACACCATTATATAGCCACACAAACAATCATGCATTGACAATAATAAAGTCATTACATATACTTTTTTGGGATAGAAGAGATGAATAGTTCTATAAAAGAAAAAACATAGGATTTAGAACATCCTATACATCATCTAGAAGAAAAACATATATCTAACTGAAATAAGATAAGAAAGGAAATCTAGCTAGTCTATCTTCCATGTTCATTTATTTGATGGCTTCAGGTACTTTGAAATGCTTCATTTGTTCCTTGTACCTAGAAAATTATGAGAAACAAAAATAATGAATAAAAGTTGGTATGTGGTAAAGTTATAGTAATATGGTTGCATATATGGAAAATATTTGAAAAAAGAAGAAAGAAAAGAAAACCATTGCTTAAGGTGAAAAATCAGGTAAACACCTCTTTTATACATTTCATTTGATGCAGTTGTATTGCAATTTATAAGCACTTATCATACATCTAGTATGGGAAAATTTTATTTCGTCATACATCTAACATGGGAAATTCATCATACATCCATGCTAGGCAACATACATCCATACTGACCATGTACACTAGTAGCAACAACTCATCAAAATGTCCTTTTATGTTTCATTAAGTTTTGGCGAAGCGTGTAGTATAGTAGTTCATCCAACAAGGTATAAGCAAATAGTTTCACACAAGGTACACCATATCATAAGCAACCAAAGAAAGCTAGTCTTACACTTAATAAGACCACGTACCTATTTTGATTAGATCTAGAATCCAAGAGTCTTGAAGAACAATAATGAAATCACCCTAAAAGGAAATCAAGGGTATACTTGTTACTATTGGTCCATATGACCAATGATTAAGGTTTATTATTTAGATATGAGTACTTTTATCTTATCATGATTAGATCAAGGATTAATCATGACTTTATCTTATTTTTGGATTCAAAAGATCATATGACAAAACTAAGGTCTCATCCCTTTTAGTGATACCTCTTATCATCCAAAAGGAAAAGTCCACAATTATGGTTTCTATTATGATTTATTAGATCATCCAGAGTTTCCTTTTAGGATTCACATGGTCTAAGGGATCTGAGTTGTATCTAGTGTTTTAAGGTCAGTCATGATCATATAGGGTCATTAAATATTTAGGATTTGACATATAGTTGCATGAAATATGCATATGTAGATAGAGAAAAACTAGAATTTATAGCTTTCCATAATTATTGAGTCAAGTATCCCTATTTGATTAGGGTTTTGAGCCGTATGAGGATTAGGGACTCAATTAGGGTTTAAGATGTCCACAAGTCAGATATTAATCATGGATGACTATTATTACACAAAATGATAATGATAAATGATTATTAGGGTTTTAGACCAATATGTTTGAAAAGAACTTAGATCTATGTCATGATAGTATTTTCTTTGGATAGCTCGCATTTTTTTTGATGAAAATGGTATATAGGTTCATTATATTCCAACATTCCCAGTGTTTTCTAGGATTTTCTAAGATAATCCATTTTCTTGGGTAAATAAAATAAAATAAAAGAAAAAATACCTTGATTAATGGCCAGATCTGACTGAATCTATAGCTCAGATTGATCCAATCTATCACGAGAGGGGGGTCAGTTTGCTGATGGACGCTCATGGATTGGCCCACCCACCGCTGTGGGTCCTAGCCTGGTCACCTTCTCCTTGCTTGAGCAGGCTCTAGGTCACATCAAAGGGCTCTCCGGTGTGAGGAGGGGAAGGAGCAGCTGGCTCCAACTGTGGGTGGGGATGCAACGCTTGGCTTCGTCCGACGTTGGTGAGTTGAGGGGAGCATGTGATTTGGAGGGAAGAGGCGAGAATGAGAAATGCCCAATCGGGGTAGTGCAGCGGCACTACTGTGTGACTCTAGGGTCGATTGATGATCTCAGATGACAATGAGGGTCAGGAGGCAGTGGGTTAAGGTAAAGGAGGATGGAGACAATGTCAAGGGGATCTTTTATAGACTCCCGGATAGGTTCAGGGTTGGTTGGGGGTTTTGGGCTTCTCGACCACTTTCAAAATGAGAGCGAGTCAAGCTTGGGTTGTTGGATTGAAGCAATGGTGCATGAAATAAAGAGAAGATAGGGTTTGTTGGGCATGGTTTTAAAGGATGATGCGATCTATTCTAATGGTTTCTCGTGATCTCGTCTAGGTTGGTGCCTCCACATCTTCCCACAAAGGACAGGAGGTAGAGGACAAAGTCCTGACCACTCAATTTGGCCCCCTATCCACAGGTGCCTGATCTAAGGGTTGGGAATTGTCCCCGATCGATTGCTGACGTGGATACAATTGTTTGAAAGGTTAAATTAATCAATTTTTTTGCATAAAACGTTAAGAAATCCTAGAAAATTGAACGAGTGTCTGATTGGGCTCAAATTTTAACCATAGGTTCAAGAAGGTGTGTCGAATTTGTAGAAAAAGTTGGTGGCCAAAAGTTGAAGTTATGTCCTTTATTGTAATACTTTGGTTAAAGTAGTTAATTAGTTTTGTTGAAGTGTCAAACAATTAATTTAATCATCCCATTTTGACTTTGAGGTCAAAAAGATTAAGTAATAAAGATCAAAGGCTACTAGTGAATATACTTGAGAAAAAATGAGATTTTTGGGAAAACTCACTCTATCACAAAATATGTATAAAATATGCATTTTTAAGTGATAACTTGCATATGAAGAAAAGTCTCTCATACTTTTGAATTTAAGTCCCAAACTTGGAGAAAACTGAACCCGTTCTGCCTGTGTCCTTGTCGCTCTGGCGATTAGGGCTAGCGGGTGTGACCGTCTTCTTCTCTTAGCTTAGGGTTTTCCCTTGCAGGTTCAAGTGAGCGGGTCTTGCTCTTGGTTCCGTCTCAGTATGGCGGCAGAATTGGCAGAAAGGTATGCTGGATTGTGTCTGACAGAGGATGAGGAGGACCCCATCAACGTACATGCGACTGGGAAGGGTGAGGAGGCGGAAGATCACACAGCTTTGGCACTGGTGGGCAGGCTACTGACAGATAGATCCTTTAATTTTCATGCGATGGATAGAACGATGGCACAGGCGTGGAGTCTTCGTGAAACAGTGGAGTTCAAGCAACTGGAGGGTGGAGCCTTCGTGATGCAGTTCACCCATTGGGAGGACAAACAACGTGTGATGGAGGGGGCGCCGTGGAACTTTGATGGACGTCTGCTTCTATTCAAAGAGATCGATAAGGAGGAACACCCAGGCAGGCTGCGGATCGATAGTGCACCCTTCTGGGTCCGTCTTTACGGAGTCCCTCTAGGGTATCGAGCGGAGGCCACCATCAGGACAATTGCGTCTCGAATCGGAGAGGTGCTGGATACGGATAGATACTGCCTAGGATGGGACTCGTCTCTATGAGTCCGGATAGCGTTTGACGTCACCAACCCTCTAAAGCGATCTCTGAAGATCAGGGTGGAGAGTGGGAAGATTGTAGAGGTCGAGATCAAATACGAGCGTCTGTCGATGTTTTTCTTCGTGTGTGGGTGCCTAGGACATATCGACAAAGATTGTCAAGCCTATGGCGAGGATGTGGACAGACAGAACCAATGGGGAAACTGAATGAGAGCTTCCCCATGGAAGCAATGCCGGCAAGCGGAAAGCAGGCCTGTGAGGAGCGGACGAGTGAAGAAGAACCTTACTTTCAGGGGGAGTTCGTCGGACGGATGAAGGAGAATGGGGGAGACTAGCGACAGCGCTAGTGTTGCGGGGGGACACAGAGAGGGGTCAGGAGGTAGCGGAGAGGGAGAAGTAGGGTGGAAGGAACGCGGCGGTAACTTTGTAACGGGGAGGAAGGGGGGTACTCGAGTGGGCCTGCAAGGGAACAAGGAGGGTGGACATGAGGGTGAGGGAGTTGGCAGCAGTATGGGCAACAAAAACAGTAATGTCGGGGGCGAGTAGGGGTATCCGGGGGAAGAAGGAGGGGCGATGGCTTCGTTGGGGGTGTCGAGAGTTGCTAGAGTCACGAAGATCACGAGGGAGGAACTCATAGGGCTGAGGTATGTTGGGAGAATCCAGGAGACGACACCGACTGAGGGGGAGGTGAGGGAGCAGCAAGGGGAGTAAGGGGAGCAGGAAGACCAACCCTACGTGAACAGAGGTAAACAACACACATGCAATAAAAAGTCGGATCACTACGTCGATCATGCAAACCATGACAATGTTTCAAAGATCAGTGAAGACTGGAGAATGCATGGGCGTGAGGAAAACATAGCTGAGCTACGGATGAGCTATAGTCAGGGTGTTGAGGAGTACCAGTCCCAAAGCAAATGTGAGAGAAGGGCCATTACCAGAGCGCAAAGGAAGAAAGAAGAGGGAACAAGGAGAAAGTATGGAGCTAAGCTGGGACAAGGAAAAAAGAAAAATCAGCCATGGGTTTATAAAATGAGTCGGGGTGCTCGATTGGGTATACCAGAGGAGGAGGTAGCATGGGAAAGTGCAGTAGGAAAGTGGGTCAGATGTGGGGATCTTTGTGACATGGAACTGAATGAACAGGTTTTGCAGCCTACAGGAGAAAAAAGACAGAGGACAAGTGATGAGAGTAGGTTTGTGATGGTAGAGGGTGTGACAGCCCAAGTAGCAGCGACTGGCGGTGACCAGTCCCGCGAAGGACAATGAAAATATTTAGTTGGAACTGTCAGGGGTTGGGTGACCCTAACACGTGCAAAGCCCTCTGGGCCTGGGTCTGGAGGGAGCACTCAAATATAGTTTTCGTCATGGAAACTATGATGCTCGACAAACAGCTTGAAGACGTCAAAAGGAGCTGTGGTTTTTCTGAAGGGATGTGCATATCTCGTACGGGAAGGGCCGGGGGCCTTGGTTTCTGGTAGAAGGACATGGATGTGGATATTCTGAGCTACTCTAACAGGAACGTATCGGCTCTGATTAAAGATGGGACAGCTCACTGTTCTTGGAGAGCTATCGGGATCTATGGCTGGGCGGATCAGCAGAATAAAACAAAGACCTGGGAGGTTATGAGGAGACTGAAAAATGAGGCAAATGAACCGGTTATTTTCTTCGGGGACTTCAATGAGATTGTTTCTAATGCAGAAAAGGAGGGGGGACCGCCAAAGGATGAAAAGTTTATCCAGAACTTCAGAGATGTTATTGACGAATGCAACTTGATTGAGGTGGAATTTGAGGGCAATATGTTCACATGGAAAAGGGGGCTGACGGAAAGAACTCTAGTTAAAGAAAGGTTAAATAGATTCCTTCCGGAACTCGAGTGGAGAAATATGTATAAATTTTGTAGAGTTTTCCATCTTCCCATCTATGAGTCAGATCGTGCACCTATTATCTTAAAAGTTGAAAACAAAGGCAGCAAGAAGAGGAGGGGAAGTGGCCACTTCAGATTTGAGCCCATGTGGGCGAATGAGGAAGAATGTGCTAATATCATTAAAGGGGCTTGGGAGTATGGTAGAGGGACTGATCTGAACACAAAGCTTCTTTTATGCAAAGACAAGTTGAGAGAGTGGGATGCTGAGAAGTTCGGGAATAGGCAGCATAAAATCAAAGAGCTGGAAGATGAGTTGAAAAGACTTCAAGCTCTTCCCCCAGATCATACAAATCTCATGGAAGCAGAGGATAAGTCAAAGGAGTTGCAATATTGGCTTCAAAGAAATGAAGAGTAATGGGCTTCCAGGGCGAGGGTGAAGGAACTGAAAGAGGGAGACAAGAACACTGCCTACTTTCATCAAAAAGCTACTAATAGGAGACGACGGAACGGGATTGAGAAGCTTGAGGACGAGCAGGGTCAGATGAGACACCATGAAGGGGACATCAACAACATCATTGTCGATTACTTCACTCAGTTGTTTCAGTCGTGCAATACTTTGGGTTTTGAGGAGGCAATCAAGGGGATTCAGGAAGTGATTTCTGGAGATCAGGTAGATGAGCTTGAGAGGGATATTACCGATGAGGAAATCCGGGCGGCGCTGGAACAGATGCATCCTAATAAAGCACCGGGACCAGATGGTATGAAGGCGATGTTTTATCAAAAGTTCTGGGGAGTGGTGGGGAAGGACGTTGCAAGTTACATCAAGGGGTGGTGGAAGGGAGAACAAGACTTGACGGCGGTAAATGAAACACTAGTGGTGCTGATCCCAAAGACTGAAAAGCCGAAAATAGTGGGTGAATATCAGATGATTAGCCTGTGCAATGTGGTGTACAAGATTGCCTCCAAGGTGTTGACAAATAGACTAAAGCCTCTCATGAATAGTATTATTTCTGAAAACCAAAGTGCTTTCGTCCCAGGGAGAATGATCACTGACAACGCCATCATAGCCTATGAGGTGTTTCACAGTATGAAAAGAGATAAAGGGAAGAAGAAGGGAAGTCTTTCCTTGAAACTCGATATGTCCAAAGCCTATGATCGAGTCGAGTGGAGCTTTCTTGATGTTGTCATGAAGAATATGGGGTTTGGGAGTAAATGGAGAGACAAGATCCAGGAATGTATCACTTCTATCCAGCATACCTTTGTCGTTAATGGAGAGAGGCCAAGAGCACGAGACCTGCACACGGACTTCGTGAGGGTGACCCTCTTTCCCCATACCTTTTTATCTTATGCGTTGAAGCGTTTTCCACTTTGATTAGCACTACTGTCTGAGACCCGCAACTACATGGCATTAAGACGTGTAAGGGAGCCCCATGTATCTCACATCTTTTCTTTGCAGATGATAGTATTCTTTTTGCTAGAGAAACCACTGCAGAATGTCTGAAGATAGCTGAAATCATCAGCCAGTACGAACAGGCATCCAGTCAGAAGATCAATCTTTTAAAGATAGAGGTTGTTTTCAGCAAAGGTGTATAAGACACAAAAAGAGAGGAGTTGCGAGATCTCTTGGGAGTATGTGTTGTGGATAGACATGCTTGCTATCTTGGTCTTCCTACAATGGTGGGAAGGTCAAAAAAGAAGGTCTTTAGCTTTATAAAAGAAAGAATATGGAGGAAGCTTCAGGGATGGTCCGAGAAACTATTGTCAAAAGTAGGGAGGGAGGTCCTCATCAAGGCGGTGGCACAAGCGATCCCCACCTATGTTATGAGTGTGTTTCAGCTGCCCGTGGGTACTATGGAGGATATACAGCGCATGGTGGCTAGATTCTGGTGGGGAGCGAAGGAGAAGGAGAGGAAGCTCTCATGGATGAGTTGGGAGAAGCTATGTAAACCAAAAAGGCAGGGAGGGCTTGGTTTTAGAGATTTTCATACCTTTAATCAAGCCCTTTTAGCAAGACAAGCATGGCGGATAGTATGTCACCCGGAGGCTCTTGTCACGAAGGTTCTCAAAGTGAGATATTTTCCAAGGTTGTCCTTTTGGGAGGCGAGGAGGGGGTACGATCTGAACCATGTGTGGAGGAGTCTATGGGGTGCAAAGGTAGTGCTGAAGGAGGGGGTCCAATGGAGAGTGGGGGACGGATACGACATTGATATATGGGAAGACAGGTGGGTTCTGAAGGAAGGGGATGCGCTTGGAAGGTTCAAACATGGAGGCAGCCCATATTACTACAAAGTGAGGGAGCTCATGTCGGAGGACGGGAGAAGATGGGATGAGAGCAAGGTGCGGGAATGTGTCCCGGACAGCATTGCTAATAAGATATGTGCAATCCCGGTCAGCAGTAGGAAGCCCAAGGATTCGTTGATGTGGTGGTCGTCTAAGAATGGGGAGTTTACTATTAGGTCTTCCTATTGGATGGGTTTTCTTGGGGTGGAGGAAGCATGAAATACAATGACTGGGTAGGAGACAGGATTTGGAGGAGGGTATGGCAGGATGGTTGGATTCCAAAGACGGCTCACTTCTTGTGGAGAATATGTACGGGTGGGCTTTCTACTTGGGGACGGCTTTTTGACCGGAACTGTACTGAAGACGGAACATGCAATCTTTGTATGTCTGAAAAGGAGACTATTTTTCACATGATGTTCAGGTGACCGAATGCGACAGAGACATGGGACCAAACTCCAAGGGAGATCCAACAATGGGTTGAAGACAGAAAGTATGGTGAGCTCCAAACAACCATGGAGGCTGCTTTACATGATACGACGTTGGAAGAGAGGAAGGTACTAGTGGCAGAAATGATGGCTATATGGCGAGGACAGTGCATGCGCATCTTCCAGTCAGGTGTAGTCAACACCGGCGTGTTGTTCCGTTGCGCCATAAACATGGTAAGGCATTACGTGGATGGGGGCGGGAGAGAAGGTAGCATCGCTGTCCAGGCTAACACGATGGTTCAGCAACCTGTCGGGGAAACTAGTGTAGTGTCTAGAAGCGCCGTGGTGAGCAGCTGGAAACGACCGAAGCATGGAAACGTTAAGATTAACGTCGATGCCTCGTGTGGGGAGGAGAGGACGGCGGGGCTCGGAGCTGTAGCCAGGGACGAAGGAGGAGTTGTCGTTGGGATGATGGGGGAAAGAGTGATGATGGGGGGTGATATAGCTTTGACAGAAGTTCTGGTGATTAGGGAAGCACTGACATGGGCAAAGGAGAAAGGCTCAGACAGAGTAGAAATCGAATCAGACACCAAGGCAATCATTCATGCATGTAACAGCAGCTGCCTCAGAAAAGACTACATTGGCTCCATGGTTGAAGATATTATCCACCTGAAGCATTTATTTTCTTTCTGTAATTTTAGTTATGTTAGTTGTAGATGCAACAAGGTTGCCCATGAGGTAGCAAATGCTGCACGTAGGGGCCACATAGATAGGTTTTCTTTTTGACAGCATTTTCCTTCAAACTTTCTACCATTTGTAATTAGCGATTTAGCTAGCTAATAGATGACGGGGAGCCCCAATCATAGGGCTTCCCGTCCTTCCTTAAAAAAAAGTCCCAAACTTGGCACACATGAATTTTAAGTCATTATGGACTTTCCCCTTAAATTTGGGATTAAACATATAAGCTTTGGGAGATATGGATTTTTCTAGTTTCCCTGAAGTGGAGGGATTTTCATTAAATGTAGCAATTTCAATGAGACTATTTATTTTGGGCGCACGCGATGTGGACCATGGATCTGAGATCCAACGATGTCCAAATCATCTTCAACCCTGAGCCAAAAGAGGAAGGCCACGAATAGTAACTACTGAATTTCCTAATTGGTTTCCTCCCTCTTGGTTTCTTGTTGGCGACTTGAAACTCTTCCATTGGATTCGAGAGAGCAATGCAAACTTTCTTGACCCAAACTTTCCCTGTCCTCCACAAGGTTTGGGACCTTGCCCAATGTCCAATGGAGCCTGGACTCCATGGAAACCTGACATCATCTTCCCTACCTATTTAAGGGGTACGAAACCACAGATCGAGGGAGAAAAAGAGATAGTCGGCGAACACCAATTGTTTTAGACCCCAACCAGACCCTGGTGACTCCTTTCTGTCATGTTTCGTTCCCCACATCACCGAGCCACATGTTCCCCTATTTGACCTTCCTATCCACCCCAACAGTGAGAACATGGGTCATACGAGGGGAGAAAGGAGAAGGGAAAGGAGGAGGTTACTAACCAGCCCCGATGTTTAAATGAGTAAAGGATTGGCATTTTTGTCTTTTGTGTCCGTTTCGGGTGTTGCCACTTTTAGCAATCAGCTGGGTTGGCCACAGGTCATTGGTCGAATGAGTCCATCATGGAAGAGGCCCATTGTCCTGGCCTAGTCCATGTGGATAAGGTGCAGTGGTCCGCAGGCTAACGTGGCAGCCAGCGATTGGCTAAAAGGTAGTTTTCTTGCAAAAATCCTAATTAATTATTGGTATCTTGGATCAAAACAAGTTTTTTATGAAAATTGATCAGAAGGATGCAAGGAATCCATTAAAAATATAATTGAAGTATATTTCTACTTGAAATTCAAAAAGTACCTAAAGTTTCTATCTTTAATGCTTTTATGAGTAAGAAACCCTAATTTGATGATTAATGAAGTTGGGGAAAGTAATATGGATGTACCATGAGAATATTAACCTATTGTTAATAAAAAAAGTCGTTTTGGTATCTAATTAGATGATCCATACACTTAATAGGCTAATTTATGATTTAATGTGTTTAATGTGCACTAATGGGCTTAGAAACCCTAATCTAGGTGTTAATGTTTTCTAATGAGATATATTTCGAGATTCCTTATATAAAAGTGATATTAAGTTAATCCTAAGAAAAATTGATGAAAAGAAGGTTGCAATGTGAACAAGTGAGTAATTAGGGTTTTGAACCTAGATCTTCTATTTTAGGGTTTTGTGGACATAAAAGAGGAAAATTGTAAATAGATCTAAAGGAACCCTAACGAAACTCTAATTCAGATTAGAAACCCTGGAAAATAATTCCAAGTCAATAAAGTAAGTTCTTCATGAGTGTGTAGTAAAAAAATTCAACATGCTTTTTAGGATTCTATTCTATTGTATGATTGACTTGAGTGATTGCTTTATTTTCTTGATTGGATTGGATTGGATTGTGCTTATTTCTTATGAGATCTCCAAATTCGGTATGTGGTTATTTATGATTACTCGCTTTAGTTTACTGGCATTTTCCAATGTTTTGTTGATTGCATGGAAATAAACTACTTGGATGATTTTATTTCTGCAATCTTTAAAGTGAATATGATTATCAAATTTTAAATGTATATATGACTTGCCCAAACCTACATACCATCTCAAGATGTAAGATGGGAGACCAAGTCCCAGAGGGAAGGTCAAAGGTGGTCAAGCCCCAGAGGGAAGACCACCATGCACCTAGAGAGGTGACCCCTAGGTACCAAGCTTGGGATGGAGAGGGTAGCCTTAAGTTCCTTGCAAGGACTAAACCCCAAGAGGGGGTATCCCAAAGAATGAGTAAAGGTGGTTGGGAAGTCATATTGAATAAATGTAATCTTGCATTGTTAACAACTATTT
The DNA here is from genome assembly GCA_963693085.1 of Alisma plantago-aquatica. NCBI lineage: Eukaryota > Viridiplantae > Streptophyta > Magnoliopsida > Alismatales > Alismataceae > Alisma > Alisma plantago-aquatica. The sequence continues at coordinate 352,449,566 of OY856412.1, forward strand.
GATGTGATTAGGTTGTTAGAATATATGTGAAATATTTTGGTTGTCATCACATATCGATATATTCATTTTGACTAACCGACATTTTGTTTGTCAGTGTTTTAAGAATATCTGAAATTGGACAAAAAGTAAAGTGGGATTTTTGAAGAATAAAGTTAATTATTAAAGGAGGAATTAGTTAGATAGAACTATACAGTGGATAGAAGTTCTAGATTCCTATTTTTGAAAGGTATGTGAAAAAGTAACATTTTATCCTATTTTAAATTAGTCTTTGGTAGAATTTATTAATTATTTTTTATTATTTGCAAAACCATTGATCTTATTTTTGGGATAACGCCTCTAACTTCTTGGTTTTCCTTACTTGGGGGTTACAAGGAAGAGGGGTATTTACAATGTCATTTAGAGGTTTCATGCATTTTATATGACTATTACAAGATTCATGTTCCTCATGTGCATTCTAGGGTCAAAGACTCATAATAGGGCATACAAGGTCATGATCCGATAAAGACAAGAGAACCAAGCATAAAGTATGATTTAGATCAGGAAATTATGGACATAAGAATCACATTCTAATATGGGTGGATGTCCACTACGGTTTAGGTATTAAATTTCAACATTGGTATCAACATATTCATATACATTCAAAAATCAACACAATTCACCTATACCGTCAAGATCTAATATGTGACTTAGGTGGGACATCTACATCTAAGACTTCATGAGGGATATCAAAATACTTTATTTGAGAGATGGGATCAAGGGAAAAATATTCACATAAGAATTAATATAAAAAAACCACAAACATGCTATATATGGGCATGTAGGTCAAGGGGGGTCACATACATCATTATATCCACACATGGGGTGAGCCTTAGACATTAGCATATTAAAAAATGATAGTGTTATAGTTTTCAAGAATAGAGAGGAGTTTGACACACAATATATGTCAGACATGATACTTGAAACTAGAGAATGGCATGCATATGTATAAAAGGGACATAATCATTCATTAGGTTACATATGAACCAAACCTAGTAAAATGTGGGTATTCCAGACTTATTTAAGAGTCATGGAGATATATAATTACTTATTTCAAGATTAGGGTGGGATTTGAGATCATATAGATTGAATGCAGCAACTTTGATCACGATTATACATTAAGGTCCAAGAACAAGTCACATTAGTGCATCAAAGTCAACTAAGAGAAACAAAGGTGATTAGTGCTTGCATTAAGCTCAAAAGTACATCCAATCAACTAATTTGATAACTAGGATAGATGGAGTGCATCAAACATTCAATAATTTATATAATCATGCATTATTTCATTCATATGATCAAAGGTTACACTTTTTAGAGAAATGGTGGAGTAATTGGTTAAATTAATGTCTACAACCTATTCTACTGTGTAGGTCTTGTCGAGAGGATAATTTTATATATAGGTTCATATATTTTGTCCTTATGATGAGAGAGAGATCATTTTTTTAAGTTTAGGAACCAAAGTAGAGGCAAAAAGGGGTGTTTCTTGGTTTATCATATGAGAAATATCCACTGCCAGTTCCTTGATCAAGGAACGACATTGTCTCCCATGCTTGCACACATCCACCCACAGCAGGACCCCACGTCAATGTGGCATGCCTTCTTTGGCTGCTTGGGCTTAGACCGGTCAACTGGGTTGTGAATGGAGTTGCCCCCTCATGGCCCTCTAATAGGTCCACAATCAATGTGGATCTAGGATCTAATGGTCCCATACCATCGTCCAAGTCCTATTGCTCCGCACTTTCCGCATGTAATGAAGAAGGCGATCGACGGTGGCTCCATGATAGAGCTCCTTGCCAGAGTCGAGAAATGGAGAAGAAGAGAGGGGGATTGGACCACGCAAGAAGGACACCCACCTTTGGGCTGGCCTTGCGAAACCATTGTCGCCCTCAACTTGGCGTGAAGGCAACCGAGGGGCAAATCCCCAACTGGAGGTATACGGCTGTGCCATCCCAACAAGAAGGAAAAGGGGATCACCAGGACATGGCTAGGGACTGCAGAAGAGAGGGAAAAGAGAGGGGAAGGAGTTCAGGAGTCAAGATGAGAAGAATGGCATCATCTAATGGATCAAAGGCTCAAAGGAAGCGTTGATTGGTTGGCACTGCTACAGTTGCAGAAGCATTATACAGACCAAGGAAGGGGAAGGTCCTAGGGACCCTTGGATCCACCCACCCCAGATCCAACAACTGATCTCACATGTGTCCTAGGGTTAGGAGACATGAGGGGTGGCAGTTGGAGCACATGACACCCAGATTGAGCCCATTAAGGTTCAATAGCCAAGTAAAATGATTAAACCAAGTATAATTTGAGCTAAACTTCTTTAATTCATAACTTGGGCTGTGGATGTACGATTGAAGCATTTTTGTACCGTTGGAAAGATAATTGAAAATTGGACATCCCTAAATATATATGAGTTTCAATACATCTTGCAAGAGGGTTACATGTTAAGAAATGATATTGGGTTCAAAAATTGTAACTTAATGTCACATCTAGTAAAAAAGAGCATTGTAGTGGCCAAATTGGAACATCACAACCCTTAAATCATGAAATTAGTATCAAATTAAGTAATAGGCATCGTGACAAGAGAGAAAAAAAACTGAGGGGAGAGAAAAGTTAGGTTGTCACATCCTTCCTTCCTTACAAGAAATTTCATCCTAGAAATTCATCCAAGATCATAGTTAAGAGTCGAGACAAAAACCTTCGGGTCTAGGTATTCAACCAAGGTTGTCAAGGTAGTTCCCACAATGGGATGCACACTTAGGTTACCATCATCAACAAAGTACTCACCTCAATTACATACATATTACTTAGTGTTCCATCACATCAGGATGTCATCATGGCATTGGGTCTTTACCATCCCCTAGTATCCCTACATTATGATTTTTGTTCATATCTCAATACAAAACCAAGGTATGTTATCAAAATCTACGTTATTAATTCTCAAATGAACATGTTCCTCCTGAAGATTTTTTTTCATGAGGTTATCATTGAACATTCATTTCATCATTATGCTACATTACAGGCATGTTTTAGTCTTCCCCAAGTTCTACTGACTAAAAAATCAAGTTTGTTCATTATCCTCTTTTTTTATTTTGGGTCTGGAATTAAGCAATTCGTTCATCATGGTTATTCGAGTTATGACCCCAAAAGCATCATCATATCAAGTTTGTCTTTTTTCAATTTCAGGTATGAATTCAAGCATTGTATTATTGACCTTCCATGCTAACATTCGAGACATTATCATATTGAGTTCATGATTTTATACTTATATATTTTAGTATGGTATGATTTTGTGTTAGGTCTAGCTTACATGAGTGATTTATTGTACATATATCATGTTTCAAACATATGTGAGATATTTCATGTATCAAGCATCATTTGAGGGACAACATTATCATCAATGTCAAAGTTTCATAATTATCTCACTTGTATCACAAAGAAGCTCCACAACCTCAAGACACTCAAGACAAGAGCTATATATGTCCAACAAGACACACTAACCACAACCTTCTACCCATAATAAAAATTTCTACCCATCTTTCAAGAAATAAGGGCAACCACTAGAATCATTTATATACAACTACTAACCTGTGTATGAGACTCAAAATGGATATCAAACATCATGTAAACAATATTAGGGTCTTGGGACACCTCCCTCACCTATATATCAAGCATCATATATATTTAAATGCCTTTTCTTCTAGGGTTATACCTTTTCATAGAAAATATTGGGTTCAACATTATCAAGGGAACCACACACTAGGTGACTCAAGTCACATACTTAGAAGTAGTCTAGCTAGGGACTCATCATCATGTGTTTCATTGTGAACATTTTTCAATATTTCACATATTTTGGAGTTTAGGTATTGTGACCTTCTCCCGTGTCAGGTCGACTCATATCAAGAGGTCACCCTTTTCATATGTCCCATGCTATAGGTCCTCATTTGTAAAGAGATTGAGGATTATGTTGTTATCAAACCATATAACACATATCATATCTCATCATATACTAGACTAGCATAAGCAAGCATGTCAACCCACTAGATATGTTTAGCACATCAACAAAGTCATATACTACAAACATAGTGCTAGATTAGTTGAGGTGCACTATCAACTCATCCCATGTCATCAAGATGTACTTGAACCATATTGAACATCTCATAACATCACTCCAACATCATCGTCGTCATCATCATCATCATCATCATCATCATCATCATCATCATCATCATCATCATCATCATCATCATCATCATCATCATCATCATCATCATCATCATCATCATTGTCATCGTCATCATCATCATCATCGTCATCATCATCATCATCGTCATTGTCAGCATCATCCTCCGCTTACACCTCCTCCTCCTCCTCGTCATTATCATCATCATCATCATCGTCATCGTCGTCGTCATCATCATCATCATCATCATCATCATCATCATCATCATCATCATCATCATCATCATCATCATCATCATCATCATCATCATCATCATCATCATCATCATCTTCATCATCATCATCATCATCATCATCATCATCATCATTGTCATCATTGTCATCATCATCATCATCATCATCATCCTCCTCCTCCTCATCATCATCATCATCATCATTATCATCATCATCATCATCATTGTCATCATTGTCATTATCATCATCATCATCATCGACATAGGTCATCAAGGCTACTCACTAGCCTAACCTTTATCATGGCTCTAGACAACTCTAGAGACTACAAGTATCATCTATAGACTCTCATCTAGAATTGATGTTACATGTCATTCCCTAAGGTTACATGGACACTCACTACCTTTTTGGGTATGGTAACATTTTCATATGTACATATACTAATACTTGAAATAGGTTTTCTCCAACGTTGAAACATGAAATGAAAACCACCATACCCCATTCGAATAAAACCAAAACCAACCCGAGTTACCACACTCATTAGGCAGTCTAGTATCAGACACCTACAGAACTAACAAGAACACTGTGCACACTTGTGTAGCTACCCTAAGCACGTGCTAGGAACATATGTCTACGGTGGTAATAAAAACTCCTTTTTCTCACCCTTCTCAACTTACATCCCATACTATAGGACAGAAGGAAGAGAAAAGAAAGCTCTAAGTATTACACAAGACTACACCTAGTTTTAAATCATCTAGGCTCTATCCTAGAGGCTAAGTCAACTTTGTCCACAAAGGACAACACATTCAATTTCTAGGGTTATTATGTAAGGTAATGTTTAGTTTATGTTTCATGATAGAAATGTTGGTGTAATTGTTGTTCATGATCTAATATCATTTGTCATAGAGATGTTATACCCAAATCCAACCTCCAAATGACTACATAGTCAATGGCTGAAGGACTCAAGCGTCCGTCCTTGAAATTGAAATTCAAAGTGTGAATGTGGGAGTGTAAAATCTTAGCATACATGAATTGATTACAAGATCAAGGCACCAATCATAATCTCAACATTTGACAAGGTGTATTAAATAACATTATTTATTACAAGCTTTCAATTACATATTCAAGAGTACACTTTTACAAGTCTGCTCATGTATACTAGGGATCTTACAAAAAAAACATCTGACATAGCTCACCAAGCCCATCAACTACTAGCCATATTTGAACTTAAAAAATATAAGAAACAAGGCGGGTCACACACATGAGGAGCCGAGTATGGGGCTAAAATATACATATACATAACATTTGTAGAATTTGAAAAGATTTGTAGAAGTAAATGAGCAAGAATGAACAAGTTAAGTGCTTAGAAAAATAAGAGCCTGTATTTTATGTCATTTTACTCCATTTATACCAACAATATCATGTATCATAATTTCTTTGACCAATTTCCCATTGGAAGGGTCTATATGTGTGCTCAAGATTAGCTAACCCTTCTATACGTGAGGGACCTCGAGGCCAATGCCAAGATCTAACCCTATTTCTACGTGAGGGATCTCAGTGGTCAAAGTCATTGAGCAAAACCCTATTTCAACATTTTTATAATGGAGTTCCATATTATGTGTGCACGTTATAAAATAACAAGATAAAAAAAAAAGCATCGAGTCTAGAATACTACATGGAAATATGTGAGAAAATAAAAAAGAATACATATGTATCTCATTTCAAGCAAGAAAGACATATTCATATAATTGTTTAAGCCAATACCTAGTTTAGAGATTTTATAACCTATCATTTTTTTTATCTGGTAAAATATTTCATTACAAAAAGAAAGAAAAGTACAGGGAAAACCCCATATACTATACAACCACACTCAATCCCTCCACATCAGGAGAACAAGAGGAGCCACATCACCAAGCCTCTTGGGTTTAGAACTAATCACCCAATTGATTCTATTTACAATAAGATCAAAAATGTGAAGGGGGTCATGCTCCCCATTACCATGCAGCCTAGCATTTCTCTCACCCCACACATGATAAATGACAGTAGAGAAGACCATCCCACAAAAGCTCCTCAAGCTATGGTTGTTTTTAGTTTGGTCAACAAGACAAAATAATGCAGCTTGGAGCTCACATGATGGTGAACCGCAGAAACCACACTTCAAGATGCTTCTCTTCCAGTAATATTTAGCAACATCACACTCAAAAAAGACATGATCGATAGTCTCATTATTCTGCTTGCACAAATAGCAGTTGGGGTTGATCGCCAAGCCCCAGGTGAGCAATCTTTCCATCGTAGGGAGTCTACCAAGCAACATCCTACACATAGTGAAGCTCCACTTGGGTTGAAACCCTTTGCACCATATGAGGTCATGCCAAGGCACATGTGGCCTCAGCTTCTTCAATGCCTACGGGCACACATCAGAGATAGACAACGCCCATCAACTGTTAACAACTACTGTGTTGCTTCCCTTCATATTGGGCCAGCACCTGATCATATTCCTCATGCATCTATACAGGTCACTCCTCTTGACATCAAGCTCCAAGTAGTCAACATTGTATCTAACATGTAACCATCAGCTCCAGGTACAAGAGGGGTTGCAGAGAAATCTATCAACTCTTCTCATATTGGTGTATAAGGCAATAACTTCTGTGTTTTTAAGATTCAAACCCCCTTCCTCATATGTTTGTGCCACCACATCCCAAGTGATGGACCTCCCTCTGCCACCCCACAGAAAACCGTTCATCACAAATTTGCATTTCTCAATGATGAACCAAGGCAGGGAGGTCTGTCTACACCAAAAATGAATCATGGAGGTAAAGACACTTCTGATCAAGACCACCGCCCAGCCATGTAGATATATAACCTTGACCATCTGTCCACCTTAGATCTCAAGGCATCCACTACCTCAACATAATCCTCTCTCTTCCCACGCCCGCCAGAGAGAGGGATCCCCAAATACTTTGTGGGAAAAGACCCCTCCTGGATACTAAGTGCTTTCTTCATCCTGCCTCTCCTAGCATCGCATGACCTAGAAAAGAAGGCCTTGGATTTAATTGCACTGATGAAAATACCCGTAAGGTTAGAAAAATAGTTAAGCACAACACGGGCGACTTTCATATATTTGATGTATCCATAATTAAACATCAGTACGTCATCAACAAAGATCATGTGGGGCAGCACATTGACCCCTTGGACCTTGTACAGTTTTAACAGACCTTTGGTAACAACATCATCAATCATGGTAGTTAACCCTTCCATGGCCAGAGTAAAAAGAAGGGGAGACAACAGGTCCCCTTGTCTCAACCCATCGGTAGCTTGGAATAGGCCTTTAGGCACCCCATTGATCAGAATAGAGAATGAGGTTGTCTCAACACATTCCCGCAAGATGTTGATCCATCTAACACTAAACCCAAGGGCATGCATAATCCTCTACAGTGCAGGCCAGCTAAGGTGATTGTACACTTTAGTGATATTAAGCTTCAGGCAAACTTTCCTAGGTGTTCTCTTCACATTGAAGTCAACAAGGAACTCTATATCCAAGAGAGCATTATCTGATATAGATCTTCCTTTGACAAACACACCTTGGACATTAGATATAATATGCGGGAGGACACCTTTCAACACTTTAGAAATAATCTTATAGATAACTGAGCAACATGCAATGGGCCAAAAGTCAGTCAAGGAGGCCGCATTGTTCTTCTTGGGGATAAGTCTAATGAATGCTTGATTAGCCTTTCTGAGCATCCTCCCACCCACCATGAATCATCTAACCGTTCTTCCAACATCCTCTTTAACAAGGTCCCAACACGACTGGAAGAACTTGCCATTGAATTCGTCCGGACTAGGTGCTTTGAAGACACCGATAGAGAAGGCCGCTTCTTTTATTTCATCATCAGTAGCTGGCTTCAGCAGAAGCCTATTCATATCCATAGTGACCTCAGTAGTAGGAAGGGTGAGGCAGTCCACCTCCGGCCTAGGAGCCTGATTGTACAGATCCTTGAAAAACATCACAACAGTCTCAGCGATCTCCTTCGGTTCATCTACAAATTCACCTTTAGAATTAAGCAACACATGTATATGATCTCGCATATCATTCCTCTTGATGGACATGTGGTATACCTTTGTATTACGATCTCCATCCTTGATCCATCTCAACCGGCTTCTTTGCCAGAGATGGACTTCCTCTGCTTTCTCCAGCTGTAGAAGCCGATCAACAATCTGGGTTTCCCATTCCATGAGCCTGGTGCAAGAAGGATTGCATCTCAACTCAAGTGCCACAACATCAAACATAGATATATCTTCCTTAATCAAATTAGGGAGGTCTATCAAGCATCTGGACCAGTTCTTGAGCTTCATTTTGATGTTCTTCAAATTCGCCATGATCTTAAAAAGAGGATTCCCATCCACTGTAATGTTCCAGGAATCCTCAACCACCCTTTTGAACGACGGCCAACTAATCTAGTGATTGAGGAACCAGAACAGTCGTGGATCACATTTGTAGGCACATAACTCCATAAGCATCCATGCATGGTCACTGTTAGGGTGGACACCTAATTGGATCACAACCTGCGGAAACACATCCAACCAAGAAACATTAACCAGACCTCTATCAAGAAAGCTAGAGATTCTATTAACTGGAATTCTCTTGTTATGCCAGATTATACCACCACCCCTCATGTTAACTTCCAGCAAATTAGCTGCATCCACTGCCTCATTGAACCTCTTCAAGATAGAGTTTGGGATCGACAACCCTCCTACTTTCTCATTAGTCTTGCGAATATGGTTGAAATCACCAATTACTAGCTGCGAGAGAACTTGTTGATTAGAACCAGCCAGCACGTCGCACAACTTCCTACGGAAGCCCACCACATTCAGACCATAAGTGGAAGAAATGACACAGTGAACCCCCCCCCCCCAATTGATACAACTCAGAGTAATCATCTGGTCCATCTCATGTATCGGTTGGATATCCCAGATGCTCAGATTCTAGCCCACCACAATACAACCTCCTTCATCCTGATCATGGTTAGAGGTACACTCCCAGCAATTCAGAAATAGGCCATTCATTCTCTCCATGCAATCTCTCTTTATGCGTGTTTCCAAACAAACAACAATCGAGATGTCCTTCTCTCTAATTAGCTCCCTGACTCTCCACTACTTGTATGGCAAGAAAGCACCCCACACGTTCTAGGCCAGCACCTTCATGTGATAGAGCTAGAGGCTCCACCCCTTCCACAAGTGTTGCAACTCCCTCTTCCTCTGTTGGACTGTCCCCTTCCCTCCCTACCTCACGCAACACTGTGAGTAAGGGGAATGTGGCCACTGTCCTCCACCATGTCATCTAGCCCCGAGAAAGTATTAGAAGTGGTCAGCAAATCCTCCTCCACCAATGCATCATTCTGTTTATCCTTCTGGTGCGCCGCCTTGTAAGCAGGAGATCGCCTCTCACCATTTGATCTCACCACCTACTGAAATTCCCCCTCCTCCATCGAAGCAGTCGGGGCAGTCTCATGTCTCACAATGGACATAGCTCCAGGAAGCACCACCTCAGGGTTAAGTGAGCTCCCCCCATTAGTGGTTACCACTTGAGCTAGAACCAGACCACTCAGAGAAGAGGTTCCATTCACCACCACCTCCACACTCTGTCTTTGATCAACAACAACTGCATCAGCAACCTTGGAAGCTCTATGTCTAAAACTTGGCCTTTTGTTAGCATTCCATCCCTGATTAGGATCACATTTGCCTCCATCCACTTCCTTCAGGTAGTGCCTAGACCTGTAACCGAACACCTTGTAGGTGTCATACTTGTCGGGTGGCGCCTTGTACTGGACCCGTATCTCAAGCTCATCTCTTCTGAGTAATTCCACCATCACCAAAGGGGATGGTTCCTTATCCATAGGGATCTCCACACACATCCTTGCGGTACCCAACATCCTACCTCCTCTAGAGAAGTTGAATGACCTGGGTGTACCGACAACAAACATGATGATGGTGAGAGTTCGTCTCGACCAATGATGACAAAAATATGGTAGAGTCACCCACACAGGAGCAGATGGAAGTGCTACTCTCCTAAGATCAGATTGAGGCAACCAAAACTTGGTGAGCATGATCTATGAATCAAAAAACCAGGGTCGCTGTTCAGTGAGACATCTAGGTCAGTCTCATTAGCGAAATTGACAAGAAACAACCCTTCCCTCATAGGTGCCATCTGGATTCCCCCTTCGGCCGCTAGGTTCTGAGCATCTACCCATACAACTGGGTCAGGTGGAACTTCTTTCCCATCACTTAGACTATGACAACATGCTTGTTGAAGTCATCCATCTCCTCCAACACTAGAGCAGAGAACTTCATCCTGGGCCTACTATCACCATCCTTAAAATGGGGCTCCTTGGGATCCTCCGGGATAAGAACAAGTCTGCAACCTCTCAAAATAGCCAAGGGTTTCCTCAGGGTATTAGCCCAAGCCCTACCCATCATGATATCTGTACTGGGGTCATTCCAATCTTCAACTGACACCTCACTAGCCAGTGGAGGGACCAAAGGCAGGATGGAGGAGGTAGGAGAATGGAAGGGAACGGGTATGGTGGTAGGAGGGGGAGTGGTGCCTCGTGCTGAAGGGACGACCCCCTATGGCACTCTGATTAGAGATGGAACGAAGCATGCCTAGAGAGAGGGAATGTTGAGTTGCAGAACTTAACTTTGTAATTGATATTATAACCTATCATTTACCATCTAGATCTCAAGCTACATCTGGATAAGTATAAGATTGCATACATGTACTAGATTCTCACCATTAACCCTAACTAGCTTCATTTTAGGGTTTTGGCCAAATTTGGTTCCAAGTTACTTATGAGTTCATTTGATGATCTCTTATTTATTTAGGGTCCATCATAAGGGTGTGGTTCAATTTTCATGTCATTTCGAGGTTTCATGCATTTTATATGACTATTACAAGATTCATGTTCCTCATGTGCATTCTAGGGTCAAGGACTCATATTAGGGCATACAAGGTCATGATCCAATAAAGACATGGGATCCAAGCATAAAGTACGATTTAGACCATGAAATTATGGACATAATAATCACATTCTAATATGGGTGGATGTCCCATAGGGTTTATGCATTAACGCCCAACATTGGTATCAACATATTCACATACATTCAAAAAGCAACACAATTCACCTATACCATCAAGATTTAATAAGTGACTTAGGTGGGACATCTACATCTAAGATTTCATGAGGGATAGAGAAATCCCTAATTCGATAGAGAGGATCAGGGAAAAAGATTCACATAAGCATGAATATAAAAAAACCACAAACAAGCCATATAAGGGCATTTAGGTCAAGGGAGGGGGCACATACATCATTATATCCACACATGGTGTGAGCCTTAGACATTAGATATTAAAACATCATGGTGTTACATATATCAAGAATAGAGAGGAATTTGATGCAGAACATATGTCAGACATGATACTTAAAACAAGAGTATGACATGCATATGCATAAAAGGGACATAATCATTCATTAGGTTACTTATGAACCAAACCAAGTAAAAGGTGGGTATTCAAGATTGGTATAATAGTCATGGAGATATATAATTACTGATTTCAAGATTAGGGAGTGATTTGATAACAAATACATGCAAAGTAACAACTTTGATCAAGATTATACATTAAGGTCCAAGAACAAGTCATATTAGTGAATCAAAGTCAACCAAGAGCAACAACAGGATAAGGGCTTGCATTAAGTTCAAAAGTACATCCAAGCAACTAATTTGATGACCAGGATTGAAGGAGTGCATCAAACATTCAATAATTTACATAATCATGCATTATTTCATCCATATGATTAAAGGTTACATTTTTAGTGAAACAGGTTAGTAAAAGGTTGGATTACTGTCTGCAACCTAGTCCATTGCATAGGTCTCATCAAGAGGATGAATTTGATATATAGGTTCATATATTTGGACCTTAGGATGAGGGAGATATCATTTTTTGAAGTTTAGGAACCAAACTATAGGGAAAAAGGGTGTTACCCTGATTTATCATACGAGCAATCTCCACCGCCAATTCCTTGATCAAGGACAGGCTTTGACTCCAACACTCACACACACCCACCCACAGAAGGACCCCAAGTTGATGTGGTGCATCTTGCATATTCTTTGGCCACCTGGGCTTGATCAGTCAACTGGTTTGTGAGTGGAGTCGCCCCCTTGTGGCCCTTTGATAGGTCGACATATTAAGGTGGATCCAGGATCAAACGGTCCCAGACCATCATCTAATGCTTGTTGCTTTGTGCTTGTAGTGCCTCGACAAGAAGGTGAGAGGGGTATTGGACCATGTGTTCAGGCCGCTCACCTTCGGGCTGGCCTTACGAGGCCATTTCCATTCTCAACTAGGTGTGAAGGAGAACGAGGGGCAAAGCCCCAACTGGAGGTATAGGGCAGTGCCACCCCCACATGAAGGAAAAGGAGATCACCATGACATGTCTAGGGAGTGTGCAAGAGAGGGGAAAGAGAGGGGAAGGATTAGGGAGTTGATACCATAAGAATGACATCGTCTGATGGATCAAAGAGGCAAATGAAGTGTCAATTGGCTGGCGTTGCCACAGTAGCAGAAGCATTGTACAGACCAAGCAAGGAGATGGTCCTGGGGACCCTTGGATCCACCCACCCCATATCTAATGGCTGATGTCACACACTCCCTTGGGTTAGGAGACATGAGTGGCAGCGGCTGGGCCACACAACACCCAGATTGAGCCCATTAAGGTTCAATGGCCAAGTAAAATGATTAAACCACTGACAAAAAAAATGATTAAACCAAGTATAAATTGAGCCAATATTCTTTAATTCATAACTTGGGATCTGGATGTCCGATTGAAGATTTTTTGTATTGTTGGAAAGCTAATTAAAAAATATACATCATGAAATTCAGATCAAATTGATAACATTTATGAGGTTCAATACATCTTGCAAGAGGGTGAAATGTTTAGAAATGATATTGGGTTCAAAAAGTGCAACTTAATGTCCCATCTAGTAAAAAAGAGCATTGTAGTGGTGAAATTGGAACATCACAACCCTTCAACCATGAAATTGACATAAAATTGAGTAATAGTCCCCATGATGAGAGAGAAAAAAACCAAATGAGGAGAGAGAAAAGTCAGATTATCACAATGTCTCTATAGATTATTTTGGACACTGATGTCATATTTATTTCAGCTAGTTTGCATGGAAGCAGGGGTGCTACAACTACTTCATCTGTCTTCATTAGTGGACATTTCTCCCTTTTCAGTGAACTAATAAAAAATGATGCCAGACCATCTTCATCATCATCTGATATCCCCTAGACAACAATTTATACAGGTTAGGAAGGGGCAGCTATGGTGGGTCGAGAGATGGGAGCAATATTTTCTTGTATTTTATCCTCCACTGTGACTACGCCAACATGCTTTTCGATAGACTGACATGCATTCAATGGTGTTCTAAGCACTACTTCATTGAGTGCTTCTAATGGCAGTGATCTTACTTTCATACACAACATCATTGTGTTCATTGTGGATAGGCTCTTTGAGGTAGATGTTGCAAATATCCATGCTTATTCATCTCATCTAGGATATGATTAGTGTTGATATCTCACCAGATGTTAGCTTCTCAACACTGGCATCCTTTTACCCGATGATGCATTTGGTAGATTGGATTTCCAAGATTGGCTCATCTTCACTTGGTTGGGAGTTTAAATCAAACTCTTACATGTTGTTGTTTGTGCCTTTAACGGTCAGTTCTTTATGGATGCTTGCACTTCGTAATTGGTTGATTCTTTTATGGCTCCCAAGGTGAACTTGAAGTCTCTACTAGGGTATGAAGGTGTGCTTAGTGCCTCACCATATTTTATCTATTTGGCATTAGAAGGGCTTGAAGATGCTTGAGATTGTGAAGGGATGATAGTTCTCCTTGACTCCTTCATCCACCTCTATTTCAATAGATGACATCCATCCTCCATCTCTTTCTATTCATCTTAGATCTTCTTATATTCTTCTTCTACAGCCTTGAGAGCTTTCTCATGATGTTAGTGGATGTCCTCCATGTCTTTTCTCATTGCCTCTCACCCCCTTCTGTGTTCTATCATTTCCGCTGGCATTGTTTGCATTGTATTCATCATAGTTGCTTGGGTGTTGATGATGTCCTGCATTAATTAAGGAAGGGACAAAATTCTTACACTGATGCTTTATACCTGCTAGAAGTAATAAGCATGTGATTGAAGGAAATTATTTATGTGTGCCCAAATGGCATCAAATTTATGACCCAATTCTTAACCGAAGGTTGACATATAAATTTGTTCATTTGTTGGTGTTGCTGCTACATATGCCATCATGTTGAAGGTTCATGACTGCGGTTGGGTGCTTGCTATAGTTTCTGGTCGATGACTCAGTTGTTTTTCCTATTGTGTTGGTTGTATGTGTTATTCTTGCATACCTTCCTACGTTGCTCCTATTTCCTGATCGTGTGACGTCCCTGAATTTTCTAAAACTTAATCTGATGTGTGACGTCCAAATTGAAACCCTCACCTCAACGAGAATCCCAATTTAAACATCCCACACAAGGCTAAGAAGAAGAAAATCAAGGGAGTCAGAAGGAAACAATCAGTAGCACATGTACATGAACAATAATAAAACCATACACACATGTTCACCATTCAACATATAATTACAACATGAATTACTACAACATTTGATATTACACATTGAACAGCAAACTTAACATATACATGCACTACATCTAAACTACAAGATCTTAAGACAACAGGTCCACCTGTACATCAGCTCGCCATACAACTCTCATAACTATCCTAGATCTTCAAGAGCACAACCACAACCTAAACAAAAGATTACATGTGGTACACGTCAGCACAATATTTCATGAATATTGTACTGATTACGCCTACGTGTCTTTTTATATACCTCTCATCATATCTTGGCAATAAGATAAAAATAATACTTGGTAGTAACAAAAGAATATAAGAAAAGCATATACTTGCACAAAGATATTCATTAACAAAAGAGAACACATATTTTAAGCTCATTTTCCATTATATGCTCGTGCATCCGCCTACCAATGGGATAGATGCATTCAGGCCTTATGATCCGCTTACCAAAGAGATAGATCATTGTACATGTGATCCGCTTACCAAAGAGATAGATCACTCACTAGCACTACGCTTACCAAAGAGATATAGTGCTTTCATATAATGGAACGATATATTATGTTTCATGTGTTCATAGCCATAAGTACGAAAAATCAGGCAACATATCATACAGGAACAATCATTTCATCCAATACCATATGCCAAGTATTTTACTACTCATATAACACAAGCATATTGTATAATAAGCCAAGTAAGAGGTAATGGCGTACCTTCCAAAGAGACATCCTATTCACAACATATTCATGATATCAACTATATCCTTGATTAAACTTGATTAAGACAAGATCATACACTATCATCATGTTCTTATCATCTTGCATATCATCTTAACCCTAGTTATGTCCATATTAGGGTTTGCTTACTCATTTGGATATGTGTACCATTACTTGTATTCTTGTCTTATAATTATCTCACTGATGTCATTTTCCAGATTACATCTCATTATCAAAGTTCCTCATCTGAACATTAGGTTCCATATCCTTTTTGCGCACATATTAACCCTAGGTTACATCATTAACCTAGATTAGGGTTTAAAACCATGTATTAAGATTCATATTCATATAACATGGATTATGTTCATCATTATGATCTCATAATTAGTACTGAGGTTCCATATACTAATATAAGCTTATTCTGTAAATTTCACCAATTCTTGAGCATGCATGTATTTAATACATTTTATTTAGGGTTATTATCTCTAATTAGCCATATTAATCAAATTATATTCTTTTGTGCATCAACATGAACATATCTGAGATCATATGCATTTTATATGTAATTATGGACTTACTGATATTTTTCCATGATTTTATGTCATCATTTGCTATTTATTATTCATTAAATAAGCATTACACATCTTCATGATATCACTGAGATTGATGTATAAAAATCCTAATATTATAGTCCCAAGTTGTTCTACGCATTTTTCTGAGAATTTTGGTATGTTGTTTGTATTTTTCTGACAACGAAGCTAAATACTAGGAATTTTGGAAGATCTGCACATTATTTGAAGAAATTACCTTTTTAGGCCAATCAGCCGCTGACACGTGTCCAGTGGGGCCGGCGCTTCCCTTTGCTGGTTGTGGGCCGGTTCAAGCTGGTTCACGGGTGGTTTATGGCCGGTTCACTAGGTCTGGGCATGGTTCAGGGGCCTGGACCCGCCCCCTTTCCCCGTTCTCGCGATCTGGCTTCTCCTAGTCTCTGCGTGAGTCTGGATCCTCCATTCTTCTAGAGCAAGCCGCCGCCAGAAGACTGATCCCAATGAAGGATCAACGTTGATGCTCACCTCCGCCTCTGCTTCTCTGACCGCCACAAGGGAGCTCGACGCTTCCCGATCTCCATTCTCGCGGGCTCGTGCCTGAGTCCCACAGCGGGACTCTGCTTCTCCGCCAAAACAGGGCGCCACCGCGCATAAGGATCTCCGGCGAGCTAGCAATGGAGCTGGAGTGCTCCCCATCGACTTCTCAGGTGTCCATCAGATTCGTCCACCTCCTCCTTGTCTCTACGGCCAACTTGCCTCTTGATTACGGCTCTAGACCTCCATCCAGGTAGGAGCGCCGCCGCCAGCTATTTTTGTGGTGGAGCAAAAGGGGGAAAACACCCCTGGTCCTTGTCACACAAACATGAAGCAACAGGGAGCTTCGCATGATGTGCAAAAACCTCAACACAAGTCGAAAACATGGGGGAAGACCTCACTCGGAACCCCTGGACTCCATCTTCTTCTCTAGCCAACTAGATGTCGTCGGCCACGGGGTACCTCACGGAAAACTGCTCAAACACCACTTCCTGCTAGTATAGACTCCCTAATCATTTCCCCCTTCTCATCTCCTACGAGACAATCCTCTAGCTCCATTCTCCTATCTCCAGCTTCCACCTGCTTGTCGCAGTGGAGAGCTTTGGGAAGCGAGGAGGTCGTTCCCACTCTACAGACTACCAAAGGCCCTCATCTTGGGTTCGAGGTGGATGTAGAGAATGAGGCAGACACAACCGTCCCCTCGGTTTTGTTCCTTGGCCCACGATTACAAAGTGGTGGCAACGAGGCTCGCTGCTCATTCACCTCCCCCACGATCTCCAGTCTGACCGGAGGTAGGGGATGAAAATCTGTCCATCCAAGGTACATCCAAAGGCTACAAGGAACCCGCACAATACATGATTCGTGGCTCACCCTTGGGAAAAGTCAGAACCACAGGATCTGAGTCCAAGGTCAGATTTAGGCCACGTAGATCTGTCCAAACCAAGGGCGTGACACAGTCTGACTTAGGTCTAAGCTAGCAAACCTAGGTCTATTAATCTTTGATAAAGCATATCATTACACTAAATCAAACCTCCATAACTTCCTCTAGGAATATCCGATTGCCATCAAATTTGAACCATATATTTCCTACCTCTCAAGATACCTTCTACTCAAATTTGGTGCCAAAACTCAATTGTTAGATCATCCAATTAAATTCCTCAAGAAGGCATTAAAAGAGATGTTTGAATCATTATATCAACATCAAACAACACTCGACTTTACTAAAACATTTGGGATTCTAAAAAAAACTCACATGTATGACTTCACTTGTGTCATTGGATGATTAAGGACTCCAAAAGTCCACTCCATCACATCCTACACACCTTAAAAGATATTTCGTCTTTCGAAATTAAGCCAGAATCCACTTTATCACATCATATACATCTTAAAAGAACTTTCATCCTCAAAAGTCAACCATATTCGTACTCCAAGGAAAACTAGCATGACTTCATCCACATGTAGGCACTATTCTATGTGTAACATATCCACAAAGGTTACCTAGAACCATGTATCCAAAGAACTATTAGGAGGTTTCGAGAGCATCAAGGGTGAAACCTCACTCTATAGAAGGCTCAAATAAGGGTTTAGGAGCTTAGGTTACACCATGACATATCTCATATGTTAGGATTGCATCTTTATCTTTAGCCATGCATTATTATTCAACATCATATTACCATGTTCTAAAGGAGTTAACTAAGGTTAACTCGTGCATCAAGGTGTCATCAACATTTTATTTAGCTCATTGTTAGAACATGTTCATCATTAACATATGCCTTTTAGGAGGGAGTTAACTAAAGTTAACCCACTTATTCATCTAGAGCACATCAATGTGTTATAATCATTATTTGGTGCTAACTGTCGAACTATATTTTTCATCTTTATTAAGCATTAAGATTAACACCTCATGCCACTTGTTTCATTCATATGATCTTATTTCATTACTCATAATAAATTGCAACATTTACTAGTGATTTTAACACAAGACTAACCAACAATCTCACATTACAATCATTATTCATGTGCATGGTTAACCATATATGTGTTAACATCTATTAAACCATCTCTAGGTTTCCATCACATCATGTCTACATATCACATCTTGAGATTTGAACACATCCTTACATATATTATATTATGGTTGTGCTAAACAAACTTATGTGAGTGGCTTATTAAACCTATATCAAAACTTCATCTAGTCCAACTGAGGTTCTCCTGACCCATGTCATGAGGGTAGTTCCATGCTCAGTCTCTCTGAGCTCACTCATCTCTTTGAGTATCTCATAAGCACATATACCTCATTGGCACTAAGGATGGCCTTACAGGCTCAAGCCACATAAGCACAAACCAAAACATGATATGACATCTTCGTCTCAGCTCTATACCAATCAAACATCTTACCCAAAACGTTCTTCTATACACCACTAGATTCCTATGTGGGAAACCACCAACCCGAGTATGAGGCTTCACAGAAACTAACATAGCTACCTCCTCTAGGGTCTTGGGCTCTCTCCCTCACCCAGATGGTAGGTACTCATATTCATATCCACATATGCACATATTTAACCAGCCTCTCTCTGTCTCTAGGGTTTGGTCCTCCCAAGGACATCTAGGGTTCAAGATAACTATAGGAATCATGCATAAAGCAACTCAACTCAATCACTCAGGAGTATTCTAGTTTAGGACATATCATATCACATATTTCTCATATCATGGAGTCTAGGTTCTCTGACCTTCTCCCTGTGGTTCTCTCTCTCTTTTGAGCTAACCCCAAAACTGGTCCTAACACTAGAGGTCCTCCTTCATAAAAGAGATTGAGGCTCATGCTGACTCACAACCTAGTCTTAACTTAGCATATCTTATCTCATAAAAGAACTCATACTTGCATCATCAAAACTTATCTCAAATCCTGAAATGAACTTAAGACCTCAAAGACAAACATAAATTATCTTATATCATCTATATAAGACTTACATCATATCCTCAAAACTTATATCACCTATTCCATCTATCATATATATATCAAAAAGGCTCTAGACATCTAATCTAGAACTACTCTCTCTTCTAGACTGATGTCATTGACTTTCACTTAGGTTGCATGACCACCTCCTACTCGTACATGTGTGGGGACACATTTTTGTAATACAAATACATAATAAAATATTATATAGTTTTTCTCCGATAAAACAAGCGTCAGAGAAAACTATCGAGGTTCGATTCCTTTGGAATCAAAAACCAAATCCTGAAAATGAGTGTCCCACACATAGTAGAGAGTACAGTGTCATGAAAACTAGTGAAAAGGGTGAGAACAAGGGGTAGACTAGTGTAGCTACTCTAGACAACGAGCGCCATATGTCTAAGGTTTCTCTTCCCTTAATGCACGTCATTTCCAAATAGTGCAACGTCCCATACCACTGCACTACAAGGAAAGAACGACATCTAAGGACTTGCTACACAACAAGCACTAGCCTAGGCCTAGTTCTCGGACATCTAGGTGCTAACCTAGAGGCTAGGTCAGATCTAGTCTCTAAAAGATGACTAATCTAACCCTAAAAGATTATTAAGTTCAAGGTTTTCTGGTTTTGAGTTTCATAGTGAGCAAATGTCAGGCTTTGCTATTGTTCATGCTCTGATACCACCTGTGACGTCCCCGGATTTTCTAAAACTTAATCTGATGTGTGACGTCCAAATTGAAACCCTCACCTCAACGAGAATCCCAATTTAAACATCCCACACAAGGCTAAGAAGAAGAAAATCAAGGGAGTCAGAAGGAAACAATCAGTAGCACATGTACATGAACAATAATAAAACCATACACACATGTTCACCATTCAACATATAATTACAACATGAATTACTACAACATTTGATATTACATATTAAACAACAAACTTAACATATACATGCACTACATCTAAACTACAAGATCTTAAGACAATAGGTCCACCTGTACATCAGCTCGCCATACAACTCTCATAACTATCTTGGATCTTCAAGAGCACAACCACAACCTAAACAAAAGATTACATGCGGTACACGTCAGCATAATATTTCATGAATATTGTATTGAGTACGCCTACGTGTCTTTTTATATACCTCTCATCATATCTTGGCAATAAGATAAAACTAATACTTGGCAGTAACTGAAGAATATAAGAAAAGCGTATACTTGCACAAAGATATTCATTAATAAAAGAGAACACATATTTTAAGCTCATTTTCCATTATATGCTCGGGCATCCGCCTACCAATGGGATAGATGCATTCAGGCCTTATGATCCGCTTACCAAAGAGATAGATCATTTTACATGTGATCCGCTTACCAAAGAGATAGATCACTCACTAGCACTATGCTTACAGAAGAGATATAGTGCTTTCATATACTGGAACAATATATTATGTTTCATGTATTCATAGCCATAAGTACGAAAAATCAGGCAACATATCATACAGGAACAATCATTTCATACAATACCATATGCCAAGTATTTTACTACTCATATAACACAAGCATATTGTATAATAAGCCAAGTAAGAGGTAATTGCGTACCTTCCAAAGAGACATCCTATTCACAACATATTCCTGATGTCAACTATATCCTTGGTTAAACCTGATTAAGACAAGATCATACACTATCATCAGGTTCTTATCATCTTGCATATCATCTTAACCCTAGTTATGTCCATATTAGGGTTTGCTTACTCATTTGGATATGTGTACCATTACTTGTATTCTTGTCTTATAATTATCTCACTGATGTCATTTTCCAGATTACATCTCATTATCAAAGTTCCTCATCTGAACATTAGGTTCCATATCCTTTTTGCGCACATATTAACCCTAGGTTACATCATTAACCTAGATTAGGGTTTAAAACCATGTATTAAGATTCATCTTCATATAACATGGATTATGTTCATCATTATGATCTCATAATTAGTATTGAGGTTCCATATACTAATATGAGCTTATTCTGTAAATTTGATCAATTCTTGAGCATGCATGTATTTAATACATTTTATTTAGGGTTATTAGACCTAATTAGCCATATTAATCAAATTATATGCTTTTGTGCATCAACATGAACATATCTGAGATCATATGCATTTTACATGTAATTATGGACTTACTGATATTTTTCCATGATTTTATGTCATCATTTGCTATTTATTATTCATTAAATAAGAATTACACATCTTTCATGATATCACTGAGATTGATGTATCAAAATCTTGATATTATAGTCCCAAGTTGTTCTACGCATTTTTCTGAGCATTTTGGTATGTTGTTTGTATTTTTCTGACAACGGAGCTAAATACTAGGAATTTTGGAAGATATGCACATTATTTGAAGAAATTACCTTTTTAGGCCAATCAGCCGCTGACACGTGTCCAGTGGGGCCGGCGCTTCCCTTTGCTGGTTGTGGGCCAGTTCAAGCTGGTTCACGGGTGGTTTATGGCCGGTTCACTAGGTCTGGGCATGGTTCAGGGGCCTGGACCCGCCCCCTTTCCCCGTTCTCGCGATCTGGCTTCTCCCAGTCTCTACGTGAGTCTGGATCCTCCATTCTTCTAGAGCAAGCCGCCGCCAGAAGACTGATCCCAATGAAGGATCAGCGTCGATGCTCACCTCCGCCTCTGCTTCTCTGACCGCCACAAGGGAGCTCAACGCTTCCTGATCTCCATTCTCGTGGGCTCGTGCCTGAGTCCCACAGTGTGACTCTGCTTCTCCGCCAAAATAGGGCGCGCCGCGCACAAGGATCTCCGACGAGCTAGCAATGGAACTGGAGTGCTCCCCATCGACTTCTTAGGTGCCCATTAGATTCGTCCACCTCCTCCTTGTCTCTACGGCCAACTTGCCACTTGATTACGGCTCTAGACCTCCATCCAGGTAGGAGCGCCGCCACCATCTGTTTTTGTGGTGGAGCAAAAGGGGGAAAACACCCCTGGTCCTCGTCACACAAACATGAAGCAACTAAGAGCTTCACACGATGTGCAGAAACCTCAACACAGGTCAAAAACATGGGGGAAGACCTCACTCGGAACCCCTGGACTCCATCTTCTTATCTAGCCAACTAGATGTCGTCGGCCACGTGGTACCTCACGGAAAACTGCTGGAACACCACTTCCTGCTAGTATAGACTCCCTAATCATTTCCCCCTTCTCATCTCCTATGAGACCACCCTCTAGCTCTATTCTCCTATCTCCAGCTTCCACCTGCTTGTCGTAGTGGAGAGCTTTGGGAAGCGAGATGGTCGTTCCCACTCTACAGACTACCAAAGGCCCTCATCTTGGGTTCGAGGTGGATGTAGAGAGTGAGGCAGACACAATCGTCCCCTCGGTTTTGTTCCTTGGCCCACGATTACAAAGTGGTGGCGACGAGGCTCACTGCTCATTCACCCCCCCCCCCCACGATCTCTAGTCTGACCAGAGGTAGGGGATGAAAATCTGTCCATCCAAGGTACATCCAAAGGCTACAAGGAACCCACACAATACATGATCCGTGGCTCACCCTTGGGAAAAGTCAGAACCACTGGATCTGAGATCCAAGGTCAGATTTAGGCCACGTAGATCCGTCCAAACCAAGGGCGTGACACAGTCTGACTTAGGTCTAAGCTAGCAAACCTAGGTCTATTAATCTTTGATAAAGCATATCATTACACTAAATCAAACCTCCATAACTTCCTCTAGGAATATCCGATTGCCACCAAATTTTAACCATAGATTTCCTACCACTCAAGATACCTTCTACTCAAATTTGGTGCGAAAACACAATTGTTAGATCATCCAATTAAATTCCTCAAGAAGGTATTAAAAGAGATGTCTGAATCATTATATCAACATCAAACAACACTCGACTTTACTAAAACATTTGGGATTCTCAAAACAACTCACATGTATGACTTCACTTGTGTCATTGGATGATTAAGGACTCCAAAAGTCCACTCCATCACATCCTACACACCTTAAAAGATATTTCGTCCTCGAAATTAAGCCAGAATCCACATTATCACATCATATACATCTTAAAAGAACTTTCGTCCTCGAAAGTCAACCATATTCATACTCCAAGGAAAACTACCATGACTTCATCCACATGTAGGCACTATTCTATGTGTAACATATCCACAAAGGTTACCTAGAACCATGTATCCAAAGCACTATTAGGAGGTTTCGAGAGCATCAAGGGTGAAACCTCACTCTATAGAAGGCTCAAACAAGGGTTTAGGAGCTTAGGTTACACCATGACGTATCTCATATGTTAGGGTTGCATCTTTATCTTTAGCCATGAATTATTATTCAACTTCATATTACCATGTTCTAAAGGAGTTAACTAAGGTTAACTCGTGCGTCAAGGTGTCATCAACATTTTATTTAGCTCATTGTTAGAACATGTTCATCATTAACATATGCCTTTTAGGAGGGAGTTAACTAAAGTTAACCCACTTATTCATCTAGAGCACATCAATGTGTTATAATCATTATGTTGTGCTAACTGTCGAACTATATTTTTCATCTTTATTAAGCATTAAGATTAACACCTCATGTCACATGTTTCATTCATATGATCTTATTTCATTACTCATAATAAATTGCAACATTTTCTAGTGATTTTAACACAAGACTAACCAACAATCTCATATTACAATCATTATTCATGTGCATGGTTAACCATATATGTGTTAACATCTATTAAACCATCTCTAGGTTTCCATCACATCATGTCTACATATCACATCTTGAGATTTGAACACATCCTTACATATATTATATTATGGTTGTGCTAAACAAACTTATGTGAGTGTCTTATTAAACCTATATCAAAACTTCATCTAGTCCAACTGAGGTTCTCCTGACCCATGTCATGAGGGTAGTTCCATGCTCAGTCTCTCTGAGCTCACTCATCTCTTTGAGTATCTCATAAGCACATATACTTTATCTTTCCTCTCGGTCTAGGGTTCTCAGATTACCTCATTGGCACTAAGGATGGCCTTACAGGCTCAAGCCACATAAGCACAAACCAAAACATGATATGACATCTTCGTCTCAGCTCTATACCAATGAAACATCTTACCCAAAACTTTCTTCTATACACCACTAGATTCCTATGTGGGAAACCACCAACCCAAGTATGAGGCTTCATAGAAACTAACATAGCAACCTCCTCTAGGGTCTTGGGCTCTCTCCCTCACCCAGGTGGTAGGTACTCATATTCATATCCACATATGCACATATTTAACCAGCCTCTCTCTGTCTCTAGGGTTTGGTCCTCCCAAGGACATCTAGGGTTCAAGATAACTATAGGAATCATGCATAAAGCAACTCAACTCAATCACTCAGGAATATTCTAGTTTAGGACATATCATATCACATATTTCTCATATCAT
Source organism: Alisma plantago-aquatica (assembly GCA_963693085.1). Taxonomy (NCBI): domain Eukaryota; kingdom Viridiplantae; phylum Streptophyta; class Magnoliopsida; order Alismatales; family Alismataceae; genus Alisma; species Alisma plantago-aquatica. The sequence goes on from OY856412.1 coordinate 352,474,893, forward strand.
GGATTCTAGGTTCTCTGACCTTCTCCTTGTGGTTCTTGCTCTCTTTTGAGCTAACCCCAAAACTAGTCCTAACACTAGAGGTCCTCCTTCCTAAAAGAGATTGAGGCTCATGCTGACTCACAACCTAGTCTTAACTTAGCATATCTTATCTCATAAAAGAACTCATACTTGCATCATCAAAACTTATCTCAAATCCTCAAACGAACTTAAGTCCTCATAGACAAACATAAATCATCTTATATCATCTATATAAGACTTACATCATATCCTCAAAACTTATATCACCTATTCCATCTATCATATATATATTCAAAAGGCTCTAGACATCTAATCTAGAACTACTCTCTCTTCTAGACTGATGTCATTCACTTTCACTTAGGTTGCATGACCACCTCCTACTTGTACATGCGTGGGGACACATTTTTGTAATACATATACATAATAAAATATTATATAGTTTTTCTCCGATAAAACAAGCGTCAGAGAAAACTATCGAGGTTCGATTCGTTTGGAATCAAAAACCAAATCCTGAAAATGAGTGTTCCACACATAGTAGAGAGTACAGTGTCATGAAAACTAGTGAAAAGGGTGAGAACAAGGGGTAGACTAGTGTAGCTACTCTAGACAACGAGCGCTATATGTCTAGGGTTTCTCTTCCCTTGATGCACGTCATTTCCAAATAGTGCAACGTCCCATACCACTGCACTATAAGGAAAGAACGACATCTAAGGACTTGCTACACAACAAGCACTAGTCTAGGCCTAGTTCTCGGACATCTAGGTGCTAACCTAGAGGCTAGGTCAGATCTAGTCTCTAAAAGATGACTAATCTAACCCTAAAAGATTATTAAGTTCAAGGTTTTTCTGTTTTCAGTTTCATAGTGAGCAAATGTCAGGCTTTGCTATTGTTCATGCTCTGATACCACCTGTGACGTCCCCAGATTTTCTAAAACTTAATCTGATGTGTGACGTCCAAATTGAAACCCTCACCTCAACGAGAATCCCAATTTAAACATCCCACACAAGGCTAAGAAGAAGAAAATCAAGGGAGTCAGAAGGAAACAATCAGTAGCACATGTACATGAACAATAATAAAACCATACACACATGTTCACCATTCAACATATAATTACAACATGAATTACTACAACATTTGATATTACATATTGAACAACAAACATAACATATACATGCACTACATCTAAACTACAGGATCTTAAGACAACAGGTCCACATGTACATCAGCTCGCCATACAACTCTCATAACTATCCTGGATCTTCAAGAGCACAACCACAACCTAAACAAAAGATTACATGCGGAACACATCAGCACAATATTTCATGAATATTGTACTGAGTATGCCTACGTGTCTTTTTATATACCTCTCATCATATCTTAGCAATAAGATAAAACTAATACTTGGCAGTAACAGAAGAATATAAGAAAAGTGTATACTTGCACAAAGATATTCATTAATAAAAGAGAACACATATTTTAAGCTCATTTTCCATTATATACTCGTGCATCCGCCTACCAATGGGATAGATGAATTCAGGCCTTATGATCCACTTACCAAAGAGATAGATCATTGTACATGTGATCCGCTTACCAAAGAGATAGATCACTCACTAGCACTACGCTTACCAAAGAGATATAGTGCTTTCATATACTGGAACAATATATTATGTTTCATGTGTTCATAGCCATAAGTACGAAAAATCGGGCAACATATCATACAGGAACAATCATTTCATACAATACCATATGCCAAATATTTTACTACTCATATAATACAAGCATATTGTATAATAAGCCAAGTAAGAGGTAATGGCGTACCTTCCAAAGAGACATCCTATTCACAACATATTCCTGATATCAACTATATCCTTGGTTAAACCTGATTAAGACAAGATCATACACTATCATCAGGTTCTTATCATCTTGCATATCATCTTAACCCTAGTTATGTCCATATTAGGGTTTGCTTACTCATTTGGATATGTGTACCATTACTTGTATTCTTGTCATATAATTATCTCACTGATGTCATTTTCCAGATTACATCTCATTATCAAAGTTCCTCATCTGAACATTAGGTTCCATATCCTTTTTGCACACATATTAACCATAGGTTACATCATTAACCTAGATTAGGGTTTAAAACCATGTATTAAGATTCATCTTCATATAACATGGATTATGTTCATCATTATGATCTCATAATTAGTATTGAGGTTCCATATACTAATATGAGCTTATTTTGTAAATTTCATCAATTCTTGAGCATGCATGTATTTAATACATTTTATTTAGGGTTATTAGCCCTAATTAGCCATATTAATCAAATTATATTCTTTTGTGCATCAACATGAACATATCTGAGATCATATGCATTTTATATGTAATTATGGACTTACTGATATTTTTCCATGATTTTATGTCATCATTTGCTATTTATTATTCATTAAATAAGCATTACACATCTTCATGATATCACTGAGATTGATGTATAAAAATCCTAATATTATAGTCCCAAGTTGTTCTACGCATTTTTCTGAGAATTTTGGTATGTTGTTTGTATTTTTCTGACAACGGAGCTAAATACTAGGAATTTTGGAAGATCTGCACATTATTTGAAGAAATTACCTTTTTATGCCAATCAGCCGCTGACACGTGTCCAGTGGGGTCGGCGCTTCCCTTTGCTGGTTGTGGGCCAGTTCAAGATGGTTCACGGGTGGTTTATGGCTGTTTCACTAGGTCTGGGTATGGTTCAGGGGCCTGGACCCGTCCCCTTTCCCCGTTCTCGCGATCTGGCTTCTCCCAGTCTCTGCGTGAGTCTGGATCCTCCATTCTTCTAGAGCAAGCCGCCGCCAAAAGACTGATCCCAATGAAGGATCAGCGTCGATGCTCACCTCCACCTCTGCTTCTCTGACCGCCACAAGGGAGCTCGACGCTTCCCGATCTCCATTCTCGTGGGCTCGTGCCTGAGTCCCAAAGCGGGACTCTGCTTCTCCGCCAAAACAGGGCGCCGCCGCGCACAAGGATCTCCGACGAGCTAGCAATGGAGCTGGAGTGCTCCCCATCGACTTCTCAAGTGTCCATCAGATTCGTCCACCTCCTCCTTGTCTCTACGGCCAACTTTCCACTTGATTACGGCTCTAGACCTCCATCCAGGTAGGAGCGCCGTTGCCAGCTATTTTTATGGTGGAGCAAAAGGGGGAAAACACCCCTGGTCCTCGTCACACAAACATGAAGCAACTGGGAGCTTTGCACGATGTGCAGAAACCTCAACAAAGGTCGAAAACATGGGGGAAGACCTCACTCGGAACCCCTGGACTCCATCTTCTTCTCTAGCCAACTAGATGTCGTCGGCCACGGGGTACCTCACGGAAAACTGTTGGAACACCACTTCCTTCTAGTATAGACTCCCTAATCATTTCCCCCTTCTCATCTCCTAGGAGACCACCCTCTAGCTCCATTCTCCTATCTCCATCTTCCACCTGCTTATCACAGTGGAGAGCTTTGGGAAGTGAGGAGGTCGTTCCCACTCTACAGACTACCAAAGGCCCTCATCTTGGGTTCGAGGTGGATGTAGAGGATGAGGCAGACACAACCGTCCCCTCAGTTTTGTTCCTTGGCCAACAATTACAAAGTGGTGGCGACGAGGCTTGCTGCTCATTCACCCACCCCCCCACGATCTCCAGTCTGACCGGAGGTAGGGGATGAAAATATGTCCATCCAAGGTACATCCAAAGGCTACAAGGAACCCGCACAATACATGATCCGTGGCTCACCCTTGGGAAAAGTCAGATCCACTGGATCTGAGATCCAAGGTCAGATTTAGGCCACACAGATCCATCCAAACCAAGGGTGTGACACAATCTGACTTAGGTCTAAGCTAGCAAACTTAGGTCTATTAATCTTTGATAAAGCATATCATTACACTAAATCAAACCTTCATAACTTCCTCTAGGAATATCCGATTGCCACCAAATTTTAACCATAGATTTCCTACCACTCAAGCTACCTTATACTCAAATTTGGTGCCAAAAATCAATTGTTAGATCATCCAATTAAATTCCTCAAGAAGGCATTAAAAGAGATGTCTGAATCATTATATCAACATCAAACAACACTCGACTGTACTAAAACATTTGGGATTCTAAAAACAACTCACATGTATGACTTCACTTGTGTCATTGGATGATTAAGGACTCTAAAAGTCCACTCCATCACATCCTACACACCGTAAAAGATATTTCGTCCTCGAAATTAAGCTAGAATCCACTTTATCACATCATATACATCTTAAAAGAACTTTCGTCCTCAAAAGTCAACCATATTCGTACTCCAAGGAAAACTACCATGACTTCATCCACATGTAGGCACTATTCTATGTGTAACATATCCACAAAGGTTACCTAGAACCATGTATCCAAAGCACTATTAGGAGGTTTCGAGAGCATCAAGGGTGAAACCTCACTCTATAGAAGGCTCAAACAAGGGTTTAGGAGCTTGGGTTACACCATGACGTATCTCATATGTTAGGGTTGCATATTTATCTTTAGCCATGCATTATTATTCAACTTCATATTACCATGTTCTAAAGGAGTTAACTAAGGTTAACTCGTGCGTCAAGGTGTCATCAACATTTTATTTAGCTCATTGTTAGAACATGTTCATCATTAACATATGCCTTTTAGGAGGGAGTTAACTAAAGTTAACCCACTTATTCATCTAGAGCACATCAATGTGTTATAATCATTATGTGGTGCTAACTGTCGAGCTATATTTTTCATCTTTATTAAGCATTAATATTAACACCTCATGTCACATGTTTCATTCATATGATCTTATTTCATTACTCATAATAAATTGCAACATTTACTAGTGATTTTAACACAAGACTAACCAACAATCTCACATTACAACCATTATTCATGTGCATGGTTAACCATATATGTATTAACATCTATTAAACCATCTCTAGGTTTCCATCACATCATGTCTACATATCACATCTTGAGATTTGAACACATCCTTACATATATTATATTATGGTTGTGCTAAACAAACTTATGTGAGCGGCTTATTAAACCTATATCAAAACTTCATCTAGTCCAACTGAGGTTCTCCTGACCCATGTCATGAGGGTAGTTCCATGCTCAATCTCTCTGAGCTCACTCATCTCTTTGAGTATCTCATAAGCACATATACTTTATCTTTCCTCTCGGTCTAGGGTTCTCAGATTACCTCATTGGCACTAAGGATGGCCTTACAGGCTCAAGCCACATAAGCACAAACCAAAACATGATATGACATCTTCGTCTCAGCTCTATACCAATGAAACATCTTACCCAAAACTTTCTTCTATACACCACTAGATTCCTATGTGGGAAACCACCAACCCGAGTATGAGGCCTCATAGAAACTAACATAGCTACCTCCTCTAGGGTCTTGGGCTCTCTCCCTTCCCCAGATGGTAGGTACTCATATTCATATCCACATATGCACATATTTAACCAGCCTCTCTATGTCTTTAGGGTTTGGGCCTCCCAAGGACATATAGGGTTCAAGATAACTATAGGAATCATGCATAAATCAACTCAACTCAATCACTCAGGAGTATTCTAGTTTAGGACATATCATATCACATATTTCTCATATCATGGAGTCTAGGTTATCTGACCTTCTCCCTGTGGTTCTCGCTCTCTTTTGAGCTAACCCCAAAACTGGTCCTAACACTAGAGGTCCTCCTTCATAAAAGAGATTGAGGCTCATGCTGACTCACAACCTAGTCTTAACTTAGCATAACTTATCTCATAAAAGAACTCATACTTGCATCTTCAAAACTTATCTCAAATCCTCAAACGAACTTAAGTCCTCAAAGACAAACATAAATCATCTTATATCATCTATATAAGACTTACATCATATCCTCAAAACTTATATCACCTATTCCATCTATCATATATATATCAAAAAGGCTCTAGACATCTAATCTAGAACTACTCTCTCTTCTAGACTGATGTCATTCACTTTCACTTAGGTTGCATGACCACCTCCTACTCGTACATGTGTGCAGACACATTTTTGTAATACATATACATAATAAAATATTATATAGTTTTTCTCCGATAAAACAAGCGTCAGAGAAAACTATCGAGGTTCGATTCGTTTGGAATCAAAAACCAAATCCTGAAAACGAGTGTCCCACACATAGTAGAGAGTACAGTGTCATGAAAACTAGTGAAAAGGGTGAGAACAAGGGGTAGACTGGTGTAGCTACTCTAGACAACGAGCACCATATGTCTAGGGTTTCTCTTCCCTTGATGCACGTCATTTCCAAATAGTGCAACGTCCCATACCACTGCACTACAAGGAAAGAATGACATCTAAGGACTTACTACACAACAAGCACTAGCCTAGGCCTAGTTATCGGACATCTAGGTGCTAACCTAGAGGCTAGGTCAGATCTAGTCTCTAAAAGATGACTAATCTAACCCTAAAAGATTATTAAGTTCAAGGTTTTCTGGTTTTGAGTTTCATAGTGAGCAAATGTTAGGCTTTGCTATTATTCATGCTCTGATACCACCTGTGACGTCCCAGGATTTTCTAAAACTTAATCTGATGTGTGACGTCCAAATTGAAACCCTCACCTCAACGAGAATCCCAATTTAAACATCCCACACAAGGCTAAGAAGAAGAAAATCAAGGGAGTCAGAAGGAAACAATCAGTAGCACATGTACATGAACAATAATAAAACCATACACACATGTTCACCATTCAACATATAATTACAACATGAATTACTACAACATTTGATATTACATATTGAACAACAAACTTAACATATACATGCACTACATCTAAACTACATGATCTTAAGACAACAGGTCCACCTGTACATCAGCTCGCCATACAACTCTCATAACTATCCTGGATCTTCAAGAGAACAACCACAACCTAAACAAAATATTACATGCGGTACACGTCAACACAATATTTCATGAATATTGTATTGAGTACGCCTACGTGTCTTTTTATATACCTCTCATCATATCTTGACAATAAGATAAAACTAATACTTGGCAGTAACAGAAGAATATAAGAAAAGCATATACTTGCACAAAGATATTCATTAACAAAAGAAAACACATATTTTAAGCTCATTTTCCATTATATGCTCGTGCATCCGCCTACCAATGGGATAGATGCATTCAGTCCTTATGATTCGCTTACCAAAGAGATAGATCATTGTACATGTGTTCCGCTTACCAAAGAGATAGATCAATCACTAGCACTACTCTTACCAAAGAGATATAGTGCTTTCATATACTGGAACAATATATTATGTTTCATGTGTTCATAGCCATAAGTACGAAAAATCAGGCAACATATCATACAGGAACAATCATTTCATCCAATACCATATGCCAAGTATTTTACTACTCATATAACACAAGCATATTGTATAATAAGCCAAGTAAGAGGTAGTGGCGTACCTTCCAAAGAGACATCCTATTCACAACATATTCCTGATATCAACTATATCCTTGATTAAACCTGATTAAGACAAGATCATACACTATGATCAAGTTCTTATCATCTTGCATATCATCTTAACCCTAGTTATGTCCATATTAGGGTTTGCTTACTCATTTGGATATGTGTACCATTACTTGTATTCTTGTCTTATAATTATCTCACTGATGTCATTTTCCAGATTACATCTCATTATCAAAGTTCCTCATCTGAACATTAGGTTCCATATCCTTTTTGCGCACATATTAACCCTAGGTTACATCATTAACCTAGATTAGGGTTTAAAACCATGTATTAAGATTCATCTTCATATAACATGGATTATGTTCATCATTATGATCTCATAATTAGTACTGAGGTTCTATATACTAATATGAGCTTATTCTGTAAATTTCATCAATTCTTGAGCAAGTATGTATTTAATACATTTTATTTAGGGTTATTAGCCCTAATTAGCCATATTAATCAAATTATATGCTTCTGTGCATCAACATGAACATATCTGAGATCATATGCATTTTATATGTAATTATGGACTTACTGATATTTTTCCATGATTTTATGTCATCATTTGCTATTTATTATTCATTAAATAAGAATTACACATCTTTCATGATATCACTGAGATTGATGTATCAAAAGCCTGATATTATAGTCCCAGGTTGTTCTACGCATTTTTCTGAGAATTTTGGTATGTTGTTTGTATTTTTATGACAACGGAGATAAATACTAGGAATTTTGGAAGATCTGCACATTATTTGAAGAAATTACCTTTTTAGGCTAATCGGCCGCTGACACGTGTCCAGTGGGGCCGGCGCTTCCCTTTGCTGGTTGTGGGCCGGTTCAAGCTGGTTCACGGGTGGTTTATGGCCGGTTCAGTAGGTCTGGGCATGGTTCGGGGCCTGGACCCGCTCCCTTTCCCCGTTCTCGCGATCTGGCTTCTCCCAGTCTCTGCGTGAGTCTAGATCCTCCATTCTTCTAGAGCAAGCCGCCGCCAGAAGACTGATCCCAATGAAGGATCAGCGTCGATGCTCACCTCCGCCTCTGCTTCTCTGACCGCCACAAGGGAGCTCGACACTTCCCGATCTCCATTCTCGCGGGCTCATGCCTGAGTCCCACAGCGGGACTCTGCTTCTCCGCCAAAATAGGGCGCTGCCGCGCATAAGGATCTCCGGCGAGCTAGAAATGGAGCTGGAGTGCTCCCCATCGACTTCTCAGGTGTCCATCAGATTCGTCCACCTCCTCCTTGTCTCTACGGCCAACTTGCCACTTGATTACGGCTCTAGACCTCCATCCAGGTAGGAGCGCCACCGCCAGCTGTTTTTGTGGTGGAGCAAAAGGGGGAAAACACCCCTGGTCCTCGTCACACAAACATGAAACAACTGGGAGCTTCACACGATGTGCAGAAACCTCAACACAGGTCGATAACATGGGGGAAGACCTCACTCGAAACCCCTGGACTCCATCTTCTTCTCTAGCCAACTAGATGTCGTCGGCCACGGGGTACCTCACGGAAAACTGCTGGAACACCACTTCCTGCTAGTATAGACTCCCTAATCATTTCCCCCTTCTCATCTCCTACGAGACCACCCTCTAGCTCCATTCTCCTATCTCCAGCTTCCACCCGCTTGTCGTAGTGGAGAGCTTTGGGAAGCGAGGAGGTCGTTCCCACTCTACAAACTACCAAAGGCCCTCATCTTGGGTTCGAGGTGGATGTAGAGAATGAGGCAGACACAACCGTCCCCTCAGTTTTGTTCCTTGGCCCATGATTACAAAGTGGTGGCGACGAGGCTCGCTGCTCATTCACCCCCCCCACGATCTCCAGTCTGACCGGAGGTAGGGGATGAAAATATGTCCATCCAAGGTACATCCAAAGGCTACAAGGAACTCACACAATACATGATCTGTGGCTCACCCTTGGGAAAAGTCAGAACCACTGGATCAGAGATCCAAGGTCAGATTTAGGCCACGAGATCCGTCCAAACCAAGGGCGTGACACAGTCTGACTTAGGTCTAAGCTAGCAAACTTAGGTCTATTAATCTTTGATAAAGCATATCATTACACTAAATCAAACCTCCATAACGTCCTCTAGGAATATCCGATTGCCACCAAATTTTAACCATAGATTTCCTACCACTCAAGATACCTTCTACTCAAATTTGTTGCCAAAAATCAATTGTTAGATCATCCAAATAAATTCCTCAAGAAGGCATTAAAAGAGATGTCTGAATCATTATATCAACATCAAACAACACTCGACTTTACTAAAACATTTGGGATTCTCAAAACAACTCACATGTATGACTTCACTTGTGTCATTGGATGATTAAGGACTCCAAAAGTCCACTCCATCACAGACCGAGTGTTAAAGGTGCAGGCGGGTCTTCCATCCCTTTGTTCGAATTTTTGGTGCTACATCAGTTGTCATTGGTGGTGGGGTTGGTTGCCTAGTTTCTTTTGAATGCCCCACATCTTCTTATTCTATCATTGTTGTTTGTTTTCTAGGTGTGTCAGGGGTACTCAATAGTTCACATGGTTCTTCAACAAGTGCTTCTGGTAGTATATGCACAACTGGGGGAGATGGTGGGGTGGCTTGTAATCCTTCAACATCATGCTAGATGCTTTGATATGATAAAGATGTTTGTTTTACAACTTCATTATTGATATGTATAGCTTGAGAGATCTGGTGTTCCTGCGTCATTGCCTATGAAATAGCCTTGCATGACCTTGTTTTTAGCTTCTTCCTTTTCTCAGGGTGTCCTTATATTGTATATGGCACTTGTTCTTCTTTTTGTTGGACTCCAGCAGTGACTGGGGATCTGTTGTTCGCCGAATAGTACTGGAGTACATTTTTTCAACTTCATCTATGATGGTCACTATTCATTGGAATCATAATACACCAGTTATGGTAGGGGAAGTAGTAGTTTGGAATGGGGTTTCTTATTGAAGAATTTCTCCCTTTTTGTGCTAATATACCAGTTGTTAACAAGGATTTGGTAATTTTTATGTATCCCACAGCAGGCTGGTAGTTTCTTAATTGTTCTAGCTCCAAGAAGTGAGATGCAATAATTGTAATTTGGCCCCCCATGTAGAAATCCCTGGTCTTCTTGTCTTCTTGTCCTGCTACCACTAACAGTTTGTCGATGAGCAACCATCCAATGTTGAGTGGTCTTTTCTTCAACATTGACCACATTAGGAATATATCTCCCTTGGATACACCATCACTCTCAGACCACATGAAGACTGAGTTTGTTGTGATATTTTGAATTACCATTATGAAGCATGAGGTGATAAGAGTTTTTTAGACTTCCCAGGGTAGTGTATAGTTTCTCATGGTAGCTGTTCTCACATCTTGTTGTTGTCGTACCCTATGATTTCCTTTTCACCAGGAGATGTTGTGTAAGCTTTAGCTTCATCTTTAGATTCTGTGAAGATCGTATTCCAAATAACCTCAGTGACATAGAATTTCTAACCTCATCCACACTTAGTGTTTATAATCTCCTCTAGCCTCCTTTATGTCGTTGTCATTGACCAATACCTTCTCGAGTTAGGACATAAACTATGCAATCAACTCAATTAGTGAGCAAACATTGGTGATGCATACGGTGTACAAAGTTAATCTTCCTAGGAACTCCATCACTCTATCAAAGATCCCCAATCTTTGGAAGTCTGTGATGTCCATGTAACTCTTTGGATTGAAGATTTTGGTTCTCTTGATCATGTCGTAGTTTGATTGGTGAACCATTGTCTCTAGGTATACATATTTCTAATTTCTCTATGAGTTTTTTTTGTTGTTTTCTTCCCTGCTATATCATAGGCAGGTGCCACACTTGTTATTGGGTTTTTCTTTAGACGATAGAGCTCGTGACCCTGACTTCATTGGTGCCTTCCTCTTCTTGGTTGGTGGTGCATCTGATGCATGTTCCTTCCACTTTAATGTTTCTTTAGTCTCTTCCTATGATGGCACGTACTCAGACATATCTATTCCCTCTATGCCTTGGTAAACCTCTTCGACTTTTGGTGACTCATGACCAAGTTTGATCTCATATATCTTCTTCAGTAGCAACATGTACATCTTTTTCTACTTTGAAATGTTAGGGTCATCATTCAACGCTTTGTCGATTGCTTCGATGGTGTTTTGAACTCCCTCTAGGGATGTAAATTGCTTGTTCAAAGGGTCAGATCTTGAGGATGACATCCTATGGTTTGAACATTGAATAATTGTCACACATTTAGTTGGATAATCAATAAATATTGTATTGGATTATTAAAAATAAATAGAATCTAACGGTCAAAATAGAAGGATGCTATGTGGCGGCCGCTACAAGTGTAGAATTCTATATAGGTCCATGAGATAGGTATCGGTTAAAACAAAGCAATGTATCATAGGGTTGTTGTAGCGGTCAATACATGGGAGGGTGTAAATGTCACTACCAGAGTGACATGTTGTAGTCACCACATGGATGGGCAAGAATTAGTCAAAATGAGGGTTAGACATAGCATCTGGAATAGGTGTCTGGTGTAGAGGTCACTACCAAATCTAGTACCTTGATTAAGGTTATGGTTATGTAGCGACCACAACACCTCAATCGGTGCTATGATTGAAGCATCAACAAAAGTTTCAATTACAAAGAGATTGTATAATCAGAAAGAAGAGGAAACAAGATGATTGTATATTTTGAATGAGAAGACGAATTAGAGGAGCATCGTATTACGGTTGAAACAAGGGATAAGGGTGTAGCTACCGAAATGATTAGGGTCTTCATGTAGAAGTTGTGATCTCTACATCGATGATCCTCGACTCATGTGGTTTCGATCGAAGTTAAGAATGCATAGGGTCTGAACGAGGGGATTGAACGGGTAAGAATGGCGAGCAAAGAAAGATAATGTTTTACATCATGAAATTGTAGGGTCGTGAAATGACTGTGGGAGAGAAAAAGGGGAAATACAGTAGGAATTGCGACTATAGATTGAGAAGAAGAAGAAATGAGAAGAAGTACCCTTTGAGTATTAGGAGTGAAGAGAAAGAAGAGCGACTACATAAAAAATGGTCTTGATCGGTTGTAGTGGTGGCAAACCACTATCACCCTTGGCTTCCAACCTTCATCTTCAGTCCAACTTTGAAGACACATCTGGTTGCTAGAGCTTCTCCTTAAGGGTTTATCAGAGGTTCTTTGCAAAGGAGGGAGTGAGAGAAGAGGGCTTACTATTCTGAGTCTACCCTTTTATATTGGGTCAATAAAGTAGTGTAGCGACCACTATTGATAGAACAATTTTGTGTTCTCTATGTTCTACAAGAAAATGTAGCGATGAAAAAAAAAATAAGAGTTGTAGCAGTCACTACATTGTAGTGGTTGCTACCCTCATGAACCATGGTTGATTAAGGCCAAAAATTTGCAGTGATCTCTACATCAGTGACATGTAGCGATCTCTACAAGGGCGATTCTAAAACTAAAACCATTAAACTATTAGGATTAAGATTCTATCCCTAGTGCATTCTAATTAAATATGTAAAGATATAATTGCAAAACAAAATTTTCCAACTTTTACTCCTTGGTACAAAGAAGTTGGTATTAAGACTAGGATATATATATATATATATATATATATATATATATATAATCTCGAGTTCATCAATGAAAGGGAAAAATTGCAAAATTTAAAGGAATAAATAAATCCTTGGTTTGCCTCACAAGAAGCACTAATTTATAGTCTTTAGCTTGACTCTCATGTCTAGTTTTTTATGATTTTTCGGGTGGAGTAGATTTGGTCTCTTCCAAGTTGAGTTATGACCTCCTAAAAAAAGCCTCTCCTTCGTAATACCATTTTACTCTGTCTACATTCACTTTGAAGGTACCAATCTTTTCACTAGCAATTTCCATCATCACAGATGGTTAGATTTTCATAGAGAATGGACCAAACCATTTGGACCTACATTTTCCTGGAAACAATCTAATACTAGAATTGAATATGAGAGTCTTGTCCCCTTCAGACACATCCTTGCTTTTCTAGTGAGTGTTGTGCCATACCTTAGTGCTATGCATGTTGCTCCAAACATTTTTATAAGCATGTAACCTGCGTTTCTTGAGCTCCTGCAATTGCATAAATATTTTCTTACCTACCCTGTTGACGTCCATGTTTAGGAATTTAATATTTGAAAGGGCCTTATGTTCTAATTCCATTGAAATGTGGAAAAAAAATTCGTAGATAAGCTTATAGGGAGTGGTCTCTATTGGTTTCTTGCATGCAGTACGGTAGGCCCATATTGAATCTTTGAGTTTCATGGACTAATCTTTCCTTATTCTATTAACTATTTTATCTAAGATTTACTTTACTTTTCTATTTGATAACTCTACTTGTCCAGACATATGTGGTTGATAATGCGTTTCCACTTGTGCTTGACTCCATATATTTTCAACCAAGCTTCAAACTGTCTCTCCATAAAGTGGGATCACCCATCACTTATGATGGTGGTGGGAATCTTGGAAAGATAGTTTTCTCAAAAATCTTAATTACTGCCATTGAGTCACATGTTTGGGTAGCAAAAACTTCTACTCATTTTGAAAAATAGTCCACAAAAACCAGGATAAATTGATTTCCTATTGGGGATGGGAATGGTCCAGTATAGTCAATCATCCATACATAAAAAATTTCCACTTCAATCCAGTCTGATATTGACATCTCATTCCTTCTTGAAATATTTCCTATTCTTTGGAATTCATTGCATGCTTTGATAAAAGCTTGAGCACCCTTGAATAAGGTAGGCTAGTAGAATCCAAATTGTAGGACTTTTTCTATCATTCTTTCTCCTCCTAGGTGCCCTCCATAAGGCGACAAGTGACATTCCTGTAAGATTTTATGTACTTCTTCCTCTGGTATACACCTTCAGTACATGTTGTAAGCACATCTGTTGAACAAGAGTGGGTCATCCCAATAGTAATTCATCAGGTTAAAAAATAGCTTTTTATTTTGATTATAGGAAATGTCATTTGGTAGTTGTTGGAATGCAAGATAGTTACATATATCAACAAACCAAGGTAATTGTGGATCAAGGACTTTGCCATCATCAGGGCTTAATTGGCATAATTGTGTTTAATAGATAATAGATCTTCCTCTATAGTCACAATCCTTGAAAGGTGGTCTCCAACTATGCTCTCCATTCCCTTCTTGTCAATGATCTTGTGATCAAACTCTTTGAGCAGTAAAGCCCATCTTAACAATCTGGCTTTGGTATCCTTCTTTTGCATTAGGTACTTTACTTCTCCATGATCTGTATATACCTTCACTTTTGATCCTATCAACTAAGATCTAAATTTTTCAAAAGTAAATACCATCTCCAACATCTTCTTTTCCTTTGTGGTATAATTGACTTGGGATTCATCGAGAGTTCGAATAGCATAATAGATTGCATGATGTTTCTTATCCTTTCTTTCTCCAAGAACAACCCCAATGACATACTCCCTAGCATCACACATAATTTAAAAAGGGATCTCCCAATCCGAGGGTTCTAGTCAAAGCAATTTTCAGAGTGTTGAAGGCATCAAGACATTTACCTATGAAATTGAACTCTATATTTTTCACCAGAAGGTTCAACAAAGGCTTGGCAACTTTTCAGAAGTCTATAACAAACATCTTGTAATACCCAACATGACCAACAAAGCTTCTTACCCTCGTTACTATTTTTAGGGGATGGAGAATGGATACAACTTAGATTTTACTACGGTCAACCTCTATTCCTTTCTCAGAGATTTTATGTCCCAACACAATACCATTTTATATTATGAAATGAAACTTCTCCCAGTTCATGACTAAATGTTTCTCATTGCACTGCTCCAAGACTAGAGATAGATTTTTGAGGCACTTGTCAAAATTTGTCCCATATATAGAGAAATCATCCATAAAGACTTCCACTATATCTTCTAGGAAATCTAATAACATGGAAATCATGCATCTTCAGAATGCGTAAGGTGAAAGATCTAGGGAGGGGTTGAATAGTTCTTTTCATACTTTAAAATTCAATTGAAAACTTAAATAAAAGAAGGAGAAGGAAACAAGGAAGACACTTCAATTTATAATGGTTCCAAACATTGAATAAAGGTTGTCAGTCCACTACCCAATTGTCTACAATTGGGATTTTAGAAGTGATTTATTTTATTTAACTAGGAAGGTTGGTACAGCAAAATATAATCATCTTCCACCTCCTTGAAGTAGCCTCAACCTCCTTGAAGTACCCTTCTTGAAGTAACCTCAATCCCTTGGAGCAATCTTCACCACCTTGCAGTATTTCCACCACCTTAAGGTAGCCTTCACCTAGAAGTAGCTCCAATATCCTTTGAAGAATCCTTCTTGAAGTAACCTCAATCACTTGGAGCAGCCTTCTCCTTGAAGTAGCTCCAATCACATCTTTCAAACAGCCTCCAACCCTAAGAGTAGTTAAGGAGAACAATAAGACAATACAAAAGAAATTGAGTGGAACAAAGAAACACTTAACTGATGAAGTACATCATATTGATTCCTATATCAAGTGTATAGATCTCATATCCACTTAATATATACATTTCTATGTGATGCCTAGGAGATTGTAGCTATAGTACACAACTTTGGAGCTCAAGGAAGAAGCTAGCAAGTGATTCTCACCTTTGTTGCTCTATGGAATGGATGCTCAAGTGTAGGTTGTGTGTCTTGAGTGTCCAAAGGCCTATCCTATTTATAGGAATGTTTTACAAGTGATTAGGGACGTTGTAGGAAGTCTCTAGAGTGTTCTTAGTGCTTAACTAGTTGTTAGATAGAAACTAGTTAGGTTGTAATGGCTCAAAAGGTTCAAGTTTAGAAGAACAGTCTAGAACCCAGTCCGGTCGACAAGTTTTTCAATCGTCCATGTCTCAATCCAAAATTTCATTGACCAGTCTGAGTTGAATGCAAATGTATTCCAATGTCTATCCTCAACCCCCAACCACTTGATCTAATAGTCACATTGTTTGGACCGAAGATATGTCAGTTGACCATGTATTTTCGATCGAAAATTACTTAGACCATAATATTTTTAAGTTTTTGACTGGTTCTATAAATGCTCGACCGAGGTGGTTCTCGGTCGACAATAACTTTGATCGAGGGTGTCTCAGTCGACAATTTTCTCGACTGAGAGTGTCACTGGAGCAAGTCATCAAATAACCTATCAAATGTTTATTCTGATGATGGAAAATGACTCTAATCTCTAGGGGGATCCTAACTATGGGTTATGAGTGGTTAGAAAGGATATAACACTTAATTTACATGATATCTAAGAACTTGTACATTATATACTTGTACAAGTTCTTACATTGAGCATAATCATTAAATTATGAAGCATTTAAGCGCATTGATATTTCAATTATCCACATGGTATGATATCCTCATCTTCATGAACCCTGAAATACTCAAGTGGGATGTTAGATCCAAAAGAATAAAATGTTTTTCATCATCAAAATAAAGGGTATGCTAATGTCCAATTTTACCAACAATCTTCCCCTTTTTAAAGATGGAAAACATTTCTAAAATATAAGAAAAATGTCATGAATTTCATACCTGAGAAAAGCATATCCTTGAATGTGAAAAAATATGTGCTAATATGCTTAAAGTGGAACATAATATCCATTTTATAAAGCAATTTAATCAAATTTATTTTTTCCAAGAGTAACTTCATGAAACCACCGTAAAACTCAATGATTATTTTTCTTTATATTTTATTTATCCCCCTTTGTCATCTCAAAATGATAGCCATAATAAAATATCTCCCTTGCGTGGCATACTTCCCCTTAATAAAATACCCATGTTTTAAAATCAAAGTAAGAATAAAATGTACAATGAAAGCCATAATTCAAAAACCAATTTCTCAACCATTTTTAAGGGAAGTTAAGCCAAAAAAGTTTGTTTTCATGAACAAGTAAACTCAAGCAAGCTCAATTTCATAAATAATGAAGTCATTACATAGATTATACTGCTCATGACATAAGAGTAACAAGATAAGTATCACTTGAAATAATTTATAATTACATCAACTTTGGTATCTTTCCCATAAAATGGGGTATCACCATAATATTTTACAAGTGTCTGCCAATCAAGTGCACCTATCTTTGTGAGAGAATATGCTTCCAAAAAAGTAGGTGCATGATCAAATTAGAAATGAGCAGCTATGTCTTGTAGTTGCATTGGTGAATATTGGGTACGATTAAGATCATTTGATGGTGGTGGTGGAACTTGAGTATATTATATGTAAGGATTGAATGGATAAATGCTTCCATGATATTGTGCATAAGGATAGGTGTCAGGAATATTATGAGTAAAGGGTTGCATCCTTTGATTTTGGTAAGTAATAGCATTGTGATTGAAATCTAGATGCCTCCCAACTTTGTATGTGGATCCTTTGAGATAGGAGACATCATTGTCAAGATTTTCTATGGTATATCTAGAAGGATTAGGAGGTGGAGGATGAGCTTTAGTGGATGTACCTTCTTCAATTCTAGTTCGTTTAAACCAAAAGTCAATCCCCATTTTATCAATAGCATTTTGTGTGATTCTTTGGGGATGTCTATCATAATGGTAACCTAAGTCTTCTAGATCATTGCGAAGGGAATATTTTATTATTTGACAGATGAAATCAACACATGGTAGGTTCCCCAAAAAATCAAACATGTTGGAAAGGATGACACAAATGAAGTTTGTTGGAATGCTTTCAAGAATGGCATAAATAAGGTACATCATAAATTGGGAAATTTCGGTTTTATTGGCTATAGGATGGAAATTATGGGTGATAATAAGTACTATCATGGCCTTAGGGGTTAAAGAAGTGGCATAATTGGTTCCCCTATGTTCATGTGCTGAAGTGTTAGGAGAAAAGATGTCCTTTGTTATATTACTAAGACTGATGGTTATTTTTGGTGGAAAACTTGGAGATGGGATTGCTAGTGGTTAGTTCTACAAAATCCACATACTCCTCAACATCTATGCATAACATTTCTAGGATGTCACTTTCATAGAAATGGAAAGATAGACCACTAACCATAGATGTGAAGGAGTAGGAGTCATTTGAATCTCTAGTTAGTTGGCGTAGAATTCATTTACAGCTTGGGTAGACCAAAAATGAAAGGAGGGGATATGAAATTGCTTCAAATTTTGCACCTTGAAGAGTTTAGAGAGATCAAGAAGGTTGATGAAGTCATTGAGTTACACTGGCCGACGACGAAGAGGAGATTGAATGTGAGTTTCATGTATCTTTCTCTACCAACTATGTAATTGAAGGGGATGTTGTTGATGATGCTCAAAGCTGGAGTTGATGTCCTTCCCTTATTTGAAGCTTGCTTCTTACCACCATGGCAGAAGGAAGATGCCATTATCACCAAAGCAGTGGAATAAGATGTGTAATGAGTAGGGAATAAAGATATATGATGGAGAACTCTAAGAAGGGATCAAAGACTACTATAAAATAATTGTGAGGAGAGTGTGAGAAAAATGGCCAAGTGAGGAGGTATTTATATATAAATAGACTCATACTCAGTTGAAAAACTCATCGATCAGACTCTCAACGGCTCCTTTCCAAGGGTAATATTATAGCTAGTAGGTCGAACTTTAATTTGATTTTTTTTGCAATGGTAGAGGACTCGGCCTAGAATTTTGTCAACAGAGGGACCTACAACTCAAAAGCTTTTTGGCAGAAGGAATTTCTAAAAGATTCTTAGCTGTGGAGATAGTCCATTGAGGGTCCCACCGATAGAAACTCAGTTGAGAATTTTGTAGACCGAGGACTTGCTCGGTCCAATATTTTGTCAACCATATCTGACACTTTGAGCAATACTTTTTAATGGGAATGTATCGATCTTTATTAAGTACTTTTGTTCATTATACTAAAACATTTTAGATAAATATTTTATAAGGATAATTCTATTAGTGCCTTTAAGAAGAATGGTGCTTAACTTTTCTCTAATTACTCTAAATTGATATTGGAAACTCAAGTTAGAAACCAAAAATATGATCCAGAATATTGAGGAAATATATCAAAGAAAACATCATCTAGAGGAGTAATAAGTAACATCCTTCTTAAATATTGAAATTGATCCAAAGGAAGTGTTTTGGTAAAAATATCAGCCAGTTATTCCCCCATATCAACATGATGAAGAGAGATGTTATTTTGGCAATATGATCTCTCAAAAAATGATATCAAATATCAATGTGCTTGGCACGACTATGTAAAATGGGATTATGAGCCAAGTTTATAACACTAGTATTATAGAAGAAAATTGGTGTAGAGGAAAATACAAATCCATAATCATTCAAGACTTGTTGCATATCAATTACTTGAGGATAACATGATCTGGAAACCATGTATTCAACTCAGGTGATGGATAAGGTAACTGTATTTTGTTTCTTACTAAACTAAGAAACCAAAGCTTTTCCTAGAAAGAAACAACCACCACTTGTGCTCTTTCGATCAAGACAACAACCAACATAATCAGCATTAGTATAAGATTTCAAACCCAACGACTGACCCTTTGGATACCATATGCCAAAGTTTATAGTGTTAACAAGATATTTCAAAATTCTTTTAACAGATGAAAATGAGAATACTTAGGATTCGACTAAAATTTAGCACAAAGTCCAACAACAAACACAATATCTGGTCTAGATGCGGTCAAGTATAGGAAGCTACCAAACATGTCTCTATATAAGGAATCTTCAATGGTTTTACCATCTACATCCTTGTTAATTTTAGAAGAAGTAGCCATAGGAGTAGTAGGATGTTTGAAATTTTCCATGTTAAACCATTTTGAGAGTTCCTTAGTATATTTTCCTTGGCTTAGAAAAATTCTAGCAGGCATTTGTTTTATTTGAAAACTAAGGGAAAAAGTCAATTCACCCATGAGACTCATTTCAAATTCCTTTTGAATGATACCACTAAATTGAGTACATAAAGAATCATTTGAAGCACCAAAGATAATATCATCAACATATATTTGAACAACTAGAAAATCAAATTCATCTAATTTTAAAAATAAAGTGGAATCTGACTTTCCAATAATGCTACCATTATCAAAAAGATAGTTTTTAAGTCTTTGATACCTATTTCGGGGTGCTTATATTAAACCATAAAGTGATTTCTTATGTTTATAGACATGATCAAGCTTGTTTGGAATTTCAAAACTAGGTGGTTGAGCGACATAAACTTCTTCTTCTATAATCCCATTTAAGAAAGCACTTTTACATCCATTTGAAAAAGTTTGATGTCTTTATGGGAATCCGAAGCTATTAACATTCAGATGGCCTCATGTCTAGATATCGGTGTGTAAGTCTGATCAAAGTATATCCCTTATAGTTGATTGTACCCATGAGAAACCAACCTAGATTTGTTTCTTACTACTTAACCAGGTTCATTTAGTTTATTTTGAAAAACCCATTTAGTTCCAATAATGGTTTTGCGTTGAGGTCTAGGAACTAAACCCCATACATTATTGTAAGTATTGATTTAACTCTTCTTGCATACAAATTATCCAATAGTCATATTTTTGGCTTCAATATTTTTTATAAGGTTCAACAATTGATACAAAGGCCATGTTTGTAACATCTCTAAATGATGATCAAGTTTTTACTTTATCAAAAAGATTTTCTATGATTAAGTCTTGAGGATGATCTTTGGTTATTTATGGAATTGGTTGTTGTTGGATCTAGGGTTCTACAGGGGGTGAATAGAGCTTCAAAATTCTCACAAGAATAGTTAATCCTTCAAATTATATCAATTGAAACCAAATGCTTAAGAAAAATTTGAAGTATATCTAAGCAAGCATAGCAAGGATGAGAGATATTAAAACATACACTTGGACAAGGTGGTTAGAGTAGTTCCAATATCCAAACTGGGAGACCAGAAATACACTACCTAGAGAGGTCAACCTCTAGGACTTTGCAACCCATGTATACTTGTATTCTGTCATAAGAGATAAAGAGACCACCATAAATATAAGGGATTACCTATTCCAGATAAGAGTCTTTCACCTACACAAGGACTTACCCACTTGATCAAGATGTCTTCAACCTTCACCAAGGACTTAACCATACTTGTATAAAGTCTTTGTCCTTGAATAATTTACCCACTCTTATTGAATCATCACCTTGCCCTTCTCCTTTACTTGGAGAAGATCTTCACTCCTTCTTCAACGTTGATGAAGAACAACAACTTCACCTTCACTCAGAGAAGCTCACTTCAACCTTCACTCTTTGAGAAAAGTGGAATGGGAAAATGGAAGGAATGAGAGCTTTATAAGATAACATGAAGGGAGATCTCTTACAACATGCATAACTCACTCATAATCACAAAATTCATTCTAAATGAGAGAGAGAAAGGAGCTCAAAGGGTTGCAATAGACTCAACTATAGCAAGGACCAAGGATAGCATGAATGAGCAAACATGGAATGAACTCCAAGGGGTCCTATTTATAGATGGGGGGTGTTCCTTTGAGTGTGGGATCACTTAAGAATGAAAAAAAAATGTTTTACAACTTGCAATAGATCTATTTTTGTTTCTAATAACTCCCCAAAGGTTGAATTGATTTTTTTTGCATTTTTTGTACAATACATTTAGTCAAGTTTCAAGAAAGATAACTCCACTGATCCACTAACCGACAGAGATAATTTTCAAACTATTAGTCTAGTTTGTTCTGGGAAACTTGACCAATGAGTCAAAATCAATTTTGGTCAATAAATCTGTCGATCAAGTTCTATGAGTGTACAACATGACCGATTGATCCATTTCTAAAAATCCATCATTGATCAATCGAGATTCCAACTCAACTAAAAAAATTACTGTGACAAATTTTTCAAAATGGTTTTAGAGTGACCAAACGTCAGAATTAAGTGTCCCTAATTTTTCCCCATCTGAGTTACAATTCATATCATCAATACATGGGATTACAAAAATATTCTATGATGGTTTGGAGTGATTTCCCAAATTGCACACTTGCACTGCATTTGACTTGAATTTGGAACAGCTAGTGCTTTTGTAATTTGATCCTTTTCTTGTAACTAAAGCCTAAAATCAATCTTAAACAAAAATATTAGATACATATGCATGGAGTGGTTAAGTCATTATCAAAAATACAAACAATGTATAACTCTCAATTCAACATTCCCCCCCATTTTTACAATGACAAACCATTCCTCAACATATTGAAAAGGATATGTAAAGTTATACCTTAGCCTTGTGTATTGCAAGGGGATTAATAATTTTAACAATGTGCATTTCTCCCCCTCAATTTATGCTCACTCTTTCCTACATAGTTAGTTTTTCTACACAAAGCAATATAACATATATATATACTATATGGTCCTTTAGAAAGTCACATGATAAAGCATATTTTGAACAAGAAAAGGATCACATAGGCAATAAAATCAATATGGTTGAGCTTCGAAACATTGAACTTCTCTTCTTCTTTTGGCATGATAAAAACGTAAGGGGGTAGAAGAGCAAAAAAACATGTATTCTCCAAGCATAACCAAAACATTCGATCCACAAGATAAAACATGAAGCCTCATAGCATACAACAGACAAATATGAGAGAGAGACAAGCAATCTAACTCATAATAAAAATATTGGAGACATAGAACCAACTCATGAGATATAGTCATTCAAAAAGTAAGTGTACTATGATAAAGATTACAACACTAAGAGCATGTACTCAAAACAACTACAAGCCAAAATAATGAAAACAACACGATGATAGAAATGGCACATCAGAGATAATGTGCCCAGATGTTTTTACTACAAAATAGTCTAAAAAGATATATAAAATTAGGATCTAAAGACTAAAAAATAAACATCTAAATGTCTAGGATATCTATGTCCACATCAATAGTAGAGGCTTCTTTCTTATAGTCATCATCTCCTTCTAAAGGTGCAACATAGATAGTAGCTTCACCGTCATCACCAGATGCACAAGTAGAGTCTTCATCAGGGCCATCTGAACCATCCTCACCATCATCCTAAGATGACTCCTCATCAACAACAACAACTTCCTCATCAAACAAGTCTGGCATCTCCTCATCGACAGAAGGTTCGAAGCCACGAATGGGCCACATGCATTCTGCTCAGCCCAAGACATAGGTCATGAAACTCTTAGGCTTGAGGAAAGGTAGGAGCAGAGGTGCCAAGTCTTGCAAGAAAGGTATCTATAGAACCAACAGGGACAACTAGCACTCTAGGAGTAGATCCCCCAACAAACAGAGGGTGTAGCAATGGAAATAGTAGGCGGAGAGGCTGGATAAAAGTGATTGTATGCATAGGATGCATAATCACCTCTTGGGTAGGGTTGGTAGATAGGGTAAGGATGGGCACATGAGAGGTTCATGGTAGACATGATAGGATAGAGATCCTGATGCATATTCTCCTAAACTTCAAGGTTATATGCCTACTGATGCATCATGTAACCCATGAAGGTTTCATTTGACACATTAAACAAGGCACATACATGTTGGGATGGCTGAGGAGGTGGAGGTGCCTGGGTGGAGGTGGAGGCTCTGGGTGTGTCAGAAGAAGGGGTAGGCACACTCTTCTGAATTGTGGTCTCACTGATGTAGACTCCTTTTCAAGCCGGTTTGTAATAAAGATCATGAAAAAGAGACTTGCCAGTGGCATACTAAAAAGACCACAAATCAGGGCTGGGTAGGGTGGGTGGGTTCCACGAGTGTTCTTAACAGAGTCAAAGCAGGTCATGTGATGAAGAATATATCAAGACCACTTTACTCTAATGTTCTTTACAAAACAAATCATAATCACTGCGGTATTCTTTGCAATTTTAGTTTGGTTTTTCTTTGGATGAATATTGCAATTGACTACTAGGGAGAGTATGTGATTCTTCATGTCTAAGGTGGAGGAGAGAAGGCTAGACTTCTTCCTATTGGGAAACTTAAGGCTTCTTCAAGAATTTTTGTATGTCAAGAAGAATGATATCATTTTTCTTGTAGAAGGCCTTAGGGTCTCGGAGGTCAAAATACTCAGGGTAATCCTTCCTCCATGTGTCGATCACCTCAGTACCAGAGAAAAATATGTCCAAGGTATCCTCTAAGATTTGGAATTTCTTCTCGGAAATCATGGAAGTAAGAATGACTTGAGTATTTTGTAGGTGTAATAAAGTGTCATAATTGCATTTCAAATTTTCATAGAGTTTGTGAATGGCTTTGGTGCTTGTGATGGAATTATTATGGCACACATGTTCAACACTCAGGGCAGAGAGGTGGTTGTCATACAACAGCTCGACAACCTGATCAATGACCTTTTTTCTATGCGGGAGTGGCTAAAAAAAGACACAAAAAGGGAAGGGGTTCCTAGGAAGGAACTCCTTGTACCTATTTAGAGCATCATTTGATACAAAAAGGTATCATCGAATGGGATAAGGTGAGAGTTGGAGGAGGAAGATGGTGTTCCAGAGGGGGAAGTCTTTTTCTCCTAATGGAAGCCATGGAGGTGAGATAAGAAGATTGAGAGATCAAAAATGTAGGAAGCACCACCAAGAGCCAATCAAATACATAGGGTTGATGTGTAAGAGGTCTAGGAAGGTTGATTAAGGGAAGGATAAGGATACAAAGAGGATGGTCGGGGTTAGGGTTGAGAGCATGAGAAAGATGGAGAGTGAATCGGTCAATCTTTCTCTAGTTGAGAGGGAGAAAAGTCAGACAAACCACACTTAAGTTTGCTCCCGCTCGACCATCATTTGAGTTATGTGAGATGGAAACTCAACTCAATGGCTTCACACAAAATCCCTCAGCCATGGATTAGTCGAGTTGGTTACTTGACTGAAGGTCAACCTGAAACATCATTAGAAATATAATTTCTAACTGTTTGAGTGCTAATTAAATTTATTTTTCAAGTCCATTTTTCATTTTACACATAATTAAGCACATATCACTCATCATTGGGTATGATTTAGCAATAAAAAAAGTGTTTGTGAAAAATACCCAAAAACAAGTGAAAAACAAGGAAAAAGAACTTGAAAATTTTGCACATAAGCAAGCAAGGGTGATCAGACATGACCAAAGAATATAGGATAGATAACAACTAACTAGAGGGCATATCCAATTTGCCCAAAGTAGTTATGAGCACTTTATATCTAATAAAATCAAATTGCTCTCTAGCTAGAGGTTTAGTGAAAATGTTCACCAACTAATTTTTTGTGTCCACATGCTTGATATGAATATCCTTTTTGACAACATGATCACGAATAAAATGATGACAAAACTCTATATGTTTGGCTCTACAATGCAATACATGATTGTAAGATAAATTGATTGCACTAGTATTATCACAATAGATAAGAGAAGCATCAAAATAAATGTTAATTCCTTGGAGCATTTTCTTCATCCATAGGACATGGGCACAACAACTCTTAGATGCAATGTATTCAAACTCGATAGTCAATATAGCCACTGTACTCTATTTCTTGGAGACACCAAGCATGGTCCTCGAATGAAGCAAGTGCCCCTTACGCACTTTCTATCAATCAAGCATCCTGTGTAATTTGCATCACTATAATCCGTAAGAGTAAAGTCCCTTGACTTGGGATATCATAGTCCAAAATTTGGAGTTTTGGCTAAGTACCTTAAAATCCTATTAACAGTTATAAGATGTGATTTCTTGGGTTTTGATTGAAAGCGAGCACACAAGACAACACAAAACATTATGTCAGGTCTAAAGGTAGTTAAATAAAGTAAACTTCCAATCATAACTCTATAGATATTCTCATCCACTTTCTCACCTTCTTCATCTTTATCAAGTTTGGCAGTTTTAGACATGGGGGGGTCAATCGGTTTGGTGTTCTCCATCCCAAAGATATTAAGTAGCTACTTTCCTTGGTTGATCAAGTTCCCATCTTTAGTTTTCTTGATTTGAAAGTCGAGGAAGAATGTAAGCTCACCCATCATGCTCATCTCGAACCAGCTCTACATAAGATCACTAAACTCCTTACAAATATCAAGATTAGTTTACCAAAAATCATATCATCAAAATATATTTGAATAATAAGAAAATTGTTAGAAGTGTGTTTAAGAAACAAGGTAGAAACTACTTTTCCCATGATAGACACATAATATAAAAAAGTTCTTTACACTCTCATACCAAGATTGAGGTGGTTGTTTGAGTCCATAGAAAGCCTTTTGTAATAAATAAACATTGTTAGGTAAACTATCATGTATAAATCCCAGGGGTTGTGCAACATACACTTCCTCCTCAATTATACTATTCAAAAATGCACTTTTAACATCCATTTGATAAAGAATAAAGTTCTTATCACTATCAAAAGCAAGAAACATATGAATGGACTCAAGTCTAGCTACAGGTGCATATGTTTCATCAAAATCTATACCTTCCTACTGATTGTAGCCTTGAGCCACTAACCTTGCTGTATTTCTTAACACCTTGCCACTTTCATCTATCTTGTTGTGGTTGACCCAATTGGTGCCAATTATCTTTCTATCACATCGTCTTGGCACTAGAGTCCACACATTGTTCTTCTCAAACTGCTCTAATTATTCTTGCATGGCTACGATCCATTCATCACCTCTAAGAGATTCTTTGGCGTTCTTTGGCTTGAGTTGTGAGATGAAGGCATTGTTGTCTTGTTCTTTGTTGAAGGTTGCACACATCTTAACCCTTTCAAAGGGGTCACCTAAGATCATCTCTTTAGGATGGTTCTTTGCAAAATGAGAAGTTGTATCGTTCTTTTCTTCACCTTTCTCTTCTTCTTGAGTGACCACCTCTTTTCCCTTTTGGGTGATGTAGGATAGGAATCACCTCATCTATAAGATCATAATTTGGAACAATATCTATGGGAATAGAGGGGTTATTTTCAATGAACTTAACACTAATAGATTCTTCTACTTTAACAAGATCAATATTAAACACTTTATAAGCCTAGCTAGTAGTTTTGTAGCCAAGAAAGAAAGCCTTATATGATTTCATATTAAACTTGTCGAGAGAATCTTTTGGGTTAAAAAAAATGAGGACATATAAAAACATAAAATTACTCGATAGAAGGCTTCCTACCACATCATATCTCATAGGGGGTTTTCTTCAAAGAAGGATGTGTGAAAACCCAATTTTTCACAAAACATGAGGTACTAACGGCTTCAGCCCAAAACTTCTTTAAAATGTCATACTCTAAAAGCATGGTCCTCTTGTAGTGACCTAATATTCCTATCTACAACCCCATTTTGTTGAGGTGTTTGATGTGAATAGAAGTTATGTGCATAAGCAGATTCTTCACAAAAACATTCAAAAAAACCTTTTTAAAATTCACCCGATGATCACTATGGATGGAAACAATCCAGAAAGAAACTTCATTTTGAGCTCATTTATAAAAAATAGAGAAAACATCAAGTGTTTCACTCTTGGAAATGAGAAAGAAGGTCCAAGTATATTGAGAGAAATCATCAACAATAACAAGACAATACTTGGAACCATGAAGAGACTGAGTTTTTATAGGTCCAAATAGATCAATATATAGAAGTTCAAGAGCTCTCTTGGTACTAAGGACTCCTTTGGATTTGAAGGATGACTTGGTTTGTTTTCCTTGGGTACAAGGTTGGCATTCCTCATCCTTTTCAAAATCAAATTTGGGAAGTCCCTTAACCAAGTCCTTTTTTCTCAACTTCTTCAATTGATGGATATTTACATGACAAAGCTAACAATGCCAAAGAGAAATATCATTCGAGTTGGATACTAGGTGTCTACCAACAATAGGCTTAATGGAATCAAGAGCAATTACATAAAGATTACCATTTCTGGTTCCCTTATATATGACATTATAAGTGAGGGAATCTAGAACCAAGCATTCAAAAGAAGTAAATAACACAAGGTAACTATTATCACATAATTGACTTACACATATTAAAATTGTGATGTAGTCCATCCAAAAAAAGAACAGTTTTGTTACACAAGGATTCCCCTACATCACCCTCACCTTTTACCTTACCTTTCTTATTGTCCTTGAAAGTGATCGAGCGCCCTTTCTTCTTTGTTAAATTGTTGAAGTGGCTTATATCACATGTCAAATGTTTAGTGGAGCCACTATAAACAATCCATATTCCTTTTTCCTGCAAGAAAGGAGAGTTTCAGTTTCCAACTCAAACTTTGGGATCCGTACTTATCTTGGGGACCCATTTCATCACTTTTTCAATGAGAGAAAATCATAGGGTTCTTAGTGTCAGAGGACTCTCCAATGAAAAAGGAGGTTTCCTTACTCTTTTTCTTAATTTGTTCTTGTTCTTGCTCTTATGTGCTTACCCTACAAATCCGAAACTACTAGTACCACTGTTTTGGAATAATGGTCAAATATTGCATTTAAGGAGTTTTACCCTTTGAGGAATTTTTGCAGATAGGCTTTAAGTCTATGATTGTTATCAGTGAGAGATATAACAATAGAAGACAAACTAGCAAGATCATCTCTAGCATGAACAAGGCCGACCTATAAACAGAGGGCTTTTTTTTTATAAGTCAGGTGGTCATCTTATTCATGCTGCCCACCTCGTGCAAGTGAAACTAAAGAAGCATTACATATGTTAGGTAGCTGCAAGGATAGAAACATGGTAGTACTACTACCATTACAAAGGGGTGCTTGACCAGGATCAAACACATCTGTAGGGGGGGTTTTATAGTGGGTGTAGCCATTGCTTTAGTTAAAGTGATATTTAGCAAGGGTGTTAGCCTACATATTATTCCTTCTGTCAGTATGGTGTACCACAGTAGTCTCCTTCTTTATCAACTGTATACCTCGGATGATATTAGCAAAGCGAAGATGTTTCTGATAATCATCTTGGATCATAGTGGAAGCTTGAAAGCAATCAGTAACTATTTCAGCTGTCTGCATAGCACTCATCTTGATGATCTTTGCTTCCAACGCAATTGCCATAAGCTCAGCTTCTAGAGGACTCTCTACCATAATTAATTGTCCTACTCCACTTAACCATTGATCATTTGAATCTCTGATGACTACAGCTGTGGCACCCTTCCCCTTTTTCCAAGCAGCGTCAGTATTGAATCGAATAGTATCCAGAATGGGGTTTTGTGGTCTTGATCTTCGATTATGCTCAGTGATGTTCTTTACAACAGCCCAGGCTTTGGTGTTCATCGTGATCTCCTGATATATAAGATTAATTGGTGTTGTGTACAGTTTTCTTTGCCCTCAA
This sequence comes from Alisma plantago-aquatica, assembly GCA_963693085.1. Taxonomy (NCBI): domain Eukaryota; kingdom Viridiplantae; phylum Streptophyta; class Magnoliopsida; order Alismatales; family Alismataceae; genus Alisma; species Alisma plantago-aquatica. Next base: position 352,504,637 of record OY856412.1, read on the forward strand.
AGATCCACAAATTTCATTGTTTCCACATACTCCAGCAGGCAATTAAGAACAAGTTTTTATGGTGATCTGGGGCCTTGATGTTTTGACTCAACCACTGATCAAAGTTCTCTGTAGTCCAGAATTGGTGAGAGGTGTGAAGCCTCAGTAGTATATGCCACACACTTTTTGCTTTAGGGCAATCCTGGAGGGCATGTAGAATGGTCTCGTCCTCCTCACTAAACCTGGGACAGGTAGGAATAGCTGTCATATTCCGGCGTTTCCTGTTGGAATTGGTGAGGAGAGCTCCGTTTGTAGCTATCCACATAAACATCTTGATGCACGCCACCACTTGTGCATTCCAGATACGGTACCAATTACCTTGTCTTCTAATTTCTGTATGAGCTCGTAGAGCATGGTATGTTGTTTTCACTGTATAACTGCCTCCTTCATTAAGCATCCACACCCTCATATCTTCCCCTTATGGGTCTGTAGGAAGATTTAACTCACAAATAGCATTTGTGATATCAGAAGGAAATCAGTGTTCCAAGAAGCTGCGGTCCCACTGGCCCTCCATATTGACCAAGCTACTAACTGTCAGATCATCCAGTTCAGCCGGAATAGGATGTAAAGCATAATTTTTCAAAGGAACTTCATTCGGTATCCACTTATCATGCCAAACATTTATGGACGTGCCACTCACAGGACACAGATAGGTATTGGTTTCCATAAAAGGTTTGGTAAGAACAATGTTTCTGGAGAGACGAGAAAGATTCTGAGCTGAGCTTGGCATTTCCTTTAAGATCTTCTTGGACATGGCCTCGCTCCAAATGGTCTTCCTCCTGCTGTATATGTCCCAGCTATTCTACATAAGGAGTACTTGGTTCCATTCTTTCATAGATTTAATCCCAAGTCCTCCGTGAATCTTCCTGCTAGTGATCCAGCTCCATGATACGAGATGGATCCCCCTTTTGCCACGCCCCCCATTCCATATGAATCTCCTAATTTCCCCATCGATTCTATCACATAGTTGTAGAGGAAACTTGGTCGTCTGCATTACATAGGTAATGATGGAGGTTAAGGTGCTCTTGTCCATGCTCGCTCTTCCCGCCATACATAAACTCTTAGCTTCCCAGGAGTTGATCGTCTTAGTCACCTTTTCCAGAACTTCATTATAGGTTTTCTTGTTAACCCAGTTGTGTAGAATTGGTACTCCAAGGTACTTGCCAAGATCGTGCGTTCTTTGCAGGCCACATCTTCTGCATATAGCATCTGCTTCCCGCCTAGTTACACTTTTTCAGAAGAAGACTATAGTTTTCTCAATGGAAATAGCTTGTCCAGAAGCTTGTTCGAAATCATTGAAACACTTCATGATGGTGCTTATGTTGGGTTCACTCGCTTTAGAGAAAAGGATGATATCGTCAGAAAAGCATAGATGAGATATTTTTGGTCCTCCTTTCCCTAGATGCATAGGAATCTACTTCTTTTCTGTCACTAATTGATCTATGAGTTGGCTTAACCTTTCAATGCATAGTACAAAAACATACGGGCTTATAGGGTCCCCCTGTCGTAACCCTCTGTAGGCTTGAATTGAGGTGTCATCGCACCATTCCAGGCAATTTGTGAGCTACCCAACCTGATGGAATTCATAATATAGTTTTGTATATTAATAGGAATATTCGTCCTCTCTAGAGTATCCTAGATGAAGCTCCACGCCATCTTGTCATAAGATTTTGTAAGATCAATTTTTATGGCCATGGTTTTGCTCGAATTATTTCTTTTCATTGTGTGAATGAGCTCCTGTACCATAGTGATGTTATCAGAAATTTTCCTTCCGGGTACAAAAGCACTTTGTTTCGGATTAATCCATTTAGGAAGCCATTGTTTCAGGCGTTCAACAACCACCTTTGAACAAAGCTTAAGAATAGTATTGTTAAGAGAAATAGGCCTGAACTGACTGTGACATTTTGGTTTCTTATCTTTGGGTATGAGAACAATAGTTGCTTCACAAAGCTTGTCATCAAGATTGGAAGAGTTGAGGGCCTCTTGGATCGTTTTTGTGACATATTCCTTGACGTTGGACCAGTTAGATTGTAAGAAGTGTGTGGTTGTTCCATCTGGGCCTGCCGCTTTGAATGGATTCATGGAAAACAAAATCTTCTCAATTTCCTCTATATGAGCCTCCCTCGCGAGGAATTGTCTTTGTGCTTCCGGAATGGATTCAAAATTTCCTGGGATACTTCGCATGGCCAACTGGCTGACACAGCTGGGAGAGGTAAACAAATTTATTAAATAGTCTGTGACCAAACTGAAAACCTCCTTAGAATTAGTAGCCCATCCTCCATCAGGTCTTTTGATGGCTTCACATCTATTCATTCTTGCCCGTTGGTTGACATAGGCGTGATAGAAACACGAGTTCGAGTCACCATCCTTTAGCCAGTCAATATGGGTCTTTTGTTTCCAATCTTCCTCCTCCTTCCTTAGCATCGTATTCAGCTCAGCCTGCATAGTTAAGCACAGATTGTCGGTAATATCATCATACCTGGTGGCCAGGTTTTTCTGCAAGGTCTCAATGTTATGTAAGAGGCGGTCCTTCTGTGCTCTTTTAGTCTTCTGCAGCTCACTGTCCCAGATTCTCAGTTGCAGACTGGCAATGGCAAGCGCACTTTGGAAATTAAAATCCCTACGCCAAATATTATCAAGGCAAGGTCTGAAAGACAATTCCTTTTGCCAAGAAGCTTTGGTCATGAATCGCCCGTGATGATTAACACGTCTAGCCATATTGATCAGTAGGGGGCAATGGTCAGATTCAACCCGCGCAAGGTGTAACACTGAAACATTAGGAAATTTTTTGACAACGGCACTGTTAGCTAGACCACGATCGAGTCTGCTTTGTTTCAGGCCATGGTGGAATGTAAACCATTGTCCAGAAAAACCAAGGTCAGATAAACATGCCTACATCATAGTGGCAGTAAAAGTTTGTGCTTCTCGATGATTGAAAGTCAGGTAACCAATCCTTTCAGCTGGGGTTATAGTAGTGTTGAAGTCGCCAGTAACCAACCACAAATCTTTATATCTCTCTCTCCCATCTCTACGATGTGCTTCCAGATCAGGTTATGAATCTAAACATGAGGATTCACATATATAAAGGTGGCGTAGAAAGAGTTGTTGATTCTACAGGTTACAAACTGACGATGGGTATTAATGATTTCAATAGTGCAACTAGTTGTGCTCCAACATACCCATATACCTCTAGAAAAACCACAAGCTTCAGATCTATGAGAGTTCGAAAAACCCAACCTCTTGATAGTGTTAGCAGCCTTGTCAACATTGATTCTAGGCTCCATGATTATAGTAACCATAGGCTTATGTAAAGAGATGTATTCTTTAAGAATTCTACAGGTATCAGCTTTGCCTATCCCTCTGGTATTCTAGCAAAGGATTTTCGTCATCAAACACAAAGCGTTTAAAAACTAGGCAAGTGTCCGCTTATAGAAACGGTGCTTCATTTTCTTTATTAGCAGCATCCTTCAAAGCTTCCAATATGACTTCAGATTCTGGATTACCTCTCTGTCAAGGACTCCTGTGTGTGCTTTCCAAGTTTGATTTTGTAGAGCCAGTCCTCTTCATCCTCGTACCACTTCCTTTGAACATCTTCCCAATCTTTTCTTTTTTAGGATTATTATTATTTTTAGACGTTGTTTGCATGGCGGGGGTTGCACTTGTTGCTAGGTTCTCCGGAGCAGGTGTATCCTCTGTAGCTACTTCTTTAGAAATTGAGAAAATTTCAACTACTTCATCAATATCCGGGTTAGCCATGGTGTGGTCTTTTGGATTATTGTTTTTTCTGTCACAAACCTGAGTCCTGCTATGAAGCATTGAATCATTGGTTATATCTTTAAGTGCCTCCACCTTTTGTGTTCTCATTTCTATATTTTTCATATTGGTCTTCTTTTTCAGACTTTAGTTGTTTTATAACCTCCATTGTTAATCATTCCAGTCTCATTTTGTAGGTGACTGCTTAGTTCAATCTCTTCTTCTGCGTAATATTCTAGAAGATCTCCATATCGGTTCTTTGTAGTATTTGGTATGTCAGGGGGTTTGCCTGTAGGTTCTTTTCCCTGTCACTGGCACCTATTTTGTTGAGTTTGCCACTGCGACTCTTCAGGAACTTTGATCCTGTCATTGTTGTTCTTGGGGTGCTCTGCCTTCTCAGTATCTCCTTTAGTCTGGTTGCTCGCCGATTCACAATGTTGTGATGTGTGTCCCTCCTCCCCACACTTGGCGCAAGCGTAAGGTATCCCTTCATATTCAATCTCGTAGTCAATTCCGTTGATTTGTATGTAAGGTGCCAATTTCTTCATGGTATCAATTTCTATAGCCAATCTTACAAACTTGCTTCGTGTTCTCTTGATGGTAATGTCATCAACTTTAACCATACCACCCAGAGCCTTTCCTATGCATTCAAACATGGTTTGGACGTACAGATGGAGAGGGAGGTTGAGTATTTTCATCCAGTAGACAATTTTCCTTAGAAGATCATTCGAAGGGATGAAGGACAGGTTCCAATCCCAGACCAAAATATTGCACCCGAACACTTTCCAAGGCCCTCCCGTCATCGCCATCTCGTAATCTCTCCGGCAGGATAGATGTATGACAAAATGATTTAGATCTAGCTCGTATATATTGTACTTGCCGACCAGACTCCACATGGCTCTCAATCGATCACACAGAGTCATGTATCCGATCTGGGTTCCCATTTCTTTCACTATAACAGCATACTGCCACGGCCTAATCAGGAACGCTTCCTCCATCAGGTCGACTATGATATCAGGCTTGTCATCAATAAACGTTAAGCTTACCTCCTCCGAGTTTAGATTTTCCTCAAAAAGCTTATGCAGGAAGAGATCTGAGGTACCTTGCTCGGTAGATTTGTTTCCAGAGCTGGTGTTGTTGGTTGTCCAAACTTTACCACTGGTCTGGTTATCATGTTTGCTGGTAGCGTGGATGTGCCCATGCAGCGGCGGGAAAGGTTCTGCTAGAGTGTTGCTCCCATCCGTCACCATAGCACCATATCCACGATCAAAGACCCGTCTTTCCTGTGTTCCTTCTTCCTTATGGATTATGCTTGAGGAGCCCTTCGATCCACCGAAGTGAAACTCAATTCCAACATGAGGTATACTGAGTTTTTCCGCACCTATTTCCTTTAGGGTCCTCGTGTCCAGAACTGCAGGAACCCTAGGGTTTGTTAGTTGTCTCTTTTCCTCCTCTCCATCGTGACGTCTACGCTCATCCTTACTCTGATTGCCCGATGTATTACCTACTCCTCTGGTGCGTGCGCCACCATAACCCTTGTGGCCATCCACCACCGCCTCTCCACCGCCTTCCCCTTGATCGCCCCCACCTCCGCTATCCCCTCGTCCGCCGCCATTTTAATGATCTATAAATATAGGTCTTTAATCAAATAAGAATCTTTTTCAATAGAAGAAACATCATTACTAGGAAAAATAGGTCTAGAAGATAAATCATTAACTTGACCAAGCAACCTAACAATTTCAGATTTAAGAAATTTAATTTCATTGAGATAAAAATCCCTCTCATCTCAATCAACATCAACAATAATCTTGAATTCAACATTTTTAGTTTTAATTATTTCAAGCTAATGTAGAGACTTAATGTTATCTTCCTTAAGAGATTTAATGTTCTTAAGATAGACATCGTTCTCTACCTCAACTCCATTGTATTGGAGCTTAAGATCAAGAAATTATCCTTGCAAGTTACCAATGTTCTCAGGATGAATTTTATCATTTTTCTCAAGAATTTCAAGTTTAGCATGCAAGTCATCAATGATTTTTCCTTACCTCTTCTTCTTAGATTTACATTTAGAATAAGAAGAACAGATAGAAACAAGAATATCAATAAGAGTTTCTTTAGCTAACTCATGCAAGCTTACCTCACTTACCTCACTTACCTCACCAATATCTTCACTTGTAGAGGCCATGAGTTCAAGGTGGCACTCTCCATCTTCATTAGAGCTTGTGCCACTAGAGGATGATGCTTCCCAAGCTACATGAGCAACATATTTGTGTCTCCTCTCCTTCTTATGCTTCCTCTTTTACTTGCTATCTTTCTTGTACTCTTATTGCCTCTTGGAGCTACTCTTGTTGTGTGCCTTTCTTTCCTTAGGACATTCACTCTTTTAATGTCCGGTTTGACCACACTTGTAGCAATTTGGAGTAGAAGAAGAAGATTGCTTCCCTTTCAAGTGCTTTCCCTTGGGAGTAGTTGGCTTCATGCTCACTAGGGCCATCATCTTCACTAAAGGAGGAGGGAGAGGTCCGATAAGCAAGTTGTTGTTGAAGGATGAAAACCTCTACTTGATATTTGAAGACACTTTATTTGATCTTACTTGCTTCCTTCTCTTCATACTTGGCTTCCTCTTCTTGCTTATCAAGTCTTGGTTCATGAGATTGTAGATTTCCAATAAGCTCCTTGGCTGGAATGTCACCAACATTTCTCACTTCTTCAATGGAGGTCACCTTTGACTACCATCTCTTTAGTAGAGATATCAAGATCTAATAGTTGATTTCTCGTCTATCCAAAGTGTGTCCCAAAGTAGATAGGTCGTTGATGATGATGTTAAGGCTGGAATACATCTCGAAAACTCCTTCTTTCTTCCCCATGTTGAATTCTCTAGGAGGTACTTCAACATGTAGATCTTTGCCACCTTCACTTTCTTTGTGCCTTCATAAGTGAGCACAACTTATCCCATATCTCATAGGATGTATCCCATGAGGAGATGTGGTTGAACTCAGTTGGAGGGAGGGCTACATTGAGGATGTTAATTTCTTTGGCATTGAGCTGTGCATTTTTTAGGGCAGCTTCATCCCATGTTGACACAGCTCCGGTTGGATCCTTGTAGTATGTAATCATCACCTTCCCCATATCAATGTTTATCCCTTGAATGTAGAATTACATATGTCTCTTCCAGTAGAGGAAGTTAGTGCCATAAAAGATTGAGGGGCTCATGGAGAAGCCTCCCTCTAGATTGAGTGAACCAAGCAGGTTCTCACCCATCGTGTCGTCTCATGGGAGATATGATGGAGAAGATCCAAGATCTAATACCACTTGTTGGATCTAGGGATCTATAGGGGGGAGGGTGAATAGAGCTTCAAAATTCTCACAAGAATAGTTATACCTTCAAATTTTATCAATTGAAATGAAATTCTTAAGATCAATTTGAAGTCCTATCTAACTAATAATAGCAAGGATAAGAGATATAGAAACATACACTTAGACAAGGTGGTTAGAGTGGTTCCAATCTACAAACAAAGAGACCATCAATCCACTATGTAGAGAGGTCAACCTCTAGGACTTTACATCCCATGTATACTTATATTCCATCATAAGAGATACAAGGAGACCACCATACATCTAAGGGATTACCTATTCAAGACAAGAGTCTTTCACCTACACAAGGACTTACCCACTTGATCAAGATGTCTTCAACCATCGCCAAGGACTTACCCACACTTGAATCAAGTCTTTGGCCTTAAAGGAATTACCCACTCTTCTGGAATCTTTGCCTTTCCCTTCTCCTTCACCTAGAGAAGATCTTCACTCCTTCTTCAACATTGAAGAACAACAACAACTTCACCTTCACTTAGAGAAGCTCACTTCAACCATTGCTCGTTGAGGAAGGGGATTGGGAAGATGGAAGGAATGAACATTTTATATGATAACATGAAGGTAGCTCCCTTACAACATTCCTATATCACTCATAATCACAAAATGCTTTGTAAATTAGAGAGAGAAAGGGGCTCAAACGGTTGTAACACACTCAACTATTGCAAGGAGGATGACATGAATGAGAAAACTTGGAATGAACTCTAAGGGATACTATTTATAGATGGGGAGGTTCCTTTGAGTGTGGGATCACTTAAGAATGAAAAATAGTCATTTTACAACTTGCAATGGATCTGTTTTCATTTCTAACAACTCTCCAATGGTTGGAATAACTTTTTCTACATTTTTCATATAGTATATTTGGTTGAGTTTCAATAAAGATAACTCGACCGATGCACTAACCAACAAAGCTAATTTTCAAACTATCGGTTGATTTTTTCTGGGAAACTTGACCGATGATTCAAATTTAGTGTTGGTTAATAAATTGATCGATCAAGTATTGTGAGTGTACACCTTGACTGATTGATCCATTTCAAAAAATCCATCACAGATCGGTCGAGATTCCAACTCGGACAAAGTTGTTGTGATAAATTTTTCAAAATGGTTTTAGAGTGACCAAACATTAGAATTAAGTGTCCTTGATTTTTTCTCATCTTAGTTACAAGTCATATCATTAATACAAGTGCTTACAAAAATATTCTAAGGTGGTTTGGAGTGATCTCCCAAATTGCACACGTGTGTTGCATTTGACTTGAACTTGAACAAGCTAGGGCTTGTGTAATTTAATCCTTTTCATGTACCTAAAACCTAAAATCAATCTTGAACAAACATATTAGATAAATAAAAATTGAATGGTTAAGTCATTAACAAAATATGTACAATGTATAACTCTCAAGTCAACAGTTGTGACTCTTGATTATGATCATTATTTTGTTCAATATCAGAATTTTTATCATCATTTGTTGATATGGTTAGGTCCTCAATTTGGTGTGCAATACCATTTAAGTTTTCATTTCCTATATAATTTTCAACAATTTCTGATATAATTTCATGAAATGTGATATGAATTGATTCCTCAACTTTCTTGGAATTAGTGTTGTAGATTCTACATGCCTTACTAGATGTTGAATATCCCAAAAAAAATCCTTCTATTATTTTGTGTTGAATTTGTCTCTATCATCCTTTGTGTTCAATATATAGCAAGGTGTACCAAAGGTATGAAACTAGTCAACTTTAGGTTTCTTGTTAAAAATTAGTTCATAAGGAGTTTTCTTAAGGTGTGAGTGAATTGAAACATAGTTTAATACATAGCATGTTGTATTTAATACTTCACCCCAAAAGGTTTTACGTGTATTATGTTATAGTAGCATTGTTCTAGCCATTTCTTGTAAGGACTGATTTTTCCTCTCAACTATCCCGTTTCATTGTGGGGTGTGTGGAGCTAAAAAATATGTGTATATCCCTAAGATGGACAAAATTCCTCGAATATATGGTTTTCAAATCCTTCGACGTGATCACTCATGACGGTACATATTGTGTTTTGTAGTTGATTTTCAATCTTAGAGAAAATTTAATGAACATTCTCATAGTATATTATTTACTTGAAAGAAAATGCACCCAAGTATATCTACTATAATCATCAATAATGACAAAACAATACTTTTTACCACCAATAGATTGAGTCCTCATAGGTCCAAATAAATTTGTGTGAATAAGTTGTAAAGATATAGTAGTACTATGAAGGGATTTAGATTTGAAAGAAGTTTTAATTTTTTTCGCTAGAGCATATGACTCATAATTTTTAGGTTTATCAAAATAAATTTTAGGTAAACCATGAACAAGATCATGTTTAAGAAATTTTTTTTATAAAATGTGAGTTTGCATGTCCTAGCTTTCTATGCCATAATTGTAAAGATTCATTATTTTCAAGAAGGCATTTACCAATAATAGCATGCATAGAGTAAGGTTTAAGTATGTAAAAATTTCCTACTCTATTTCCATCATAAATAACATTGTTAGTATTTTCTAAGAGCAATTTGCAATACGTTTTGTTAAAAAGAACATTAAAGGCACTGTCCCATAATTGACTAACAATATTTAGGTTATGATGCAATCCATCCACAAGTAGCACATTTTTTATTTGAAGATTTGTACCAATATTACATATCCCAATGATGTTACCTTTTGCATTATCTCCAAATGTGATTGTTACACTCTTCTTATCTTCAAGGGTATGAAAAGCCTCCTTGTTTCTGGTCATATGTTTCGAACAACCACTATAAACCACCCAGTCCTACACAATATGAAGATTTTAGTACCCCTATGGTTGTCCTTTTGGTTAGGAGCATTACTTTAAATATTTTATCATTTCAAGAATTTAGAAAAAAATTAATATGAAGAGCCCATTACAAATTTGAGTCACCAATGCAAATGACATTAATTTTCAATAATCAGTTTTGATAGAAATACTTGTGGTCGTACTTTTCTTTGACTGGAAGACTGTTCGGTCAAGATCTTTGTCGACCGAGATGGTGTTCTATAGATTTTTCAATGAATGAATGATTTTTAATGTAATCAAGTCATACTATTATCAATTTTTTATTTTGGATAGCATAATTAAGTAGTTAAAACATACAAAGATATTCAAGTTAAATCTTAGCTTAGTTGAGATATGACATATATCATTTCACAATGAAATTTAGGTCAAATATCAACAAAGTGTCTTAAATTCTATGTTTGGAGTCTTGGAACCCTAGTGATGTTCTTCTTCTTCTTGTATTCATAAGAGACTGACTAATGTCCAAGACGTTGGTAGTAGAAACATGAAACAAAATCAATTTGGTCTCTTTTCTGAACATTTTGGGTATGTACCATATCATTTTTTGGTGCATAAATAGTCTTGGTTCTAGGTATTTGTGTTTTTCTAGCTCTAGGATTTTGATTATGATTTTGTTTGCGTACATATCCTAGTCCTCTTCTACCAACTTGTCAAAAAGATTTTTCTAAAATTTTATCAAGAATATCATTATCTTTCAAACTATCAGCATGCTTTTGTAACTAAACAATTTCACATATCTTCTTAGTAATATCTAATTTTTCTTAATATAAACTAGAAATCAAGGTATCTCTTTCTCTAATAATGATATCATAATCCAAATGAGAACATAGAATAGGTTGAGTTTGATAATCATATATCTTTGCAAGTAATTCAACCTTTTCTTGAGAAATAAGATCATTATTATTTTCTAAGAGAAGCAATTTAGCATTATAATCATCAATAGAGGCTTTCGAAGTATTATTTACAGAAATAACAATTTCATTTTCATAAGTAAGATCATCTAATTTAACATGCAATTCATCATTTATTTTAGAAGGATTTTTCAATTTTCTTTTGCATTCAACATATTTAGCATGAGTTTTATCAAGACTGTAACTAAATTAGTTTTGAATAATTAAAAAAAGTCTACCTCATTTGAGTCTTCATTTTCATCTTCCTTCCCTATTGAAGGAGAAGGATAAGGTATAAGATTCAAGAAGAGTGGGTAATTCCTTCAAGTCCAAAGACTTGATGTAAGCGTGGGTAAGTCCTTGGTGAAGGCGGAAGACATCTTGATCATCTGGATAAGTCCTTGTGTAGGTGAAAGACTCTTATCCTAAATAGGTAAGTCCTTGTATGTATGGTGGTCTTCTTGTATCTCTTATAATTGAATATAAGTACACATGGATAGCAAAGTCCTAGAGGTTGACCTCTCTAGGTAGTAGATTGATAGTCTCCTAGTTTGGAGATTGGAACCACTCTAACCATCTTGTCCAAGTGTTTGTTTCAATCTCTCTATCCTTGATATGCTTGTTTAGGTAGAACTTCAAATTGAGTGTTTGTATTTGGTTTCAATTTATATGGTTTGAAGATATAACTATTCTTGTGAGAATTATTGAATCTCTAATCACCCCCCTCTAGATCCCTAGATCCAACAATTAGTATTAGAGCTTAGATCTTCTCTAACAAATCTCCTATGAGATGAGAAGATGTGTGAAAACCTACTTGGTTCCCTCAACCTAGAGGAAGTCTTCTCCATGCACCCCTAGTCTTCAACTACACCAGCTTCCTTTATTGGAAGGTGTAGATGCAGTTCTACATTCAAAGGATGAACTTTGATATGTGAGAGATGATGATCACACCCTACAAGGAGCCAACCATAGCTGTATCAACTTGGGATGAAGAAACCCTAATGAATGCTTGGCTCAATGTCAAAGCAATTCACATCCTCTATGCAACCCTCACCCCATCCTAGTTCAACTATATCTCCTCATGGGGTACAACCTACGAGATATGGAAAAAGTTGTGCATCACTTATGAAGGAACAAAGCAAGTGAAGGAGGAAAAGATCTATATGTTGAACAATCTTCTTGAAAACTTCAATATGGGGAAGAAAAAGGAGTTTCCAAGATGTACTCAAGGCTCAACACCATCATCAACGTCCTAGATGCTTTGGGACACACTTTGGATAGAGGAGAAATCAACTCAAAGATCTTGAGGTATATTCCAAAGAGATGGGAGTCAAAGGTTACCTTCATTGAAGAAGTGAGAAGTCCTAGTCACATTCCAATCGAGGAGCTTATTGGCAATCTACAAGATCATGAGCCAGGACTTGACTAGAAAAAAGAGGAATCTAAGCAAGAAGGAAAATAATCAAGGAAGATCAAAGATATTTCCTTCAAAGATCAAGTGGAGGCCCTCATCCTTCAACTACAACTTGCTTTCCAGACCTCTCCTTCCATCTCTAGTGAAGATTATGGTCCTAGTGAGCATGAAACCAACTTCTCCAAGGGAAAGCACTTCAAAGAAAGCAATCCGCTTCTTCTACTCTGAGGTGCTACAAGTGTGGTAAAGCTAGAAAGTCTCACTACAGGAGCATATCCAAGAAGGAGGAAGAGTACAATAAAGATAGAAAATACAATAGGAAGGACAATAAGGAGAGAGGACACAAAGACGTAGCTCATGCAACTTGGGAAGGATCATCCCTAGTGGCTCAAGATCCAATGAAGATGTAGAGTTCCACCTTGCACTCATGGCCTCTACAAGTGAATATATTGGTGAGGTAAGTGAGGTTATCTTGCATGAGTTAGCTAAAGAAACTCTCATTGACATGCTTGTTACTACCCGTTCTTCTTATTCAAAATGTAAATATAAAAAGAAGAGGTTGGGTAATATCATTGATGACTTGTATGCTAAACTTGATATTCTTGAGAAAAATGAGAAAATTCATCTTCAGATAACTGATTCCTTGCAAGGGCAGTTTCTTGATATTGAGCTCCAATACAATGGAGTTGAAGTAGAGAATGGTGTCTACCTTAAGAACATCGAATCTCTTAAGGAAGACAACCAAAAGTGTCTAAATGAGCTTGAGATACTTAAAATTGAAAATGCTTAACATAAACTCATTGTTGATGCTCGTATAGATGAGAGGGATATTTATCTTAAAGAAATTCAATTTCTTAAATCTAAAAATGCTAATTTACTTGGTCAAGTTAATGATTTTTCTTCTAGACCTATTTTGCCTAGTAATGATGTTTATTCTATCTCTCTTGAAAAAGGATTCTTATTTGACTAAAGCCCTTTGTCTAGAGGATGACCTTGTACATGATAGAGATGATCTTGCTAGTTTGACTTCTATTGTTATATCTCTTACTAATGAAAATCATAGGCTTCGAGCCTCTCTGTAGAAATTCCTCAAAGGTAAAAACTCCCAAAATGAAATCCTTGACCATTCTACTAAACAAAGTGGTAGTAGTGGTTTGGGATTTGTAGGGGGAGCACCTAAGGGAAATAGTAAGGCCAAATGTAAGAAAAAGAGTAAGGAAAACTCCTCTTTTCATTGGAGAATCTTCTAGAACTAAGAACCCTATGATTTGATCTCATTGCAAAAGTAATAATCATTACTCTACTTATTATCCTTACAAGCCTTAGGGGACCAACCCAAAGATGAAATGGGTCCCTGAGCTAACTCCAGATCCCAAAGTTTGAGTTGGGAATTGAGACTCTACTTTCTTGAAGGAAAAAGGAAAATGTATTGTTGGTAGTGTCTTCACTAAGCACATGACAGGTGATATAAGACATTTCAACAATTTCACAAAAAATAATGGAGGTTCAATTACTTTCAGCGACAACAAGAAACATAAGGTAAAAGGTGAGGGTGATGTAGGTGAATCATTGTGTGTCAAGAATGTTCTCTTTATGGATGGACTACATCACAATTTAATAAGTGTTAGTAAATTATGTGATAATGGTTACCTTGTGCTATTTACTTCTTTTAAATGCTTGCTTCTAGATTCCCTCACCCATCATGTCATATATAAGGGAACTAGAAATGGTAATCTTTTTGTTGTTGTGCTTGATGCTATTGAGCCTATTGTTGGTATATGTCTTGTAGCCAACTTGAATGATATTTCTCTTTGGCATTGCTGACTAGATTATGTAAATATGCATCAATTGAAGAAGTTGAGGAATGCCAACCTTGACTTGGTCAAGGGACTTCTAGAATTGGATTTTTAAAAGGATGAGGAATGGCAACCTTGCATCCAAGGAAAGCAAACCAAGTCCTACTTCAATCCAAATGAGTCCTTAGTACCAAGAGATCTCCTGAAATTCTCCATATTGATCTCTTTAGACCTATGAGAACCCAATCACTTTGTGGTTCCAAGTATTGTCTTGTTATTGTTGATGATTTCTCTCGATATACTTGGACCTTCTTTCTTATTTCCATAAGTGATACGCTTGATGTTTTCTCTAATTTTTGCAAACAAGTTGAGAATGAAGCCTCTTTCTAGATTATTTCCATCCATAGTGATCATGGGGGAGAATTTGAAAATGATCTTTTCAAACATTTTTATGAAGAATCTAGCTATGCACATAACTTCTCTTCACCTGGAACACCTCAACAAAATGGGGTTGCAGAGAGGAAGAACATATCACTACAGTAAATGTTTAGGACCATGCTTTTAGAGTATGACACTCCAAAGAAGTTTTGGGTCGAATCAGTTAGTACCTCATGTTTTGTGCAAAACTCAGTTTTCATACATCCTTCTTTGAAGAAAAGCCCCTATGAGCTATGGCGTGCTAGGAAACCTTCTATTGAGTATTTTCATATTTTTAGATGTCCTTGTTTTGTTTTAAACTATATGAATGGTAAGTGTTGCTGATTGTATATTGAATCCGTATACAAATGCATGCCTTGTTATGTAGGGTGTGATAGACTTTTCTCCCTCTCAACTAGAGAAAAATTGGCCAATTACTTCTCGAGCTCCCTCAAGCTCTGAACCCTAACCCCGACCTTCCCTTTCCTAGACCTAGCCAGCCCTTGCTTGACCTTCCTAGAACTTCGACACATCATCCCTAGGTGTTTGGTTGGTTTTTGGTGGAGCTTCACTCATTTTTGACCTTTCAATCTCCTTCTTTCTTCCTTCATGGCTTCCAATAGGATAAATAGAACCACCCCTTTTGGAGAACCGTCCTCCTCTTCTAACTCTTGCCTCATTCCTTTTGATGATACCTTCATTGTCTCTAATGAAGCTCTGCATAGGTACAAGGATGTCCTTGCTAGAAACCCCTTTCCTTTTTATGCATTATTTGAGCCTCATTTGCATAGACAAAAGTTCATAGATGAGGTAGTCGAGTTGTTGTACGACCACCATCGATTAGCCCTGAGTGTCAAACGCCAGTGCTATAACAACTTCATTACAAGAACTAAGGCAGTTCATGAGTTCTATTCAATTTATCATGGAAATATGGCAGTAATGTACCCCCACCAAATAATCAAGTCATTCTTACTTCCATGATTTCCAATAAAAAGTTTAAGATCTCAAAAGATACCTTGAATATCTTTTTCTCTGGTACTAAGGTCACAGATACATGGAGGAAGGATTACCCTAAGTATTTTGATCTCCTAGACCCTGAGGCCTTGTACAAGAAATATGATAGTACTCTCCCTGACATACATAAGTTCTTGAAAAAGCCTCAGTTTCCCTATAGGAAGAAGTCCGTCCTACCCCCTCTACTTTGGACCTTAAAAACTACATCCCCACTCTGGTAGTCAACTACAATATTCAACCCAAGAAAAATCAAATTGAAATTTAAGAGAATATCGTAGTGATTATGTTCTGCCTTCTAAAGAACATCAGAGTCAAGTGGTCTAGATATGTTCTACATCACATGACCTACTTTGACTTTAGTAAGAACACATGAGGTACACCCCCCCTACTTAGACCTAATTTGTTGTCTTTCTCAAACCACCACTGGCAAGTCTCCTTTTCATGATCTTCATTACAAACTTGCTAGAAAAGGAGTCTACATCAGTGAGACCAAAATCTAGAAAAGTGTGCCTACCCCTTCTTCTACCACATCTAGAGCCTCTACCTCCACCCAGGAACCTCCACCTCCTCATCCATCCCAACCTACCCACACCTTGTTCCATGTATCCATTGAATCTCTCATGGGTTGAATGATGCATCAACATGCATATAACCTTCGGGTTCTGGAGCATCTGCATCATGACCTATGTTCTATCATGTCTACCCATGAACCTCTCTTGTGCCCATCCTTATCCTTCCTACCAACCCTACCCATGTGATTATTATGCATCCTATGCATATAATCGCTTCTACTTTTCCCCCTCCACCTACTTCATCCACTGCTACACCCTTTGTTGTTGATGGACCTACCCCTGGTGTGCTACCACTCTGTGATGTGTTGGATTTTGGCTTAATTTTGAGGACAAAATTATTTTAATGTGTGTGGGATGTGATGGATTGAACTTTTGGAAATGTCTAACAACATAAGTGAATTCATGTGTTTAACTTATATTAAGGTTTGAAAGTGTATCATGATCATATTAAAGTATATCTTTTTTTTAATGAAGCATCAAGACCTTTTGATGTTCATACTATGATTAAAATCTCAATGTTTATGCCTTTTTGAGGTATTTTATGGACTGATCAAATATTGATATGTTGGCACCCGATTTCAATAGAACGAAGATTGTGTGACTATAACGCAAGGTCTTGGGTTTCACGATTAAATGAGGATCCTAGAGAAAGTTATTTAGTTTTTAATATTATCAAATAATTTTGATTTTGATGTGTGGAAGACCAAGAATATAATTTCTTAGCCTAAGTTTTGATTTATCCATGAATAAGGTGATAAACCTTTGCTAAGTTTGTGATAATCATTATGATGCACTTCGTGTAGTAGGGAGCCACGGAACAAGAAGACAATTGTTCGATCCTAATCTTTGCTTAAGATCTAATGGTGGCAAGCCTATCATGTACTTATAAACTACTTCAAGATCATGGATCAACAAGGTAAATGTTTGTCTAGACAACCACAATCACTAATTGTGAACATGAGAAGTGACATGTGGTTGGTAGTGGAGACAGTTTTGTCGTATGAGGAGGAGTTAGAACACTACTCGCTTTAGGCAAATGGACCAGAAATAAGGAGTTTCATCAACCATGTTTCTGCCTCTGTCTCAAGAGCCTTTTGTATGTGGTGTGGGATAGATAACGGAGATGGAGGGGGCGTCAAAGGAAGTAGAGAGAAAGGGAGAATAGAGGATGTTACAACCCCAATTTTTGGGTTCATTTGGTGAGAAATGTAATTTCTCATATTAAAGATACTTGAACAAATAATAATATAATTTGTTTCGAATAAATGGATTTTGTTTACAATAGCCTTGATGTTTGTGTTGTGGGCTTTATTGGCTATTGGGCCCAATTAACAAGAAATTCAATTAGTAAAGGAATTATTGAATATTTGAGAAAAGAATGAAATAGAAACCTCTAGAAGGCAAAATGATGTAATCCAAGGATGGATTTCGTGCCTCTTGGGTTCCTTGGGTTCCAAGGAGTCCAAAGTTGCATAGAGAAGGCAATAAGAAAAGAAAAGTTTAATTAAGTATTTCTTTATTAAGAAAGAAATTGAAAATAATGATAAAATGTGGAAAATGAGTGAAAAGAGGCATAAATGAGATTTCTTGGTGAAATTTCGTATCCATGAGGTTGCTAATATTATAAGGAATGTCAATGACAAAAATAAAAGAGAAACAAAGAGAAAACCTCAAAAAGAGTTATTTTAATGAGAAATAAACAAGATAATGTGAAATAATGCATAAAGATGCATCTAGAAGGATAATAAGTATCCAATAAAAAGAATTTCGAAATAATGGAGTGTCTTGGGATCCAAGGAGTCCCAATAAAGAGGAAAGAAAGAGAAAATACCAATATTTGCAAAATAAAAGATAATATCATACATTATTAATGATCTTGGTGGCATTGTGAAAAACGAAGTGATTTCTATTAAAAGAAAATAGAAATTCATGCTAAAGAATTAAAAGGAAAGAATAATTAGGATAAGAAAAAGGATTTTTTTTTCCTATATACTCAAATAACATAGTTATCTAAGGAGATAATGAAGAGAGAGAGAGATGGTTGCTTCACACCTAAGGAAAATATGTTTCCTTCCAAGAATAGGACTTGAGTCCTCAAGGAGGCACGCCTTAGGGCTTTGTACTTCCCCCCTATATAAGGGGTAAGGCATTGGGACGAGTTCAGAAGATCACACACACCAACTTCTCTTCTTCTTCCATGTTTCTCATTCATAAACCCTAGCAAAGGGAAGTTTTGCGACCATGGCACAGAGAGAAGCCCAGGAGGGGTTGCGTTGGAGGCTGGATGTGCGCCGAGGTCAGAACATGACCTAGCCAGCGTTGTCGTGCCCTAAACTACCCACCGAAGCAGCCGCACGACTGCTTTTGACGTCTACAAGAGCAGGTTCGTGCAGCTCTTCTCGGCCACCTAGGCCCCACCTTAGGTCTTCACTGGGTGCGCCAAGGAGTGCCGGAGGTGGAAGGACCCTTCCCTGTGGTCGTCGGGGTCCAGGAGAGGAAGGAGGAGGGCCGCAAGCCGCGGCTAGGGCTGCTGCGGAAGCCGTTCTGGAGGTTGAAGAAGGAGAGCTGGCATTGGACGATTCTGCCCTCTGCGGGCTGAAGAAACCCCAACTTAAGAGAGGGGTGATCGCGTCATTTCATCATGTCTCTAAGTCACACAAGTTGTTGCATGAGAACAAGATGACGTGGCGCCCTCTCATTGGTTGTGGTAAGTGATTTATTGCAAAAATCATATCTAATGATTGGTAACTCTGATTAGGACAAGTAATATATGAATATTGATCAAGAGAATGCAAGGTATCCAATAAAAATATAGTTAGAAGCTAATTCCTCTTGCTATTCGAAAAGTAGTGTAAATTATCATCTCTAATGAATTAAAGATTAAGAAACCCTATGTTGGAATGAATAAAGTGTTTAATAGGGTTTAATGAATCATTAGAGTTTATGTTAACCTGTTAAATGTAAAAAGGTACATTATTTTCAAAAAGGAAGAACTTTGCACGTGATTAGTTTAATTTAGAGTTTATGTGCATAAATATGCTTGAAATTTGAAAATTACATAAAGTTATCATCTTTGATTATTTAATTAAGGAAAAACCCTTAGATTTGATGATAGATGGACTTAATGACGTTATTTGGATAATTAAGCCAATATTAACCTGTTGTTGATAAATGTGAAGATAGAATCTAAAAAGATGATATTTTTATATAATTGGTTTAATTTAGGGTTTCGTGCATGAATATGCATTAATGAGCTTGAAAGCCCTAATTTAGGTGAATATGTCTTTTAATTGTTTTATTTGTTCAAATCCATGATTAAATAGAGATATGATGATCCTAAGTCATTTTGGGGGTATAAAAGACTATTAAAATGGATAGTTGAGCAATTAAGGTTCATATAAGTAGAAAAGAGTATTTTAGGGTTTGTTGACCTAAAAGGGATAAAGTTTGAGGAATTGATCTAAGAAACCCTAATGTATATTAATGAAACCTTAATGTGGATTAGAAACCCTAGAAAGTGAATCCAAGTCAATAGAGTAGATTCTTGATAAAGTGTGTAATAAATAGAGTATATATCCTTTTCAGGAATTATGTGATTGTTGATTTGCTTGCTTGGATTGCATTCTTGGTTGGATTTGCTTAATGCTTGTGAAATCATCAAATCAGGTATGTGGTTACGCTTATGAATATATCGAGTTATGTTTTCCAAGGTTTACCGAAATTTTCATCGATGACATGAATTAATTGTTGGATGATTTTAATTCATGCAAACTATAATGTGGATATGACTATCACCTAAGATATGTGCCTACTAGCTCAGATCCTGGTCCCCTCTGTGGCTTATTAGTTGACCTAGTACATGGCTACCTATGAGGTAGGTCCATCAGGTCATCGGATGACTTAGTACAGGGCTACCAATGGGGTAGGTCCATCAAGTCACATTGAGTTAGATATTGGGCTACCTTCGGGTAGTGCCATGTGACTCTATTTCCCTATGTATTGGCTACCTGTAAGGTAGGACCATGGTGGTAAGAATCTACCTAAAGAGAGGTAGCATACAAGTCCACTGCATGGATAGCAAAGAGTTAGGGGATAGGTAAGGATTGAGTAGTATGGATTAAAATGTAATCTTAGTTGTTAAATGATTAATTGAAGGATTACATTGTTAAGAATAATTGCATGATTATTGTTTCCCCCACATACCAGCTTCGGCTGACCGACATTTTGTTTTTCAGCGTTTTAGGTACAAGCCAAAAGAACAAACAATAAATCGTCATATTGGGAAACACATGAAGTAAAATAAGGAGGATTAGTTAGAGTAGAATCCTTAAGTGGATAGAAGTTTAGAGATCCAAGTTTTCACAAAAAAAAGGTATGCAAAAGTTTATTTTCTTACATCTTTTCAGTTTAGTCTGTTAAAATTTAATAATTGTTCTTGGTTAATTGTCGAACCTTTGATCCGGGTTATTGGTTAACGGCTCTGACCTTTCGGTCTCCCTTCATTGGGGGTTACCGGGAGTCGGGGTCATTTCATTTGGTATCATAGCATAGGTTCCTCAGTTAACCATTAATAATTATTAAATTTTACAAACTCCATAGAACCCAAGGGAGTTATTAGAGGATTATCTGAAAGATGGAGGTGTCTAGAAAAGGATCACGACTAGGGGATGACAATATTTTCCTCCGCACCACTAGTCAGAATACGAGGACTCTCGGATCTGTGTGACTACCTGGCCAAAGTCTTAGGGTATGAATCGAAATAAGATACATTTAGGACTTTCTCATCTCATTCATCCCTTCTCATCACAAATTCTATTAAGGACCTTAAGGATTAGGGTTTTCTCTCTCCTCCTCACCCTTTTGAGGTATGGGTAAGGTTGATAAGGTTTAAGGAATCCTCCACCAAATTAATAAAAAGCATGTAAATAAAAATGGACATAAGCTTAATAGATTAAGCACAAATTAAAGAATAGGTACATGCTTGGGTCATATGACATAAATTGTCATGTCCTCAGAAGAGACCTGAGGCTAGACCTTCTTGTCAGGAGGATAAGTTAGTCTTGGAAATAGAGATCTCCATTGCAAGAAGAGACCTGGCACATCCTCTTAGGATGATGCTAACCCTAACCCTAAGTGAAGGTTAGAGAGAGATGAGTTAGACCAGGTGTTTGATAGGACATGACTTTGGGATGCCATATGATCCATGGGTGACTAGCACCTTTGGAAACCCAACCCTGGGAAGGGTCGTGCATGTTAGGGTAAAGGATAGCTCCTTAGATGATGATGTTAGTGAAGGACCTTAGACACCGTATGGGCTTATGCGAGTAGGGCATAGCATGGACCCAGGGTACGTTAGTAGTGTGAGCAAAGGGTTGAAACCCTGACCAGGAGAGTAGGAAGGATGAAAAGAAGTGCATGTCATACCTTTTGCATGCTTGGTTCATGGTTAAGAGATAGAGCATGCAGTTGGACACCTACAAGTGAGCCTAGGGTTCCTTGGCCTAAGAGGGGAAGTGGTGTACCTAATGCTCATGATGAGAATTAAGTTGCTATAGTTTCGAGCATGGTACTCCTCATGTTTAGCGGAAAAAGGAAACCCCTTAAGTTTAAGGTGTGTTTGATGAAACCCCCCACAGCTAGGTTGATGATAAAGGAAGGTATGATCTTGATCCGGCATGGTGGAAAGAGGACAAGTATGATCTAGCATGGTTCGGTAGGTGATCTGTTGTGCCTTAATAACTTGCTAGGGTTAAGTAGGCTCATGTGGATGTAAACCCTAGACCTAAGAGCTTTTGTGACCTTGTTGTCAAGAGATAGTTTTCCTCCCATCCTAGGAGAGGGACCCCTTTGGTAGGGTGTATATCAGTTTTGTTGGTTTAAGGTCTCATAGGATCTTGAGAAGCTAAGTGAAAAGTACAAGGTATGAGAATGAACCTGCAGACCCATAGATATCCATCTCTAAGTGCATGTGGATGTGTTACCATGGAGGTAATTGGTAAGGGGCTTGACCAAGGTAGGTAGGTTTCCATGATCCCTATGAAAGGATGAAAGTCAGCCCATGAACGTAGGAAGAGAGATGATGAATGCCTAGGTAAGGTTCTAAGTTGGGCATGTACTATGATATAATCCTAAGTCTATCCTAGGGTCAGGTAGGGGTAAGACCGATGGAAGTAGGAGTTGCCTAATTCCCTAGTTGCACATGACCATAGGGTCGGGAGGTAACAACTATCATTATCTGAGGGCCATGGGTTAGGAGATTGATCACCTTCATAAACTCATGGGACCCGAAGGGAAGATGAGTAGGGCACTCTCTGATTCATGAGGTAAGAGGGATGACCCCAAAAGTGCCGACACCCTATAGACTTAGAGGAGATGACCAAGGATTGTGTAGTAACCCAAGTAGGTTCGAGACCAGTTTTCCATGGAAGAAACTTTGATATCATGATGTTTGTGATGTGGAGACATAAGTTGCACGTTTCAACTTAGAATTGAAGGTGTACTGGCGATGTGGGATGTATCATCTCTACTCGTGGAATAGGAATAAATTTGTGTTTGGACGGCCGCCAAATGCTTATTTTTTCTTGTTATGGGAGGTAGAGATGGGACAATATGCATGCCATACACCAAGGATAAAAGATGGATATGAGTTGGAACGTTGCTATGAGGTATGAGGACATAGATGATAACATACCCTGGTAAAGTGAATGATACATGGATGGTTTACAAAAGAAAAGGGAATGAAGGTAGTCACCTTATGAGGATGTTTTTATCATGAAAAATGAGTCATACAAGGTTGAGTTTGATCACCATGATGATGAAATCAGAAAGTGTTCTTAATGAAGATAGACATAGAGTTTGAGTTAAAATGATAAGTGAAATACATGGAAGTGTATGTCTTCAATGTTGCCTAATACCTAAGGATGTGAAGGTAATGGATGCTCTGGTTGAGTTATAGATGCCTAGTTGGCTCGAAGAGGTTGTTTGGCTAACACTAAGTTTGAAAAGGAGAGGTGTTTGGATAACACTCAGATATAATGAGATCAGTTAATGGTTGTTTGGTTAGCCAGTCTAGTCCTTGATGCAATGAAAGGATGGTGGTAGAACCTCAGATGCACTTCTTTGGAAGAGAAGGTGATGAAACCCCGATAGAATGGTTTAGGGTTTTTTTTGAGGTGTTGATCTTGAAGAATAATGACATACAGGAGATCATGATTTTAAGATCACCATACACTATACTACGAAGATAATGAGTTACAGTGGTACTTTAAATACCTAAGATAAAGTTGCATGTGGTATATGGCCATGCAAGCAAAGGATGATGGACGAACACCAGTAACCCAGTGCATTGATATAAAGGATAAAGAGTCCCCAAAAGAGAAAGGGAGCTCATCACTATGGATGTTGTAAGTCTCCCCTGGACCAAGGAAGGTCGAAATGTAATATGGGTTATGGTAGATCGCCTTACCTAGATGACATGAGAAAGAAAGAGTTATGTCAAGAGACATATTTGGTTGAACTACTCATGAGAGAGATGGTTTAATTACACCATGAAGTGAGTTCCAAGGTTCTTGAGTTTGACCTAAAGGTTTCCTTACAAAAGGTGGAAGTAGGTACATGAAGAACTCGATGTTAGTACAATTTATCACCCCTAACTAATGGTTAGTGTGATCCAGACTAAATGGTCTGATGAGAGCATATGTGCTCATTCGGGGGATAGCTAGAGACAGTTCTTGTCCTATGCAAGATGTGAAGTTAACCACCATAGCTAGTATCGGGATTCAAAGAAGCTCTGTAAGAGAGGTTGTGTCGGTCACCACTTTAGTAAGGTGATGTTGGTGAAAGGACCACATCATGGTTAGAAAAGGACCACAATACATGTACATGAAGTCGCATTGATTGTACAAGGGTTGAAAGGAGCCTAGAGCTGATGAGAGTCATGAGCAGATGCAAAGTAGATTGACATACAAGTTCAGTGTGGGAGAATATGTGAAAATCCAACCCCTCTAAGTTATAGCTAAGAGAGATGAGTCCCCGATGCATGGGTTCTTTTGATATGGTTTGGTGGAAAAGGTTAACTTTGATCTTACCCCTCAGGATAAAGTAATGTGTGATGAGTTCCATGTGTCCAATTTAGAGCACTATGTGAGGTACCCAGATCATGTGCGAATAATGAACCTAGTGAGCCCCAAGGGAGGCTGAAATGGCTTGAGTCACCTGTGCAGTTTATAGATGCCAGGATGAAAGAACTCAGAGAAAAAAAAATGTGAGGATAAAGGTTCTTTGAAAGCGTCGTGGGTAAGGTAAAGCCACATAGGGGCCAATGATGGACATGGAAAAGTCTTATCCTGAATTGTTTGTTTGTTGATATAATTTTGAGGACAAAATTC
Source organism: Alisma plantago-aquatica (assembly GCA_963693085.1). NCBI lineage: Eukaryota > Viridiplantae > Streptophyta > Magnoliopsida > Alismatales > Alismataceae > Alisma > Alisma plantago-aquatica. The sequence continues at coordinate 352,529,127 of OY856412.1, forward strand.
CAATAGGAGGGGAAGGATGTTACAACAGCAATTTTTGGGTTCATTTGGTGAGAAATGTAATTTATCATATTAGAGATACTTGAACAAATAACGATATAATTTGTTTCGAATAAATGGAATTTTTTTACAACACCCTTGATGTTTGTGTTGTGGGCTTTATTGGCGATTGGGCCCAAATAACAAGAAATTCAATTAGTAAAGGAATGATTGAATATTTGAGAAAAGAATGAAATAAAAACCTCTAGAAGGCAAAATGATGTAATCCAAGGATGGATTTCGTGCCTCTTCCGTTCCTTGGGTTCCAAGGAGTCCAAAGTTGCATAGAGAAGGCAATAAGAAAAGAAAAGTTTAATTAAGTATTTCTTTATTAAGAAAGAAATTGAAAATAATGATCAAATGTAGAAAATGAGTGGAAAGAGGCATAAATGAGATTTCTTGGTGAAATTTCATATCCATGAGGTTTCTAATATTAAAAGGAATGTCAATGACGAAAATAAAAGAGAAATAAAGAGAAAACCTCAAAAAGAGTTCTTTTAATGAGAAATAAACAAGATAATGTGAAATTATGCATAAAGATGCATCTAGAAGGATAATAAGTATCCAATAAAAATAATTTCGAAATAATGGAATGTCTTGGGATCCAAGGAGTCCTAATAAAGAGGAAAGAAAGAGAAAATACCAAAATTTGCAAAATAAAAGATAATATGATACATTATTAATGATCTTGGTGGCATTGTGAAAAACGAAGTGATTTCTATTAAAAGAAAAAGGAAATTTGTGCCAAAGATTTAAAAGGAAAGAATAATGAGGATAAGAAAAATGATTTTTGTTTTCCTGTATACTCAAATAACATAGTTATCTAAGGAGATAATGAAGAGAGAGAGAGAGAGAGAGATGGTTGCTTCACACCCAAGGAAAGTATGTTTCCTTCCAAGAATAGGACTTGAGTCCTCAAGGAGGCACACCTTAGGGCTTTGCACTTCCCCCCTACATAAGGGGTAAGGCATTGGGCCGAGTTCAGAAGATCACACACACCAACTTCTCTTCTTCTTCCATGTTTCTCGTTCATAAACCCTAGCAAAGGGAAGTTTCGTGACCCTGGCACAGAGAGAAGCCCAGGAGGGGTTGTATTGGAGGGTGGATGTGCATCGAGGTCAGAACATGACCTAGCCAGCGTTGTCGTGACCTAAACTGCCCACCGAAGAAGTCGCACGGCTGCTTTTGACGTCTGCAAGAGTAGGTTCACGCAACTCTTCTCGACCACCTTGGCCCCACCTTAGGTCTTCACTGGGTGCGCCAAGGAGCGTCGGAGGTGGAGGGACCCTTCCCTGTGGTCGTCGGGGTCCAAGACAGGAAGGAGGAGGGCCGCAAGCCGCGGCTAGGGCTACTGCGGCAGCCGTTCTGGAGGTTGAAGAAGGAGAGCTGGTGTTGGACGATTCTGCCCTTCGCGGGCTGAAGAAACCCCAACTTAAGAGAGGGGTAATCGCATCATTTCATCATGTCTCTAAGTCACGCGAGCTGTTGCATGAGAACAAGGCGACGTGGCGCCCTCTCATTGATTGTGGTAAGTGATTTATTGCAAAAATCATATCTAATGATTGGTAACTCCTATTTGGACAAGTAATATATGAATATTGATTAGGAGAATGCAAGGAATCCAATAAAAATATAGCTAGAAGCTAATTCCTCTTCCTATTCGAAAAGTAGTGTAAATTATCATCTTTAATGAATTAAAGATTAAGAAACCCTATTTTGAAATGAATAAAGTGTTTAATAGGGTTTAATGAATCATTAGAGTTGATGTTAATCTATTAAATGTAAAAAGGTACATTATGTTCAAAAAGGAAGAACTTTGCACATGATTAGTCTAATTTAGAGTTTATGTGCATAAATATGCTTGAAATTTGAAAAGTACATAAAGTTATATCTTTAATGATTTAATTAAGGAAAAACCCTTAGATTTGATGATAGATGGACTTAATGACGTTATTTGGATAATTCAAGCCAATATTAACCTATTGTTGATAAATATGAAGATAGAATCTAAAACGATGATCTTTTTATATAATTGGCTTAATTTAGGGTTTCGTGCATGAATATGCATTAATGATCCTGAAAGCCCTAATTTAGGTGAATATGTCTTTTAATTGTTTTAATTGTTCAAATGCATGATTAAATAGAGATATGATGATCCTAAGTCATTTTGGGGTATAAAAGACTATTAAAATGGATAGTTGAGAAATTAAGGTTCATATAAGTAGAAAATAGTATTTTAGGGTTTGTTGACCTAAAAGGGATAAAGTTTGAGGAATTGATCTAAGAAACCCTAATGAATATTAACGAAACCTTAATGCAGATTAGAAACCCTAGAAAGTGAATCCAAGTCAATAAAGTAGATTCTTGATAAAGTGTGTAATAAATAGAGTACATATCCTTTTCAGGAATTATGTGATTGTTGATTTGCTTGCTTGGATTGCATTCTTGGTTGGATTTGATTAATGGTTGTGAAATCATCAAATCAGGTATGTGGTTACGCTTATGAATATATCGAGTTATGTTTTCCGAGGTTTACTGAAGTTTTCATCGATGACATGAATTAATTGTTGGATGATTTTAATTCATGAAAACTATAATGTGGATATGACTATCACCTAAGATATGTGCCTACTAGCTCAGATCCTGGTCCCCTCTGTGGCTTATTAGTTGACCTAGTACATGGCTACCTATGGGGTAGGTCCATCAGGCCATCAGATGACTTAGTACATGGCTACCAATTGGGTAGGTCCATCAAGTCACGTTGAGTTAGATATTGGGCTACCTTCGGGTAGTTCCATGCGACTCTATTTCCCGATGTATTGGCTACCTGTAAGGTAGGACCATGGTGGTAAGAATCTACCTAAAGAGAGGTAGCATACAAGTCCACTGCAGGGATAGCACAGAGTTAGGGGATAGGTAAGGATTGAGTAGTATGGCTTAAAATGTAATCTTAGTTGTTAAATGATTAATTGAAGGATTACATTGTTAAGAATAATTGCATGATTATTGTTTCCCCCACATACCAGCTTCGGCTGACCGACGTTTTGTTTGTCAGTGTTTTAGGTACAAGCCAAAAGAACAAACAGTAAATCGTCATATTGGGAAACACATGAAGTAAAATAAGGAGGATTAGTTAGAGTAGAATCCTTAAGTGGATATAAGTTTAGAGATCTAAGTTTTCAAAAAAAAAGGTATGAAAAAGTTTATGTTCTTACAGCTTTTCAGTTTAGTCTGTTAAAATTTAATAATTTTTTTTGGTTAATTGTCGATCCTTTGATTGGGGTTATTGGTTAACAGCTCTGACCTTTTGGTCTCCCATAATTGGGGGTTACCGGGAGTCGGGGTCATTACAGAGGAGCTAGTTCTGGTGTCCCTCTACCCTCCATGGTGGTTTACATGGATGTTGAACTTATTACTGGTGTAGAGGAGTTGAAGAAAGGGGAAAGCATCATCTCAAAATAGAGCCACACGTCAAGGCCACATTGAATTCCTTGACCCCTATGGTTCACAACAAGATCAGCCAAAGACTTGATTCCATGTCTTGCTAGAGTTTAGGATGCGGCAATTCTACGAAGAATAGGAGGATTCATTACAGCAGGCCCATAGGATCTCCGTTGAGCCCTAGCTCCAAAGATTTCTTGAGATCGTTGTGGAGCCATGATGACGCCTGAACGAGGCGGTGGAAGATTGTTTATGGATGAAGCTTGGGGTAGAAGATTCCATGGTAGAGAAGAAGGAACTCGCATGCTGATCATACAATGGAGGCTGGAACCTCACGTCAGTAGCTGCAAGACAGACTCACAGCGACATTGCGGTCTGGAGAAAGAAAGAATGGGAGAACTCGAAGAGGGAGTAGACAAGGTTCAACAACTTTGATGCAATTTAATCCCAGACCTGACCACCTAGTTTAATCAAGACCCCATCCTGCTCAATCAAAGGAGCCATGAAACCTAGAAGACACGTGGTCATTTCTGATTGGCCATATCAAGTAAAAATGCCGAAGAATGTTTAGAACTTGCATAAATCATAGTAAATACATCCAATGTTATAAAAATATAAAACCATATATTGAAATACTTAGAAAAACCTTTATAATAATATGGAACTATCTAATTATTCTTTTTATGCTTAAATCTTAAGGATATTATGTTGGATGTAAAATGGTCTTTTATGTTAAATAAATATTAAAGAATGACCCAATATTATGGGAACATGTCAATGGAACTAACATCGTGTATAGAATACAAATGTGGTCTAAGATGATGACATTTGAATGTAAAAAGATGTGTTTTTTAATAGGTCAAAATAGGGCTAATAACCCTAAATAAAATGTAGAAAATATAGTTAAAATCAGTAAATGAAGTAATTTCCAAGATATGTTCATAACAGTGTATGGAATATGATGTGTAACTTATATGGAAATCTTGAACACTGAATTCATGTTATATGATGATGACCCCTGATACATGGCATGAAACCCAGATGGAAGATTTTAACCAATGTAAAATACCTCTTGGTATGTCTTCTCATCTATATTCATCCCTTCTTCACCTCTTGCTTCCTTTACAAAAACCCTAAAATCTGATAGTTTCTCTTTCTACCCTTCCTAAGAATTAGGGTTATGGTTATTAAGGATTAAGGTATCCTTTGCCAAACAATAAAATGCATGTAAACAAAATGTCATGGACATAATTTTATGATTTTTTAAATACCCTAAACATAAAATTGAAATAAAGTTAATTATGTGAACCAGCATGGCCCCCCCAAGACACTGCCTTCCCCAAAAACACACCCAGGGACTATCCAGAGGGGACACCCTCCACAGGAAGACATTATACTCAGAAAAGAGGAAGAGGTCCATGGAGGGTGAGTCTTCTAGGAAGAAAAAGAAGGCAGATGTGGCCTCTACTAAGAGAGTTCCCGAGCATGAGGTTGTTCCCTTTGGCATCCTAAATCTCAAGGATGGACCTGACCCAAAAATTGAACCCATGATGGAATATGAGCCCAAGGATGACCCCGAACATGTTGTTAGCTCCAGACCGACAATTGGAAAAGTGGTTGTTATACCCCTGATGCACTCTGGCTAGAGCAATAGAAGAAGCTCACTGAAGCGATTAGTGCCCTAGTACTTAAAGAGGTTTCCAGAAATGAGAATGGTGAACCCCTAATTGTCCACCCTCATCTTGAAGCCACCATCCTCAACTTCATCAAGGTAATATAGAGAAGTTCTGGGGTGAAGACAACACTAAAGCTTTAGATAAGGCACGTGATTGGATCCTAGCTACGGAGAATGGTTTTCACATTTTTGAGGTACAAAACAACAAGAAGGTTCTCTTTTATTCTCACCTTCTTGAGAGAGCAACAAAGCTTTGGTGGGAGAATCACATCACCGAATCAGAACTAATCGTAGAACCAATGCACTAGATGGACTTCTACACCATTTTCTCTACAAGATCCATTCCCAACTCTACCAAGAAGGAGAAACCAAACCTATTTATTATCCTTTATTAAGGCAACATGTCAATGGTAGACTATTCTTAGAAGTTTTCCCTCCTGGAATGCTTTGTCTATATGCTGACTGAAGATGGTAAGTGGAATATTTTGTGTAACCCTTGCACCCCCAGATAAGGCCCCATGTAAGGGCTAGCAAACCTCCAACAATGCCCTCAACTTCAACCTAGACATGGAGAAGACCAACATGCCTATTTAAAACCCACCTAAGCGATATATAGCTTTCACTAAAGGAACTTCTACCTCAAGGAATAATAATGAGGCTACAAGATCAACATAATGGCAAGGGTAGAAATGAAGGAAAAGTAAAGCTCCATTAAGAGAGCTGACACCCTAAATATTGCACCTGCGGGAAGAAGCACCGTAAAAAATGTCCCCATGAAGTGATGGTGTGTTATTGCTGTCAACAAGAAGGACATATTAGTTCCAACTATCCCCTTCCCAACTCTCAAGGTCTAGATCTAGTGGAGGCTCAACAAATGGCTGCAGCACCCCATGGGACAACCCCACTTGTAGGAGAGGGTCTACAAGCCCGAGTTTTTGCCATTGATAATGAGGAAGCTCGAGCTTATGCCAACGAGTCATAGAAGGTAACCGTCCCTAGAAATTATTTTTCTATCCTTTACCCTGAAATGCATAGTTTGACTGTCATAAATGCGATGTAGAGCTGCTTGATATAACATGGCATAATGTTTAAACTTTATTTGATCCTGGTTCTACTGATACTTTCATCTCAAAAAATCTCATAGCTATTCTTGATTTGGACTTCAAGGACTTAGGATATGTCTTATAAGTCAGTACCCCCGATGGTCGTATCTTCTCATCTCTCCTGAAGATGCCACTCATACTTGGGAAATGTATGAACAATAAACTCCCTACCGACTTTATGCTTCTTAATATGAAAGATTTTTATGTGACTATAGGACTGGATTGGATTTATAAATATAATGCTAAAATACATTGTAAGGGAAAGAAAATAACGATAGAGAAGTCAGGATGTGCACACTTTACATTAGAGGTAGAAAGGATGCTACTACCATCATATATGTTTCAATCATAAAAATAGAACATTTCTTAGCCTTAGTGACTGAGACAAATTAGAAGATGTAGCCCTTAAAGGAAATAAAGGTAGTTAGGGACTATGCTGATGTGTTCCCATTTGATTTTCCAGGCATATCTGTAGAGAGATAAGTGGACATCTCAATAGAGCTAGCTCCCGGGACAAATTTGATTTTCAAGGCACCTTATAAAATGTCTGCTTCCTAATTTTTGGGGTTAAAGAAGTAATTGCAAGAACTATTAGACAAAGTCTTCATTCAAACAAATACCTATCCATGGGGAGCACCAACCCTCTTTGTAAAAAAGAAGGATGGATCACTCCATATTGAATGATAAATATGGCTACCATTAAGAATAAGTCTACTCTACCCTACATAGATGACCTATTTGATCAGCTAAAAACTACTCAAGTTTTTTCAAAGACTGACCTGAGATCTGGATACCACCATTTAAGAGTTAAGAGTGAATATATCCTTGAAACCACTTTCCAAACCCGCTATGGCCCCTATCAGTTTTTGGTTATGCCTTTTGGATTGTCAAATATTCCAAGTGTGGTCATGAATCTCATGAATAGTGTGTTTCAACCTTTCCTCGATACCTTTATCATAGAATTCATAGTTCACATCTTGGTTTACTCTGATGACGTAGACCAACACCCTGAGCACCTATCTATGGTCCTGGATATCCTATGAAAGAAGAAGTTCTAAGGCAAATTATTGAAGTGTGAGTTTTCATAAACTGAATTCTATCCCTCAGGTACATTATATCTTTAGGAACCATTTTGGTGGACCGTTCCAAGGTAGAGGCCATTTGAGAATGGCAAGGCCCAACGAATGCATCCAAAATTCACAATTTCTTGGAGTTAGCCAAGTATTTCAAAAGATTCATCAGTAATTTCTTGAGACCACTTTTCCCCTGGACAAGACCACTCAAAAGGATGAGAAGTTCTTTTGGTCTGATCTTTGTGAAGTGCAATTCTAGACATTAAAGGAAAAGCTTACCTCAACCACTATTATGATCACACCCTCGACTAATGATGGGTTCATCATCTTCACCAGTGCAACAAATATTGGCATAGAATGTGTGCTAGAGAAAAATAAGCATGTGGTAGCCTATGGTTCTAGACAACTCAAGCCCAATGTGATGCTTTACCCAGCCCACAATTAGGTACTTGCAACTATTGTCTATGTCTTGAAGATTTGGTGACATTATATGTATGAGTCCACCATTGACATATTCACTAACCATAAGAGCCTGAAGTACATGTTGACTTAGAAGGACATGAACATGCAACAAAGATGTTGGATGGAATATCTAAATGATTTCTATTACACCATATCCCACACTCCCAATATGTCCAATGTGGTAGTCGATGCCCTCAATCAAAAAGATTTTAGTTGTGCAATTGGTTTGGTTAACCAGTGGAAGAGACTAGTAGACTTTGTTGAATGGATTACATAGCTTATGGTAGATAAGAGCCATCTTTCCAATATATAGATCAATCCTGACATGTTGAGCGAGCTTATAGCATCCCAATTAGCCAGCCCAGAGTTTGAAACGATGAAGTGTTTGATGGAAAAACCTCAAAAACACCTCTTGGTGGTTGTCGATGAAATAATCTGATATAAAAATTATATTTAGGTTCCTATGGATTCCCCTTTGATGAGTCATATTTTGCAAGAGGCTCATGGGTCTAAGTATATTGTACACTCTGACACCACTAAGATTTTCAATGACCTGCAATGGTACTTTTGGTGGCCAATAATGAAGGGATAGTTAGCCTCGTATGTGGTTTGTTGTTTTACATGCGAGATGGTGAATGTTGAGCACTAATGACCCGATGGGTTACTACAACCGATTAAGATTATTGAGTGGAAATGGGACCAAATCACCATAGAATTTGTGATTAATCTACCCAAGACAAGAAAATGTCATGATGCAATATGGGTTGTGGTGGACAGCCTAACCAAGTTAGCACACTTCCTTTCCCTGAAGAGCACTACAAAGGTGACAACTAGCTAAGCTTTACATTGGAGAGATAGTTCGTTTGCATGGTGTTTTGAGTTCAATTGTCTCTATTCATGACACTAGGTTCACTTAAAAGTTATGTAAATTAGTTCAAGAGGAACTCGTTATGAGGTTGAATTTCAATACAACTTATCAGTCAAGACTTATGGACAGTCAGAAAGAATGATCTAGACCCTAGAAGATCTTTTGGGAGCTTGTTTTCTAGGTTGGGTGGATAATGGGAACAATACTTACCCTTAGATGAGTTTGCCTATAATAATAGTTACCATGCCAGTATCAGGGATACTTCCATATGAATCTCTTTATAGGACGGTCGTGTAGGTCATCACTTTATTTGAATGATGTAGGTGAGAGGACCTTTCTAAGGTCATAAGAACTACAGTTATATGCTGACTAGGTCACTTTGATCATGCAAAGGCTAAAGAAAGCCCAGGATCGACAAAAGTTGTATGTTGATGTAAAGCAGACTTGTAGTTTGTTGTAGGTGATCATGTGTTTATAAAAAACTGACCACTCTAAGTTGTAGCTTAAAGTATAGGAACATTGAGTCCCTGGTATGTGGATCCATTTGAGGTTCTAGATTGGATTGGTGAGGGCACTTATCATTTAGATTTATTACCACAGTAAATTATGATGCATGATGTGTTCCATGTATCCAATCTAAAGCGGTATGTAAAGGATCATGTCCATGTGTTGAACATTGATTCGATCAAACTCGAAGGGAGATTGTCATATCCCAAGTCACCTCTAAAGATAATAGACTCCAAGGTGAAACTGCTCTAGAGTAAAAAGATAGAGATGGTAAAGGTTGAACCTTGGTGAGGATGTTGCCACATGGGAGCTAAAGATGGACATGGAAAAGTCTCATGCTGAACTTTTTGTATGCTTTGTTGAAATTTGAGGAAAAAAATCCTATAAGAGGGAAAGGACGTTATAACCTTGTTTTCACATGTATTTACATATTTGAAATGCAAATATTTGATTGTTAAGGATGTATTATAAAACATGGTATGCTCTTTTAAAAATATGGATTTTAATGTGAAAATTCTCCTTTGCAATGGTTTTTATGTTTTAATTGTTTCTAATAAGCCAATAATAGATATGGGTAAATGAAAGAGAGAAAATCCAACAATAAATGAATTACGAAAGGTAATGGATAATTAGCATTTTACACATGGAATTATGTGTGGATTTCTAGAAAAGTGATGTTGAAGGAAAGTAATATAATTGTTTTGTTTCCATGTATACTTAATGAGAAAATATATCAAAATAAGAAATCTTGCCAAGTTTGGAAGAGAAAAGGATTTATTTGATGCTTTAAATATTTTAAGTAAAAGGAAAACATTGGGACAAAGAAAATTTGCTTTCACTTTTTTCTTTTGGTCTCAATTCTCTCCCACACCTTGATAAAAGTGATTAAGACTTTCCTTTAAAATTTAGTATAAAAACATTAAAGGAGAGGAAGATATTAATTTAATAGGTTTCTCTAAAGTGAAAGGGATTATGGGAACATGAATTAAATGTCAAAAATATCAGGGTAAGGAAATAAAACCGGACTTCATTTTTTTTCACATGATATATCAGCCTTCATATTAATATTTTACGATGACTAGTTCATCGCCTACCTTGAACCAAAAAGGGTAACGAAGAACAACTAGTTCTGAATTGAATTCTTGTTTCTCTCCCTCATCAATGCATGAGAAAAAATGGAAACCTCACTATTACATTTATGAGTATAATACACATCTACCTACCCTACGTTTTTCCCAACTTGGAGGGCCATTAAGTATTTTCCCAATTCGCTAACTCAATCAAGACCTGTCCACCATATCTTAGACTATATAAGCGGGTGTCCACTCTTTGTGAGATAACCAATACATCCACATATACTGCTTCAGTCCAAGATCTCTTTTATTATCTCAATTTCACTACAATCATCATCATTCACCTATATCCCACTCTCAACCTTTCCAGAGTCTCACCTCCACCTTCCTCACTACTCTGACATCCTCTTGACCAATTGAAGACATCAAGGACTTCAGTTAGTACATAAGAAGTGTAAGGACCCAGACCTGCGTTTACGGTTTACCCTGTTTGTTTTGCTCAACCTTGATGGTTTGATGCTTGCTAATCACCTTTGGTGGTGATTAGGGTTTAGTTATGCTTTGTTGGGAGTTGGAGGGGCTACTTGAAAATAACCCAAGTTTAGGGTTTTGTGTGCAAGTTTGCTATCTTGTGAGATTTTTTCCTCTCTTTGCTTCATCTTGGGTTGAGAGGAAGGCTTGGGCTTGTGGTTTGAGTTCTTTGGGCCTAAGTTGAGCTTGTTTGGGCCTTGACGTGCCTTGTTGGGCTTGTTTGAGCCTTGTGTCGGCCAAGGCTTGCCTTGTGTCGTCCAAGGTGAGTTTGTGTCGACCTAGGGTGAGTGTGTGTCGTCCAAGGAGGTTTTTTGTCGTCCAACATGGTGGTGTGTCGCCCAGTAGCTTGGTTGTGTCGCCCATGTTGCTTGGCCTTGGTTGGTGGACACTTGGTGCATGTCTTGGACAAGTGTCTCTTGGTGTGCTAGTGTGTTGGCTTGAACCCTAGGACAAGTGTCCCTTGGGTGGATGACACATAGCATGGTTGTACCTTGGTTTCTCCTCCCCTTCTTCCTATATAGGTGGCTCTTCTCCTTGCCTTAGTCTCCTTTGATCTTTTGGTCAATCCTCCACCTTGAGTGCACGATATCCCTCTCCATCTTGCTTGTGTTGGCCAATACACTCCCTTGGAGTTGAAGTGGTAGCTGATACACCTTCTTGGAGAAGCGTGGTGGAAGATAGCTTTGGACCTTGGAGTGCTTTGGAGCTTGGAGCTTAAGGCGGGTTGCATAACTTCTAACCCTAACTTCTTTACCTTTTGTTCTTGTTCTTGTTCTTAAGATAGTAGCTTAGACTTGTATCTTTCTTGTGTTTCTTTGGTGGCCGATATCCCATTAGGGTTTAGGGTTTCCTTATAGCTTGGTGTACCTTGTGATCTAGGGTTTGTGTTCCCTTGAGTTGGAGGTTGATGGCGACCTAGGGTTGGACGATATCCCTTCTTTGTTGGTGTGTTGGACGATATTCTTTTGAGTTGGACGACATGGCACCCTTGTCTTTTGAGTTGGACGATATGGCATCCTCTTTGATGGACGATATGGTACCTTGGGATTGACGATATGATGTGTTCTTAGGTTTGGACGATACCCTGCCCTTTTGTTGGGCGATAGGGTGAGATAGGGTTTTGTTGGACGATATGGTGGTGACCATGATGGACGATAGGTTTCCTTTTGTGATGAATAATACTCTTGTTCTTCTCTTGGACGATATCCCTTGGTTTCTTGGTGGACGACAGGGCCTAGTTGGATGAGTTTGTTGGGTTGCACGACATGCAACAGGGTTGGTTGGCTGATAGCCCTGACGGGCGTTGCATCATGTTGTGTCGGCCGATAGGCCTGAGGCTGTGACGGGCGTTACGCCCTATGTTTTAGGTGTGTGCTGACCGTTAGGCCCTGGGTTGCTGTTGCACGATATGTGGGCATCCTTCTCTTTCTTTCCTTCTTTCTCTCCCTCTCTCTCCTGTTCGTTATGAGCTGGATGATATCCTTGGATGTCAGGCGTCGTGGATGGCTGTGACGACCGTTGCCCGATAGAGTGTGACGTGCGATATCCCTGACGCGCGCCACTCTTCCCTTGTGACGCTGTGTCGAGCTGGGCGCTGGGTGCAACGCAGCGTTGCTGCCCTCCCATGCCCTAGCTGAGTGAGCGAGCTATGGTGAGGGTTGTGAGTTGCAGTGAGGGTGGTATGGTTCTTTGGTGACGGTTTCTAGTGTGATGATAGTGTATGCTTATGCAAAATTAAATAACAAGAGTGATGCCTTGATTAGGAATGATAATGATACCAATGACAATATTGTTGATAGCAATGATATTAATAATCGTGTGATGATGGTAATGCCTTGCTAGTAGTGAAAGTAATAATGTTGTTAAAGATGGTAATAATGTTGCTAAGTGACAATTACATTAATAGTTGGCTTAATGATATAGCAATAAAGATAATAGTGGATGATAATGCTGATAATAGTAATGATGGTAACAAGAGTAGTAATGACATGCATGATGAAAGTTTTATGCTTATTTATTAATGACAATATTAAATGATAGCTACACTAGTAGTTGCATGAATGAATATAATATTAATGATAGTGGATGATAACAATAATGATGATGATCTGTGCTATGCTTAATAATGATAATGGCTATATCAACCCCTTTTTATCTTAATCATTATAATCATCGGTATAATTCCCAAAATAACAAAGAGCATGTAATGCGGAGTGTCATGAGACATGATTAAAGGATATAATATATATATATATATATATATATATATATATATATATATATATATATATATATATATATATATATATATATATATATATATATTGTCACTGTGTGTGAATATTGTACTTAAACCTAAATGTCACCCTGTATTGATGACATGAATTTCTCAGTTATTATGATTGTCTATATACATCAAGAATGGTATTGATAGTATCATAGTTATAGGCATAAAGTGATCATCATGTTTATCGGTTATTGATAAGAGGAATAGTGGTAGTTATATTAGTGTCTTGTTTGATGATGATGATGATGATGGTAATGATAACATTTGACCTATTTTTATCTAAGCATGACTATATGAATGAAGTAATTTCCATGAATATTTGTGTAATGCAGAGACAAGGATTGATACAGAAAACAGTTGCCTTATAATGTGCTTTATATACCTAATCACCAGATAAAATAAGGTTGACAAGTATAACATCTTGAATGTCATCTCATGTTAGTAAGCATAATCCTTATGATGAACTACAATTTTTGAATACACTAATCATGCATGTACTGCTTAGCCATGTAAAGGTTATGAGACACATGTGATGAATACATCACACTGGTATTTATTCTTGTTGAATAAGTTACATGTATAATGTGTTCGTTCCATGATATCGATGTAAGCTCTGTATAGCAGTAACAATACTTGATGAGGGATGAGATCCCAGGGTATGTGATGATCCTCGAGATGGATCTGGATGGTTGGCAAGAGGCCAAGTGACAACAGGTGATGTTGTATCCTTGAGATGGATCAGGTAGATGGAATTACAACAATAGCATAATGATCAGGTTTTTCTTTGTTTACCTGCTGATATATCTTGCATAGATACTAAATAATCACAGTGGAATCATAGCATGTAGTTGCATTGATCATAGATTCATCATAGTTGGTAGTTGATAATGGTAAACGGGTTTACTTAAGGGTTAACCCAAAATGCATATCGTTGAATAGGCGGGGTGTTTCTAAAGTAAAAAGGTAAGAGTACATCTACAGTTGTAGACACTAGGATGTGGAATTAGGTTGTAACTCTGCTATGTGATGAGCATGGTGAACAGGCCCATGGCTCAGGACAGGTGATGAGTTGAGCATGGTGAACAGGCCCATGGCTCAGGTTATGTGAGATAAGGAGCATGAATGCATTCATGCCATCATATAGTAGTTTCTAAGAAAAAATATAGAATATTGGTTAAGGCCTTGTGTATGTGATTAATCTGTTCTATCTGAATCTGCAGGTTATGTGACAATATATCTTGTTCTGATAATCCAGTTACATAGTGATATATCTTATCTTGTCAATTATGTTCCATCGAGAGGTATTTTGGTTATATGCTTTCATGCAGCTGGTAAGCTTGTCGGTAAGAATAGCCTTACTTTATATAGACTACTCTTGTCATATCTGTTATCAGTTATCTGCTATTATAGTTTATCCTGTTGAGGTTCTGTAGTTGCGGTGGGGAGTTATGTTTCCCGCTGGGACAATTGTTCAATTGTCTCACCCCACTGGTTTAACCCCCTTTTTAGGTGGTAAAGGTAGATGTGGTCGTGGTCGTGGTCGCGGTGTTGCGGTCGAGCAGCTTGAGGAGCAGTAGAAGGCAAGCGATGGAAATGCTGCTGTTTTGGATGTTTTGTAGTAGTGTCTAGAGTCATCCCTGTACTCTCAGGTCCTCGGCAGTGTTTTGACGATGTTTCACGATAAACGATCGATGTTGTTTGTATATCCTACTGTTAGCCGGATGTGGGCCTTTCTGTATATGAACAGGTGGTGAACTCATGTGATAGATGAACAACTTTTTCTATAAGCTGTAGACACATATCATATCTCGTGTATGTATATATATGACATGTTTCTGTGCAGGATGAGGACTGGAAAGTAATAGTGTCACAGTTTGGCAATTTTCCGCAGTCGGTTTTAAATAATATGTGTTTTCATAATCTGTGGTTATGGTGTTTTCCGCACGTTTTTGCATAACACCTCATTATTTGTATGATAATGGGATGTGTTGCCACAAGTTTGGTATCAGAGCCATAGGTTCGCTGAGTCTATAGGGATTTAGAATTAGGTTGATTCTGTTCTTATGAGCTTTCTGGGTCTTCTTACAAAATCTTCTGCCCTCAGAAGAAGAAAGGACAATATGTTTGGAAACCATGAAGAACATGTTCCTGAGCTTAGTGATGCTACATCAGTTGATGGAGCGGAAGGACAGGCACATGAAGATCGGGTGCCAGAGGCTCCCCAATTTAACCCAGCCATACTTGAACATCCTTCTTACCAACAGCTTATGGGGCAGTTAATGGCTACGGTGAATCTCATGGTTGAGCGATTACCGGTGCCTCCTCCGCGAGCACAGTTTCCCCATGGAGAAGCATCGGGTATTGGGAAGACCTTCGAGCGTCTTCGTCGAGTTGGAGCTTTGGATTAAGCAGGTACGACTGATCCAGCAGATGCAGATCTGTGGCTGACAAGTCTTGAGAAGGCTTTTCAGATTCTTGACATCCCCGAAGTAGACAAGGTAAAACATGCAGTCTACCTCCTGAAGGGTAGTGCTGGTCACTGGTGGACCATCAAGGAGGAGATGTGGCCTGGTGAGGTGATCTGTTGGGAAGTGTTTCGACGCGAGTTCGTCACCAGGTACTTTCTGAAGACGTATCTGGATGAAAAGGTTAGTCAGTTCGAGAACCTGAGACAAGCAACGATGAATATCACCGAGTATGAAGCTAAGTTTATGGATCTGTTCAGGTTTTGTCCTCACATGGCGACAACAGAGGAGGAACGGATCAGGCACTTTGAGAAAGGTCTGAGTGCGGAGTTGAAAACACATGTTTCTGCGTTGGAAAATTGGGAGCGGTTCGCTACGTTTGTGGAATCTGTTTGAAGGATTGAGGGGTCAGTACGGGAGAAGAGAGAATCCATGACTCACCAAATACCTACTCAGTCTCAAGGATAGAGGTCTGGAAGCTTCAAGAAACTGAGATTTTCTACATCGCCAGTATCATCCAGATTCCATAACCAGATGCAAGGAACGATGAGTGGGAGTAAGGATCGTAGTAACCTTCCAAGTGGAGCCCCCGACATAGCATCAACATCGGTAACTAGATCTCACAGACCCTATCTTGCACCTAGGATCTGTTACCGATGTAGACAACCAGGACATCTAGTAAAAGATTGTTCAGACAGGAACTTGATGATGACACAACCCTAGGGGCAGAGTCAGCAAGACTCTCAAAGGAGGCAGCTTCCTAGTAACGATCGAGGGCGTGGATAGACGTCCCAAACAGGTCAGATAAAATATATTCATTCTGATGTTCCATTTTCTGATTCTGTGTGATAAAAATAAGAAAGTAGATGTTTTTGAACTTCCTTTAGTCAAGTCCTATAAGGACACAAGTAAGAAGAAAATTCACATTTTTCTAAATGTTCCTTAATATGCTATGAAATCTCTCTTATCTGTGTGATAAAAGATGAGATATAGAAGTGATGCCAGAAGAAAATCCAAGAATGAAGAGCTCTGTGTGAATACTGATATGAAAAGTGTGGGGTAGGACAGAAATAAGGTGCATACTACCTAATCTCAGTACTGGTATACCATGGCCAGGTATATGATTATTGTAGATAAGGCAAGTATGGAACTCTTAGATTGTTCTCTCTGGTTACACTGATCAGGTAATCATTTTAGAACAATCTAGGGAGTATAATACAATAAAGCGGGAAAAGCTAAGTGAGCATTCCCAATTAAATAAGAAAAGCTAAGTGAACATTCTTAAGTGGGAAAAACTAAGTGAGCATTCCCAATTAAATAAGAAAAGCTAAGTGAACATTCTTAAACAGGAAAAGCTAAGTGAGCATTCCCCAGTAAAAAGAAAAGCTAAGTGAACATTCAAGAGAAAAGCTAAGTGAACATTCTCAACTAAACAGGAAAAGCTAAGTGAGCATTCCCCGTTAAAGAGAAAATCTAAGTGAACATTCTCGATTAAGTGGGAAGGGCTAAGTGAACATTCCCAATTATAGAAAACAGCTAAGTGAACACTCTCAATAGGAAAGAGCTAAGTGAACAATCCTACTCAGGAAGAGTTGCATGAACATTTCCAATATAGAGGAAAGGCTAAGTGAGCATTCCAAACTAAATATAGTTTAAGCTGAGTGAACCTTCTCAGGCGATTAGAGGATGCATAGTGGAAAGATGATGCAATATAGTTGATCAGAGTTCGACAGTGAAGAGCGTGATGGGTTTCATGAGCCCTAGGAAGGGCTACTCTGTTATTATAATAGGATAGTTGTCCCGAGAGTTGATAGGTTGAATAAGGGAGGCTTTGTATGAAAGGAAGGGCAGATCATCTTGGTGATTGGTATAAATCTGGAAAGTGTCAGACGATAGGTCCTGAGTTAGTAAGATCGAAGTGATATAGAAAAAGTTGAATGTAGCACGGTGTAGACAGGAGTTTTATGCAGACAATCACCGACAACCCTTGGAGTTCTAGGTAGGAGACAGAGTGTACCTTTAAGTCTCGTTGTGGAAGGGTGTTCTAAGGACGGGCCGGAAAGGTAAGATAGCTCCCAGATATATGGGGCCGTACTCAGTCATAGCACGTGTTGGCAAGGTAGCGTACGAGTTAGAGTTGCCTCCAGAGTTGCACAGGTTGCATTCAATGCTTCATGAAAAAATGTGGAAGGAAAGTCATCCGGATTCAGGTACAGTGATACAGCCAGTTGAGGTTGATCTTGATATAGATGTGACCTACGAGGAAGGACCAGTGGCGATCCTTGACTAATGGATCAAGAAGCTGAAGAGGAGGGACCTGGCTCTTGTGAAGGTTCTTTGGCAGCGTCGTGGCGTTGAGGAAGCCACGTGGGAGCTTGAGGAAGAGATGAGGAGGAAGTATCCCTCGCTTTTCTCTTCAGATTTCGGGGACGAAATCCCTTAAAGGGGGTTAGCTTGTAAGGACCCAGACCTGCGTTTAGGGTTTACCCTGTTTGTTTTGCACAACCTTGATTGTTTGATGCTTGCTAATCACCTTTGGTGGTGATTAGGGTTTAGTTATGCTTTGTTGGGAGTTGGAGGGGCTACTTGCAAATAACCAAAGTTTAAGGTTTTGTGTGCAAGTTTGCTATCTTGTGAGATGTTTTCCTCTCTTTGCTTCCTCTAGGGTTGAGAGGAAGGCTTGGGCATGTGGTTTGAGTTCTTTGGGCCTAAGTTGAGCTTGTTTGGGCCTTAAGGTGCCTTGTTGGGCTTGTTTGAGCCTTGTGTCGGCCAAGGCTTGCCTTGTGTCGTCCAAGGTGATTTTGTGTCGACCTAGGGTGAGTGTGTGTCGTCCAAGGAGGTTTTGTGTCGTCCAACATGGTGGTGTGTCGCCCAGTAGCTTGGTTGTGTCGCCCAGCAGAGCTGATGCTTGTGTCGCCCATGTTGCTTGGCCTTGGTTGGTGGACACTTGGTGCATGTCTTGGACAAGTGTTTCTTGGTGTGCTAGTGTGTTGGCTTGAACCCTAGGACAAGTGTCCCTTGGGTGGATGACACATAGAATGGTTGTACCTTGGTTTCTCCTCCCCTTCTTCCTATATAGGTGGCTCTTCTCCTTGCCTTAGTCTCCTTTGATCTTTTAGTCTCTCCTCCACCTTGAGTGCACGATATCCCTCTCCATCTTGCTTGTGTTGGCCGATACACTCCCTTGGAGTTGAAGTGGTGGCCGATACACCTTCCTGGAGAAGCCTGGTGGAAGATAGCTTTGGACCTTGGAGTGCTTTGGAGCTTGGAGCTTAAGGCGGGTTGCATTACTTCTAACCCTAACTTCTTTACCTTTTGTTCTTGTTCTTTTTCTTAAGATAGTAGCTTAGACTTGTATCTTGCATGTGTTTCTTTGGTGGCCGATATCCCCTTAGGGTTTAGGGTTTCCTTGTAGCTTGGTGTACCTTGTGATCTAGGGTTTGTGTTCCCTTGAGTTGGAGGTTGATGGTGACCTAGGGTTGGACGATATCCCTTCTTTGTTGGTGTGTTGGATGATATTCTTTTGAGTTGGACGACATGGCACCCTTGTCTTTTGAGTTGTACGATATGGCATCCTCGTTGATGGACGATATGGTACCTTGGGATGGACGATATGATGTGTTCTTCGGGTTGGACGATACCCTGCCCTTGTGTTGGGTGATAGGGTGAGCTAGGGTTTTGTTGGCCGATATGGTGGTGACCATGATGGACGATAGGTTTCCTTTTGTGATGAACGATACTCTTGTTCTTCTCTTGGATGATAGGCCTTGGTTTCTTGGTGGACGACAGGGCCTAGTTGGACGAGTTTATTGGGTTGCACGACATGCAACAGGGTTGGTTGGCCGATAGCCCTGACGGCCGTTGCATCATGTTGTGTTGGCCGATAGGCCTGAGGCTGTGACGGGCGTTACGCCCTTTGGTTTGGGTGTGTGCTGACCGTTAGGCCCTGGGTTGCTGTTGCACGATATGTGGGTGTCCTTCTCTCTCTTTCCTTCTTTCTCTCCCTCTCTCTGTTGGTCGTTATGAGCTGGATGATATCCTTGGATGTTGGGCGTCGTGGATGGTTGTGACGGCCGTTGCTGGATAGAGTGTGTCACGCGATATCCCTGACGTGCGCCACTCTTCCCTTGTGACGCTGTGTCGGGTTGGGCACTGGGTGCAATGCAGCGTTGCTGCCCTCCCGTGCCCTAGCCGAGTGAGCGAGCTATGGTGAGGGTTGTGAGTTGTAGTGAGGGTGGTATGGTTCTTTGGTGACGGTTTATAGTGTGATGATAGTGTATGCTTATGCATAATCAAATAACAAGAGTGATGCCTTGATTAGGAATGATAATGATACCAATGACAATATTGTTGATAGCAATGATATTAATAATTGTGTGATGATGGTAATGCCTTGCTAGTAGTGAAAGTAATAATGTTGTTAAAGATGGTAATAATGTTGCTAAGTGATAGTTACATTAATAGTTGGCTTAATGACATAGCAATAAAGATAATAGTCGATGATAATGCTGATAATAGTAATGATGGTAACAAGAGTAGTAATGACATGCATGATGAAAGTTTTATGCTTATTTATTGATGACAATATTAAATGATAGCTGCACTTGTAGTTGCATGATGATAATATTAATGATAGTGGATGATAACAATAATGATGATGATCTGTGCTATGCTTAATAATGATAATGGCTATATCAACCCCTTTTTATCTTAATCATTATAATCATCGGTATAATACACAAAATAACAAAGAGCATGTAATGCAGGGTGTCATGAGACATGATTAAACGATATAATATATATATACTGTCACTTTGTGTGAATATTGCACTTAAACCTAAATGTCACCCTGTATTGATGACATGCATTTCTCAGTTATTATGATTGTCTATCTACATCAAGAATGGTATTGATAGTAGCATAGTTACAGGCATAAAGTGATCATCATGTTTATCGGTTATTGATAAGAGGAATAGTGGTAGTTATATTAGTGTCTTGTTTGATGATGATGATGATGATGATAATGATAACATTTGACCATTTTTTTATCTAAGCATGACTATATGAATGAAGTAATTTCCATGAATATCTATGTAATGCAGAGACAAGGATAGATACAGAAAACAGTTGCCTTATAATGTGCTTTATATACCTAATCACCAGATAAAATAAGGTTGACAAGTGTAACATCTTGAATGTCATCTCATGTTAGTAAGCATAATCCTTATGATGAACTACGATTGTTGAATACACTAATCATGAAGGTACTGCTTAGCCATGTTAAGGTTATGAGACACATGTGATGAATACATCACACTGGTATTTATTCTTGTTGAATAAGTTACATGTATAATGTGTTCTTTCCATGATATCGATGTAAGCTCTGTATAGCAGTAACAATACTTGATGAGGGATGAGATCCCAGGGTATGTGATGATCCTCGAGATGGATCTGGATGGTTGGCAAGAGGCCAAGTGACAATAGGTGATGTTGGATCCTTGAGATGGATCAGGTACATGGAATTACAACAATAGCATAATGATTAGGTTTTTCTTTGTTTACCTGCTGATATATCTTGCATAGATACTAAATAATCACAGTGGAATCATAGCGTGTAGTTGCATTGATCATAGATTCATCATAGTCGGTAGTTGATAATGGTAAACAGGTTTACTTAAGGGTTAACCCAGAATGCATATCGTTGAATAAGTGGGGGTGTTTCTAAAGTAAAAAGGTAAGAGTACATCTACAGTTGTAGACACTAGGATGTGGAATTAGGTTATAACTCTGCTATGTGATGAGCATAGTGAACAAGCCCATGGCTCAGGACAGGTGATGCGTTGAGCATGGTGAATAGGCCCATGGCTCAGGTTATGTGAGATAAGGAGCATGAATGCGTTCATGCCGTCATATAGTAGTTTCTAAGACAAAATACAGAATATTGGTTAAGGCCTCGTTTATGTGATTAATCTGTTCTATCTTAATCCTCAGGTTATGTGACAATATATCTTGTTCTGATAATCCAGTTACATAGTGATATATCTTATCTTGTCAATTATGTTCCATCGAGAGGTATTTTGGTTATATGCTTTCATACAGCTGGTAAGCTTGTCGGTAAGAATAGCTTTACTTTATATAGACTACTCTTGTCATATCTGTTATCAGTAATCTAATGTTATAGTTTATCCTGCTGAGGTTCTATAGTTGTGGTGGGGAGTTATGTTTCCCGCTGGGACAATTGTTCAATTGTCTCACCCCACTGGTTTAACCCCCTTTTTAGGTGGTCAAGGTAGACGTGGTCATGGTCGTGGTGTTGCGGCCGAGTAGCTTGAGGAACAGTAGAAGGCAAGCGATGGACATGCTGTTGTTTTGGATGTTTTGTAGTAGTGTCTAGAGTCATCCCTGTACGCTCAGGTCCTTGGCAGTGTTTTGACAATGTTTCACGATAAATGATCGATGTTGTTTGTATATCCTACTGTTAGCCGGATTCAGGCCTTTCTGTATATGAACAGGTCGTGAACTCATGTGATAGATGAACAACTTTTTTTGTAAGCTGTAGACACATATCATATCTCGTGTATGTATATATATGACATGTTTCTGTGCAGGATGAGGACTGGAAAGTAATAGTGTCACAGTTTGGCAATTTTCCACAGTCGGTTTTAAATAATCCGTGTTTTCATAATCTGTGGTTATGGTGATTTCCGCACGTTTTTGCGTAACACCTCGTTATCTGTATGATAATGGGATGTGTTTCCACAAGAAGGCACTGGTACCCTTTTTGATTACTCATGAGGTTAGGATCCCAGAGTCAACCAGTTAGTTGACTCATACAGAAGCCTACGCACGAGCAACCATGGTTGATGATAACCCTTGGTGAAAGGACTTCCTTGTCCTTGACTCTCCTTCTTTGTGGTAAGGGTCATTCCTATCTTTTCATTTTTTTCATTTTTTAATTTCTTAGTTGGGCCACACGAGCACGGGACCCTGACCTAGCACAAGCTGATTGGCTCAGATGTGACCCCACACAACATTTTCTTTAAACAATCAACCACTGAGGTGGAAGGCTATGATTGGCCAAAAACGAATAATTTTGTAATAATTGTCAAAAATTGTAGAGTTATCCAAATAAGGAAACTTATATATGAATGTTGATAAACAAATGAGGAATTCATTATAATTAGTTTGAAGACCTAATTCTACACTGAATTCCATAAGGTCCTAACGTTGCTAACTTTAATGTATTAAAAACATGGAAACCCTAACTTCTTAGTTATAGTGATCGTAACTTACTTCAATGACTTTGATGGATAAAGTTTAATCCTTTTAGATAAAGGATATCTTGAATTTAATTCGAGATTAAGAGTTCATATGATACCAAAATTAGGGTTTGTAAGTTAAAAAGCATTAAATGTGATTAATTAGGGTTTGGAAATCCAAAACCCTAATGAAACACTAATTTGACTCAAAAAACTTAATTTGGAACCCAAGTCAGACATAATGATCATTTATGGACAAAATAGTAATATTTGGGTGTTATTCATTAATTTAAGGGTCATTGCTTGATTTCAACTACATCTATTTACTTGGACTTCAAGACAATTCTAAGAAAGGTAGTGGTTGTGCCTATGACTACTTGCCTGAACTGATTTCTATTTTTTTTGAAGTTTCTCGAATGGATTGCAACTAAACTAATTGACTGCTTTACTTTGTGCAATCTAAAGTCACTATGGATATCATCTTATATAAATGTAACTTGCTCAAAACCTAAATAATCTCTGGAGAGTTAAAGAGTATGGGATGAATAAAGTCATTATGGGAATGATTGGTGATCAAGCCCGAAAAGGAAGATCACCTCAGGCCAAGCCCAAAAAGGGAGGCCTATGTATGAAACCAAGTCTGAGTGAGGGAAGGTTATGAATGTCCACTACATGGACCAAACCATAAATAGAGGGTTCCCAATAAAGGGGCTCCCCTAATGAGAAAGTACACCATAGAGAAAAAGAGGATAAGGTTGTTGAGGTTAAACAAAGAAAATGCTTGATGAATTTTGCAATCATAATCATTGCTAGGGATAATTATGTTGTTACACCTACATGCAAATATTTTGCTTCCTCTACATACTCATTATATCACAATATACTAACCACGTCTTTGTTTCATGGAATTTAAGTTTAAACTACTAGTAATATGCAAGTATGTGGAAAGATGGACATCCAGAGAAGAATACACCCAAAGAAAAGATCTGAAGTTATTCTTGAGGATTTAGAAATATAGTTTTATTTCATATTGCAAACAATATATTTCCCTTTTTATGCACCTTGTGATAGAAGAGTTTAACTTTCATATTGTTACCAAACTTTTTTTTGTTCAATAAAATTTATAATTGTTTTTGGTTAATTTCTCAACCTCAACCCTATAAATATGATAATGGCCCTTTCCCTATTGGTTCATTTTAATTGGAGATAACTAAGGGAGGGGTCGTTACATTTGGTATTAGATTTAGGTTTACCATTTAATATTTAATAATTATTAAATATTAGAGAGTTCCGTAGAGCCCAAGGGAATTATTAAGGTATTTTCTAAAGATGATGGTGTCTAGATGGGACCACTACATCCAAGGCCAGAAAAACTTTCCTCCGCACTACTTATAAGGACTCCCGAGGCACTGTACATCCTTCCTAGCCAAATTTAGAAGATTTTTCTCAAAGTAAAATACATCTAGGTTTTTCTTCTCATATAAATTCACCTTCTTCACCTCTTGTATCCTTCATAAAAAACCTAGGAATCTGATAACGGCCTTCTCTACCCTTTTTAAGAATTGGCGTTATGGATATTAGGGATTACATCATCCTCTGAAGGTAATAAAATTCATGTATTGAAGATGTCATGGACATAATTTTATGATGCTTGAAACATCCTAAACATAAATTGACATATAGTTAATTATGTGAACCAGCTTTTCTAGCACCATGACCACCGCCATCCCCGATGACACACCAAGGGACTATCTAGAGGGGAGGTCATCCCTTAGGAAGAGATTGTATTTAGAAAAGAGGAGGAGGTTCGTGCAAGGTGACTCCTACAAGAAAAAGTGGACAGATGAGGCCTCTAATGAGAGAGGTATCGAGCATGATGTTCTTCCCTTTGGCATCCCAAACCCTAAGGATGGCCCTGACCCAAAAAGTGAACCCATGGAGGATGAGCCCAAGGATAATCCCAAACTCGCTGTCAGCTCCAGATTGATAGTCGGGCAAGTAGTTTTTCATACCCCTGATGCACTTTGGATAGAGAAAAAAGAAGATTCTCACTGAGGCCATTAGTTCCCTAGCACTCAAGGAGGATGCCCAAAATGAGAATGGTGAACCCCCTACCTATCCACCCTCATCTCAGAGCCACCATCCTTGACTTCATCAAGCTAAATATAAAGAATTTTTGGGGTGAAGACAAGAGTAAAGTAGTTGACTAGGCAGACACCTTGCTCCTAGATCTTGAGAATGATTTCCCCATTCTGGAGGTGCTACCCAACAACAAGGTTCTCTTTGCTACTCACCTTCTTGAGGGAGCAACAAAGCTTTGGAGGGAGAATTACATCACTGACCGAGACCTCATAGAATTGATGACTTGGATGGACTTCCGCACTATCTTCTCCAAAATATTCATTCCCATCTCTAAAAGAAGGAGAAGGAAAAGTAGTTCATGCTCTTTTATCAAGGTAACATGCTTGTGGAAGACTATTCTCAAAAGTTCCGCCTCCTAGAGAACTTTGGCTATATGCTGATCAAAGAGTAGTGAGTGGAACATTTTGTGGAGCTCTTGCAACCCCATATAAGGCCCCATGTGATGTCTAACAAACCTCCAACCTTCACTGAGGCCCTCAACTTCATCCTAGACATGCAGAAGACTATCATGCATGGTCAAAACCTACCTAAGGGATATCTAGGGTTCATTGAAGGCACTTTGTCCTTATGGAATGAAAATAGGAGGCCATAAGGTCGACATAATGGAAACGATAGAAATGGAGGAAAGGGAAAACCCCATCAAGAGAAGCAACATCGTGAGTGCCACACCTACGGGAAGAAGTACCTTAGAAGATTCTGCCATGAAAAGAAGGTGAGTTACGCTTTCAACAAGGACATATTAGGTCCAAGTGTCCCCTTTTGGACCCTCAAGGTCCAGGTCAAGTGGTGGCTCAACCAACACCTGTAGCACCACAGGTGGCATCCCCACCTATAGGAGAGGGTCGATAGGATGGAGTCTTCTCCATTGATAAAGAGGAAGCTCAGGCTAATTCCAACTGAAGGTAACCATCCCTTGAACTCCTTTTTCTATTCTTTACCATAAAGTTCAGTGTTTGATTATCATAAGTGTGATTTAGGACTACTTGATATAATGGTCCATACTGTAAAAACTTCATTCGTCTTTGGTTCTACTTATACTTTCTTCTTGAGAAATCTCAAAACTATGCTCTATTTGGACTTCAAGGACTTAGATTATGTCTTAGAAATCACTACCCCTAGTGGTTGTATCTTCTCATTCCTCCTTAATACAATAGACATACATATGAAATATCTAAATAATGAAATCCCTAATGAATTTGTCCTACTTGATAAGAACGATTTTGATGTCATTATACGAATGGACTAGCTTTATAACTATAATGCAAAAATCTATTGTATGGAAAAGAAAATAAGGATAGAGAAGCCAATTGATGCACCCTTTATTGTTAGAATTAGGAAGGATGCCACTACTAGCCTATATGTGTCATCTATAAAAGAGGAACGAATGGTAGCTAAATGTTGTCTATCAGTCCTAGCTATAGTGACTGGTCCAAAACAAAAGATGCATCCCTTAGAGGAAATAGAGGTAGCCAGGGACAATGTTGATGTGTTCTCGGATGATTTTCTAGGAATACCTACAGAGAGAGAAGTGTACATCTCAATAGAGCTAGCTCCCAAGAGAAACTAGATTTTTTGGGCACCTTACAAAATGGTTCCTATCAAGTTTCAAGAGTTAATGAAAAAATTGCAGGAACTACTAGACAAGGGATTCATTCGACCCAACACCTCTACACGGGGAGTGCTTTGTATAGAAGAAGGATGAATCACTTTGTATTTCCATAGACTATAGAATGATAAATCAAGCTACCATTAACAGTAAGTATCCACTACCCCACATAGATAGCCCTTTTGATAAGCTATAAACTGCTCAATTTTTCTTGAAGATTGACCTGAGATCTAGATACCACCAATTGAGAGTTAAGAGTGATGATATCCCAAAAGTTACTTTCTGAACCCACTATGGTCACTATGAATTTTGGTTATGTCTTTTGGGTTTTACAATGCTCAAAGTGTGTTCATGAACCTCATAAATAGTGTGTTTTAGCCTTTCCTCAATACCTTTGTCATAGTGTTCAAATATGGCATCCCAATTGACTCTGATGATGTGGATCATCACCGCGAGAACCTATCTAAGGTACATGGTATCCTGAGAAAGCATAAGTTCTATGGAAAGTTCACAAAGTGCGAGTTTTGGATAGATCGAGTTATGTTCTTTGGTCACCTTATATGTGGAGGAACCATTTTGGTGAACCTTACCAAGGTAACAACTGTTCAAGAATTACCAGCCCTAAAGAATGCATCTGAATTTTGCATTTTCTTGGGATTAGTCAGGTATTACCGGTGATTCATCAAGGATTTCATGAAGACTGCTTTTCCCCTGATCAAGCTCACTCAAAAGGATGAGAAGTTCATTTGGTCTGATCTATGTGAAGCACGATTCCAAGAGTTAAAGGAAAAGATTACCTCAGCCCCTGTTCTGACCATACCCTCAGGAAATGATGGGTTCGTCATCATCACTGACACATCAATGATGAGATTAGGATGTGTGCTAGATCAAAACAAGAATGTGGTCACCTTTTCTTCTATACAGCTCAAGCCCAATGAGTTGTATTACCCAACCCACAATCTAGAACTTACAACTATTGTCTATGCCTTGAAGATTTGGTGACATTATCTGTATGGGGCACCCTTGAACATCTTCACTGACCATAAGACCTTAAAGTTCCTATTGACTCAAAAGGACCAGAACTTGCAACAAAAACATTGGATGGAATATCTAAAGGATTTGGATTTCACCATAGACTACTATTCTAGCAAGGCCAATGTTGTAGTTGATGCCCTCATTCAAAAATGTCTCAGTTTTGCAACTGGTTTGGTTAACTAGTGGAAGAGGCTAGTGAACTTTTCGTGATGGATTGCACAACCTATGGCAGATAGGATCTTTCTTGCAATATCTAGATCAAGCCTAATCTATTGACTGAGCTTGTAGCAGCCCAAAGTTAGAAAAGATGAAAGGTTTGATTGAAAAGCCTCAAACACACCTCTCGCTGGTTGTTCATGATAGAATTTGATATAAAAGTCACATTTGCATTCTTGTGGACTCCCCTTTAAAGACTCATACCTTGCAAGAGACTCATGGTTCTAAGTATACTGTACACCCTGACACCACTAAGATGTTCAAAAACCTAAGTGCTACTTTTGTTGGCCAGGAACAAAGATAGGCATAGCCTCATATGTGGCTAGTTTTATTAGGTTCCTGATGGTGAAGGTCAAGCACCAGTGACTCGATGGGTTACTGCAATCGATTGAGATTCTTGAGTGGAAATGGGACCAAATCACCATGAATTTTGTGGTCGGTCTTCCCAAGACAAGAAAAGGTCACGATGTATTATGGGTTGTGGTGGATAGCCTAACCAGTCAAAACTCTTCCTTCTGAAGATCATTTCCATAGTGAAAGACTTATCTAATCTTTATATTAGAGAGACATTTCATTTGCTTGGTGTTCTAAGTTCAATTATCTCTGACCGTGACCCTAAGTTCACTTCAGAATTGTAGAAACAAGTTCAAGAGGAACTCGGTAAGAGGATGAATTTACAACTGAAATTTTAGGATTAAAAGGATTCAAGGAGAGGAAGATATTAATTTAGTTAGTTTTCCTTAAGTGAAAGGGATTATGAGAATATTAATTAAATGTCACAAATATTAGGGAAAGGAAATAAACATAGCCTTTAGTTTTTTTAAATGATACACTAGTTGTTGGATTACGATCTGATCATTACTAGTTCATCATCTACCTTGAGTCAAAAAGGGGAAGCAGAAATAGTTAATTCCTAGTCGATTTATCATTTCTCTCCCTCATAAACAAATGAGTAAATCTAGAAAATTCACCAATGAATTCATGAGGATAATACACATCTACCTACCCTAGGTTTTTCCTTCCTTGAAGAGCCATTTAGAATCTTCCCAATTCACTAACTCAACTGAGCCATGTCCACCATAGCATAGACTAAATAAGGGGGTGTCCACACTCTTTGAGATCACCAATATGTCCACAAGTCCTTGCTTGACTCTAGGCTCTCTTCTATTTTCTCAATTTTTTTGTAAGCCTACAAACATCATCCTTGACCTCTAGCCCTCTCTAAACCTTTCAAAAGTTTCACCTGCACCATACTCGCTACTCTGACCTCCTCCTGACCAATTGAAAACATTGACAACTTGGATTGTTCCAAATGAAGGCATTGGTACCCTTGCTGATTGATCAAGAGGCTAGGATAACAGAGTCAACCAACGAGTTGACTCACACATGAGCCTACTCGTGAGCAACCAAGGTCAAAGATAACCCTTGGTGAAATGACTTCTGTGTCCTCAACTCTCCTTTCTGTAAGTGCCATTCTTGTCTTTTCATTATATCTTTTTTGCATTTTCTAGTGAGGCCATGCCACTACGTTCCCCTGACCTAGTGTGAGCCAATTCGCTCAAATGCGGCCCACGCCGTGTCCACTTTACATAGTCATTCGCTGATGTGCTGAGCTATAATTGGCCAGAAAAGAATAATTTTGTAACTATTGTAGAAAAATGTAGGATTATCCGAATAAGGTAAGTTATATATGAAAGTAATTATAGAAATATGAGAAATCAATTAAAATTAGTTCCAAGACCTAATTCTTCCCCAAATTCCAAAAGTCTCTAAAGTTTCTAAATTTAATGTATTAAAAGCATGGCAACCCTAATTTCTTAGTTATAATGATCACATCTTGCTTAAATGACTTTGACAGATAAAGTTTAATATTTTTGGATAAAAAGGATATCTTGGACTTAATTTGAGAATAATAATTCATATGATATTAAAATTAGGGTTTGTAAGTTAAAAGCATTAAATGTGAAAATTAGGGTTTGGAAATCCAAAACCCTAACAAAACCCTAATTTGACCCAAAATCCTAATTTGGAACCCAAGTCAGTCTTAGTGACAATTCATGGACAAAATAGTAATACTTGGGTGTTATGCATTAATTTTAGGGTGATTGCTGGATTTCAACTGCACCTGTATACTTGGACTTCAAGTCACCTTCTAAGAAAGTATGTGGTTATTCCTATGGCTACTCATCTTAATCGACTTATGTGGTTTTCTGAAGTTTCTCAACTAGATGGAAACTAAACTACTTGATTGTTTATTTATTTCATGCAATCTATAAAGTCAATATTAATATCATCTTATATCAATGTAACTTCTTAAACTCTGAATAATCTTTGATTAGTTAAGGAGAATGGGGTGAATAATGTCATTATGGGAATGATTGGTTATTAAGCATGGAAAGGAAGATCACCTAAGGGCAAGCCTGGTAAGGAAGGCGTACATATAAAACTAAGATACGGTTAGGGAAGGTTATGAATTTCCACTATAAGGATAAAACCCAAAAGTGAGCTTTCCCCATAAAGAGGTTCCCCGAAAGAGAGGGTACACAATAGAGTAAAATAGATTAAGGGCAACGAGGGTAAAATAAGAAAATACTTTTTCAATTTTGTAATAATAAGTGTTGCTAGGGCTGACTATGTTGTTACAACTACATTTGAATCTCTTATTTCCCCCACATACTCAGCATTTCTGATATACTAACTGTGTTTTTATTTCACAACATTTTAGGTTAAACTGTTATTAATCTGTATGTATGAGGAAAGATGGACATCTAGAGAATAAGATGCCTAATGAAAATATCAAAAGTTATTTTGGAGGATTTAGATATATATTTTAATTTGATTTTGTAAACAATAGATTTCCCTTTTCATGTACCTCCTCAAAGAAGAGTTTATGTTTCATATTTTTGCCAAAATATTTTCCATTCAATGAAATTAATATTTTTTTTTAATTACTGAAGCTCGATCATGTAAATATGATGATGACCCTTGCCCTCTCCTTCCATATTAATCGGTGATTGCAGGGGGAGGGGTCGTTATAAGACCAAAATCAATTTTGGTTGAAGATCGGAATAAATGGTTGGTTAGTTCAGTCCACTAGTTTTAACCGGTATCTGTATAACCCTAGTTGTGTTATTGTTTTATTTTATTTAAGGTAATACAAATGAAGAAAAAGAAACCAATGATCCATTCATGTGACTTCACTTAATAGAATTTTCACATCTCAATTATGACCGATATGCCACACAGTCACCCTGTAATGTTGGATCCACTATCCAAGGCTTTATTGTAGTTTTTAAAATGATTATTAGCTCTATAGACTACCACAAGCCATTGTTGTGCACTTAACTATCACTGATGCATAGTACAAGATCAACTTCCTGACATGTTATCAATTGTAGTACTAATCTGAACTGGGCATGTTTAGCCACAAAGTACATATTGATGGGATAACTAAAATGAGGTACACCTTGGTGATATGGTTAGTCCAATCATTCCTTTTAAGATCTTTTTTTATCCATGATCTAAACTTTTGGGATGTTAAAATATCTTCCACTGAAGCTCTTGATGGGATTGTCAAGGCTCGACTATATGCCCTAATAATCACTTCTCCATTTCAGTGTAGATGCAGAATGACCCATGCAATCTCACACTCCCATTTGTAGTTACCATTATAAGGATGCATTCGTCTCACCTCTATGGTTTTTCCTTTTGTTATGCCTATATCATATTGCTCAAGATTATAGTGCCACATGTCTACGTGATCCCCACCTATTGAAGGGAACTAGTTCTAATATTGCTTGTAATACTCGAGCAAATTATCCAATGTTGTAACAGAGTTTAAGGAATCTCTCCATCATTTGGTTAAAAGGTTATCCCAACTTTGTTAGGAACAACCTAAATTCACTCACCCATTGATTGCTATAAATAGGGTAGATAATTATAGCATCTAGGTGACTTTCTTGCATCACTGTTTCCTTCAACTTGGGATTTAATTTTATTGACATTTTACATCTTGGATGGGTATCATCCTCTAAATATATGGGTCAACACCTATCTAAATCAACAATAAGCCATCCAATAAACTCAATGTTTTTCTTCAGAATAGAATTAATGGCATCCTCTTGGTGCTGAGAAAGGAGAATGGAAATGATAAAAAAAAGGTGCAACTTGGACTAAGGAATGCATACTTAAAACTTCAAGAATAAATTTCAACTCTAAGATTTAAGGATCTCTAACATAAACCTTAAATGTTTTTGTAAAAATGGATGGAATATCTTCACTTGTAACCCCTATTTCATAACAAGTCGTTTATTCTTCTACCTCTTCCAAGAGTTCAACAATGGTTCAAGACCACTACTCTTGGTGGTTGTTTCAATCCATGAGGGTAGGAACTCCTCAACAATGTCTTTAAGATAGTCAACAAGATAGACATTTTCCTTTAGTATAACCTACACTTTGGATTTAGTAGATGCTTTGATAATGTTCAACCGAATATTCATGTGCATGACAGTCATGCACATGGTTTCTTTTCTCATATATATCACCTTGTTGATGGATAATAGCAATGGTCTTTCTAAAATGATAAGTACCTTTATTGTGTCCTTATCCATGTCTATAAAAATGAAATTAGTTGGAAAGAAAGTGGAGGTCTCATCATCAAACCTCACTAGCATATCATATATCTGTCATTGGGGTGTCCTCACACAATGCTCAACCCATTGCAAGGTACAATTGGCCTTCTCTAAGTGTCCCAATCCACACATGACATAAATAGAATATGATGTCAAGTTCACACTATAGCCAAAGTCAATAAGAGCTTGGTCAATGCAATGTGTATATAGTAGAAAGGAATTGTGAGGGCCTCAAGGTTCTTTTACTTTTTAGGAGTGGTTTGCTATAGAATGGAGCTCATTTTCTCAGTGAGCTTGACCCTTTGTGTCATCTTCCTAGTTTATTTTTTGTTGAAATTATAGATGTCCTTGATGAAGTTTGCATAAGAAGGAATTTGATTTATTGCATCTAATAATGGAATGTTCATAACTGAATTTATTGAAAGTCTCAAAGATATCCTCAATGTGTTTTTTCTTCCTCTTAGAAATAGAAGGTTCATCAAGTACATCAGGAAAAGGAGGTAGCTACTCGCTTGACTTGTTAACCTCAATAGAATCATCACAAGAATCACAAGATTCACATTTTCATCACCCAATATTATAATATTTCCTTAGATGTCCATCACATTATCACAATCACACTCCACAGTTTCATCTCTAGATCATTTGTAGAATCATAGACCACTTGGTTCCTTGGTTGCTCTAATGTTCTTCCACTCCTCAACATGGTTACAAGCTTCACTTTATCAAGCAAATAAGAGAAATCTTGTGGTGGATGTCAAGGTCCTTGCGTTGTCCTTTGGTGTGGGGGTTGGGGTATTGGAGGATGTATGGTTGTTTTAGGTTGTTTTTGTGGAGGTTGTTTATTTTGAGTGGCTTCTGTGGAGATATTGTAGCTAAAAGGGAATTGTGGGGGTGTAGTGATGGGGCTCCAATGTCTCACTTGGTTAAACCTTATAATTTTACCTCTGACCGAATAGGTCATCGAGGGGGATACAATTTCTCTAGAAATTGTCTTTCTAGAGCTTCCCATGTTATGATCAAATATCCTTGAAAGGAGATATACCATGATCTAGCTTTGTTGGTCAGGGAGTATTTGAAGAGATTCAATCGCATTGCATCATTAGTGGTGCCAACTGACTTCATCATCAAGCAAAGGTCAATGAATTTGAGGAGTTGTTCATGATAGTCATCTCTAATCCTTCCAACAAATCAGAATTTTGTGAAAGGGTGACCCATTGGGCCCTAATTTCAATTGGGCTTCTTGGAGGTTGGATTGGATGAGTCAAGTAATCACCTTTTGGGATAATATATGCCTCAATTCCTTGGCTCATTCTGTGTCTTGGGCAACTTCTAGGCTCGTCTTTAATTTGTCTTTTGTGGCGAGTAGTTGTCGTTGAGCCATGACGGCTGCTTCAATCCACACTTGAATAGATGCCTCCACAACTGCTATGTCTATCATGACTTTCTCCTTGTGAATTCTTTTGAGAGTTCTCTTGATTTCATGATCATTTAACAATCCAGAGTCCATGTTTATGGATCTTTGCATGCACTAGAAGTACCGGAAAGAGAACATATTGGTTGTAAGTTAATAAGTAGAATTCTAGATGAAATTAAATAATATCAATAATAAAAAGAAAACCCTAATTACACCTAGACTTATAAAGAAATATATAAATATTTTTGTCCCCGACAAAAACACAAAATTTTTATGGGGCTCAACATCACACCAATAAAAACCCTAAGGGATTAGCCCTTAGGTTTAACTGAAAGTTTTGCACAATACCCCACTCCAGATGAGCATAAGACTTATTTTAGTATACTTAAGGATCGAACCCAAAGGACAAACTTTTTAAGAATTTATATATATTTAGAAGTATAAGGAGTAATATTTATCCCTAACAAAGTTGTTGGCTGATTAATTAAATTGTTGTCAATAAGAAGCAATGACTGAGAAAGAAATTAAGTGATAGTAAAAAGACTAGGGCATGGGATTTCATTCACCAAAGCCTACATAATTATTCTAGAAAGATTGAATCTAAATAATAGTTTACTAAATAGAGGCTTAGATAGTGCACCCTCATATCATACAGATCATTGCATGGAATCGAACAATATCTATACCAAAGTTTCAAGTTCATCCGATTGGACTTCCTAACTACAGCCAACCAGTATTGGTACGTTAATAGGTCATAACCCAATAACCTCAACATCCCTTGATGACATCTTAGGGGGATAACAAGATTATTTTGAAAATCTAATCATGATAACAACAATCTACACATCCACAATTGTTAGATACATGCAAATAAAGTGATCAATTTGCAATCCAATGAGATAAGCAGAGCAATAGTTTATTTGGTAGTAGCATTGTTGGGATTAGATACATGCTAGAATAAAATACAGGCTATTGGTTTAGTCACCATGCCCCAACACAAGCATCTACTCACTCATGGAAAGAGACAAAAATAGAAATATGCATAGAATAGTGGTGGGGGCCATGAGAGTTGGTGCAGGAAGACCAGTCTCTCTGTTGTAGCTTCCACCTCCTTGCTCCTTGCTAGGGTTTGCGTTGTGCCAATGTTGCTTCTAATAACATTTTAAAGACCCTTAGAATGGAAGACAAGGGTTCCCTTTTATATATGCCTTTCTCACTATCGATACTTTAATGTTTGATACTTGTGGTCAAAGGCAGCTAGTTGCATGGCTCGTACTCGGTCCACTAGGGGGGATTCACATAGGTTGCTCAATATGGACGTCATACCTAGTTCTCTGGGAGGACAAATGATGGTTGAATCGGGGTAAGATAGATGTGGAGAGTGAGTGTGAGATCTAAAGAATCGGGGCGACTTTGGGTAGAGAGTGGCTCAAGTCGGGTGATTGGCAGGGCTGATCGCATGACTGGGTGATTGGAAAGTGGACGTTGGATAGCTTCTGGGGCATTCCTTCCATTGAGGTGTGGCATCTTTAGGGCTTTATTGTCCTTCTAGGCAATGCAGTGTATATTTGGTTGTTTCTTCATAAAAAGCATATAAAATGCATTAAAGTCTAGAAAATGGAAGATAATTGCATTTAAGTAAATTTATGCTAAAACTAGGGAATGAAAACACAATAGCCCCTAAAAAGTGACTAACATTGTATAAAAAGATGGGTGTAAATATACTCATCATGTAGGAGAATATCAAGTTGGAGGACCTTGGCATCATTGCAATTATCACACTTGTCCTTATGGTGAAATATATGTTCCTTGAGAAACATCCCTTTGATCCACTAGCCTAGCTTGTTCCTATTAACCATGTTTTGAGAAGGAAGTATCCCCTCCTCATAGTGTTCAAGTGACAAGGAAAGTTGATTAGTCCTTTTCTCAAGCTTGGTGAGGGCAGTCCCTTAGAAAATTTTGGAACCTTTCCCATGTTTCTTGGAAATTTTCATTCTACTTTTGGCTGAAAGAAGGGAACCATCATATCATTTGGTTAAGCTTGGCTATAGGATATCATGTCTTCAAAAAATAATTCTTCACAACTTCCCAAGTTACAATATGAATTTTAGATGAGTACCATTATTTGGCATTGTCCTTCTAACAAAAAGGGAACAAGGTGAGAAAAATAGAGCCATTTGTGGTTTCTGAATTGTAGAAAGTAGATGAAGTTCGTAGGAAGGCATCAACATACTTGTACAAATTTTCATTTTCCATCCCATTAAAAGTAGAAGGAATCCAAGAAAACCCGATAGAATAGAGAATCGTTGCCTGAGATTGTGGTCCACCACTAGTGAGTTGTAGTTTCCACCTAAAGTCATCATGAACTGGTTTATATTGAGGTGGGGGAGGTGGTGGCTCTGGCATTTCTATTATGACCACGTTTGAGCTTAATTGGTAAATGCAAGTTTACTTGGATGATTACATGCTTAGTTAGATTGATCACCTCTGAAACTTAATTAATTATGGTAGCTAAATTGTGATGTTTCAAATCTAATAAGGAACTCTAATCATGATTTTTACTTTGAAGGATTAAGATTTGAGAAATGTAAACCTGAACCAACCAGAATTAGGGTTTTGATAGTATATAAATACAAAAGTTGATGGATACAACATTATATTAAATGATTTTTCATTTTTTAAGTAATATGGATTTAGTTCAAGTTTGGATATGATGTGGATAACTCAATCATGAAGATTAGTGAAAAAGTATCAAAACTTTTGGAGATGTGATAGATCTATTGGCCAGTCGAGTTTCCACCGGACAAACTCACTCGACAAGGCATTATGAGTGCAATACATAAGTGTAGTGTTTGATTTTTAATTATTTATTGGTACCTAAAATGAATCAATGATTTTACCAGAGCTCTAACATAATGTGTTAGACATTATTCAATTTTTAATTTTTTTGAAGGATCTGACACCTATTTAGTAAATGATTTACAGTAACATTTTTATGACAAAAAAATTGCTGAAATAAAAGAACGTGGAAGGCAACAAATTGACCAGAGCCTCTTAATTGATCTATATGATAAATCTAACACACTAGAAGATCTCATATTATGTGATTCCTTATATATAAATGAAACTATAGAGAGAGAGAGAGAGTGAGGGTTTGAGTTTGTATGGAGAAAGTAGTGAAGATGGAAATATTGGGTTTCATCTTTCTTGATTTAATGAAATCAAGTAAATTTGTTAACTTTGATAGATTTTCTTGGTGATTCATCACTCACACGTCCAGATGTCGTCCCTCCTCTAGTTTTATTCAAAACAATATCAAGCCCCCATCTTTTCTCAATCATTCTTCATAGTTCTCCATTTTTAGGGTTTCTAAGTTGGAAGGAAGAAGAATGTGGTAGATTTCTTAGAGTTTGATTTGGATTGCATAATTTCAAATGTCAAGTTATAAAAATTAAGGTGTTTATCACCTTAGATGAATGGGTACTTCCTTTAAATAGTAGATTGCACAAATTTGTGTTAAATCCACTATAATATTCAACTCTTCCTAAATGCGCAAATACAACCCTAATTTGCCTTTAAGTTCTCATTTTTGCAGAACGATATAGAAATGGATTAATTTCCTATTGAGATGAATTTTATATGATAAAATTACATTATAAATGGTTATAAAATCATCTAGAATAGAATTTTCAAGTTATCACAGATATCAAAAGAATATACCAAAATCTAATGTTTTTGATTATGATTGAAATTTCTATGTAACTAATTGAAGAACTTTGCCTATTTGGATCGCCTTATTTGTAAATTATTGTTTTATCCATATTATTAGAATATATATTGTAGTTAATATCTTGGAATTCATTTGATGTCATTAGTATTTGCATGATATATCAGTAAAGAGCGTGAAACCCTAAATGTGTGGAAAGCTGAAAGTTTGGGAATAGACATCATGAAATCCAACAAAAGTGATTCCTTTTAATGTAAAATATTTATTTATTCAAGGTTATTCTTGATGCATGATATTTTAGTGAATGGCATGAAAACCCTAGTTCAGTTTATACTTGGGCTTTACACACACACACACACACACACACACACACATATATATATATATATATATATATATATATACATATATATACATATATATATACATATATATATGTATATATATGTATATGTGTGTGTGTTTGGTTGTATGTGAATTGTTGAAAACAATCTTTTATTAGTGAAAGTTTATGATGCATTAAATAATTAAGAGAGCCATGTGATATGCGAATGGGGAAAATGAAACCCTAAGCATAGGGTATTCATTGAATCAAGTATTTTCAATCCATTGTTGTTCAGTATGAAAATTGGTTTTGCTCAGTTGCTCAATTTACGATATAGGCTAATGATAATTTATTAAAAGGGGCATTTATAAGGTATTAAGAAATTTGATTTGATGATTGAACTATGAATTTAAAGAGTGTATTATCCATTTATATGCGCTGAACACTATAGAATCCTCATAGGAGGCCTATGTTGTGGGGAAGAAATGTGCTTTTGGACTGGAGGTATTTTGTCCATATCACGATAAGATGGAGAGTACTAGTTGGATGAGAGCATCTAGGCTAGTGAGGGAAGAATCCTTACAATTGTGTGGTACCCAACAACAATTGGGGATGTTAGTGATTCCTATGTTATAAGTTCTATTGATCAGTGGCCATTATCAATAGGACCATTGATGCATAACAAGACAGTGTGCTTTGACTCTTTGCATGAGTACCTAGGTTTAGAGGAAGAGTATATATATATGGCCACTCCCACTAGATACTAAGATCCATACATGGGGATTCCAGTTGCAGACGTGATATTGAGATTAAAGACTTAGGAAACCATGCATCCTTCTAAGTCCTTTACAGTTACATTATAGCTTGCTACAATGATTTCACATGTCGTGGTACACATCATGTGGGTCTAGGGTATAATAAAATGAATATGAGATAAATCTAGTGTCTAAAGTTATTAATTTTTTCCCTGGAATTTTCTAGAGTAACTTACTATTTGTATGTTCTGCAATACTGGTTTCCTTTGTGATCGATCATGAATATTCAGAGATTGATTTACTATTTGCACTCATCTAGAGTAATCAAATGTACATGTGTTTGTGAATGACTAGTTCCTGTATAGCTTATTACTATTCTACTTTATATTTCACATCTTAATAAAATATCTTTGATTATCTATGTTCTTTAAAGTGTTTCTTTGAAGTACTCATTCATCTAGAAAGTAGGCTCACCCCTCTACACACAAGTTTCAAGGAAAACATGTGACTTGAATAATGTCAATGTCAGAGTAGATTTTCCACAAGAGCTAATTATTAGATTGGTCCAGTTCAATTGGTTCCTATCACTCTAGGTCCTTGTAGAGTAATGAGAGAGTTGTACATGATAATGTGTAACTTTGTTTCCACATTATTAGACTATATATCCAATTATCAAGTCATATTTACATGGATGTGTGAGAGATAACTTGAATATTTAGATATGTATCTTTATTGTTGAAATCACATTAGAGTAATCAAGTCTTAATTTCCCTTGAAAAGTTTGCTTATGTGATTAAATTTGAGAAAAAAAGAGTTTGAAATTGAAAAATAAGGTTAAATGTGAATTTGTTTTATGGAATCCTT
Source organism: Alisma plantago-aquatica (assembly GCA_963693085.1). Classification (NCBI taxonomy): domain Eukaryota; kingdom Viridiplantae; phylum Streptophyta; class Magnoliopsida; order Alismatales; family Alismataceae; genus Alisma; species Alisma plantago-aquatica. The sequence goes on from OY856412.1 coordinate 352,568,625, forward strand.
ATTTTATTCCCGAATCTCATGACTTGTGGTCATCATGAGACGTTGGTGTAATATCTTGGTATCACAACTTAAGCTAAGTTGTCAGGGACCATGAGGTTACAAAGTTAGATTCATAAGTGTAAAAGTTAGGATGTGATGTGTCAATAGATATGGGAAGTGTGAGTATTTGGATACCCTGGACCGGTATCTGAATACTTAGATTGACCAATATAAAGCTACTCTATCTATTCTTCTCTGAATGTACTATCCATGTATGCAAAGGGAGGATGGGCTAGAGAGAAACCCTAGAATTATTAGGGTTAGATGATAAAAAGTTAATAAAAAATAAGAGCATAAAGTTTAAATTAGATACAATTTTTATTTTATATGTTGTTTTGGTTGGATATCAATATAAATACTCTAATATATTTAAATCCAAATGTTCAATTGTTTTATACATATATATGGTTCTCTAAGATTGTTGTACATTGTGAAGTTCCTTCAGTTATTTGTTACATTGTTTGTATCAAGTATACAATAAATAATGACTTTTCCCTATGTGGTTATTCTTTCCACATGTATGAGATAAATATGAATTTTTTAATCATGAGTAACTCTAGCCTTCAAGACTGCATGATACATTATTGGGTTCCAATTACTACTATATATTAATCTAATAAATGTATGAAACTATGGAGAGGTAAACTCACAGTGTAATGAATATGAACATACACTAAGATATTGAAATATAAGGAAAGGTCGATAATATCTAAGAATCAGTTGGAACTAATATTTAAGATCCAACTTTGTGGCCTCGTATAAGAAACCCTAAATTAGGGATATAGAATGAAGGAATATAGATACAAGACACCAATTAGTATGTAACATAGAAAATGAATAAGAAAGGATGAATAAAGAGAAATCAATTATATAACTAATTGTGACACTTTATTAAATTTGAAATCAAGGAAAGATAATTGTAAACAACATAAGAGGTCAACACAAAACGAATCAGTTATAATGAATGGATCATATAATCAAGTAAAATGCATTTATGTACTCCAAAACAAAGAAAAAATAGGATATAAGAGTTAAATATAAAGTAAGTACATATAAGTGAAGAGTCTTCATAAGAACTAAACTGAAGAGAACTAGATTAACATGTAAATTACAAGACTAGGATGAGAAACAAAGATGGACAAAAAGGGAAGCCATGGAAATGTGAGTTTGGTTAAGGAATTAGGGTTACATGATATAACTAAGAGCGTGGAATATGTACTTAAATTATGAAGTTTAATGCATGCATCCTTACTACCTTTTGATTCAAATTCTCTATATAGTAACAACCTCTATTCCATCAAGTGTATTCAATAGGTCCCTACTGATGTAATGAAACTAGTTCTCAAAAGAAGAACAAAGGTGTATATAAATAAATGAAATCATACAAAGGTAAATTATATCTAGAATAGAAAAGCTTGATTGAAAGATAAACTATGTTTGACCCCTACATGAGCCGTTTGATCTATAACAAAGGACATATAATGTATTAATTATAATATGAAACTCATAGGGAGAATATTGATTCAGGAACACACATTGACATTACTAAAAGGAAAACAAGAAATATATATTGCATGGAATACATAATCATACACAAGATTGATAAAAAAAATCATAAGAGATATGTAGAAGTTAAATATGATAGATTGAAGAGTACCATACAATAAGAGGATGATGAAAATTAAACAAGGGTAAGAAACACGATGGAGTAACATATATTATAAGAGAGATATTGTGAGATGTGAGAAAATACTAAATTTTCAAGTCTTGTTGATGATGAATAATTTATCCTG